>JAOTOM010004981.1:220000-667832 GCA_034440615.1 Ashinkailepas kermadecensis
ACCAACACTGACACTGACACTGATTGACACCCTGACAACAGCGGAGCAGTCAACACCTCCATCTGCACACGGTCCTGCAGTTGGCGAGCAATCCCACCGTTTCCCACACACGGCCCAATTCGCTTCCCCTACAGGCGGTCCGTGGTGAGCGGGCCGGGCCCGGCTGCGCCCTAGTCTTCGGATCAGCAGGGCAGTATCCGTCCCACCACATGATCCTGAGGTGGGTGGAGAATCATCTCCCGTTGCCCGTCCTCCACGATGTCCGGCGGTGTCACGGTTTACCCGGCGTCGAGGAGCGCAGTCGAGCCCACGCCGAGAGAGCCAGCGAGAGTGAGCAGCACTCACTCTGGCGCGTATTGATCTGGGGCTGCAGCTCGGACAAAGAGTGGCCCCACCCGAGTCGATTCATCGGAGGCCATGCTCACACACACACACACACACACACATGCACAGACTGGCCACCGCAGCAATTAAATTGCGATGTGTGTGTATGTCTGCGGGGTCAGCGTGACCCCCAGAAACTCGGTCACACGAGGTCCCAGTCAGCAGCGGGCTGGGAGCATAGCTCGAGCCACTCGGCGGTCACCCGCACCCGCCGCCCAGCAGCGACCGAACGACCGGACAAAACGGTCCGCCTACATTGGCTTGCGGTCGTGACGCGCCTCAGCGGTACGGTAGGGGCTGTCGAGACTGAGCACTGCCTGACGGTCCGCCTACATTGGCCTGCGGTCGTGACGCACCTCAGCGGTACGGTAGGGGCTGCCGAGACTGAGCACCGCCTGACGGTCCGCCTGTATTAGTATGCGGTCGTGACGCACCTCAGCGGTAAAATAGGGGCTGTCGAGACTGAGCACTGCCTGGCGCTGGGACTACGAACTCGATCTATCCAGCCACCAACTGGTCGGAGAGGCTGACGAGTGACCGCAGGTCAGCGTGAGGAACAGGTCATATTGAGATGAGTATGCATAAGGGACAGGCTAGTGTGGTGGATGCAAACACAGTGCAGATATTCTCAGTAGCTGAGCTTCGATTTTTGCTTCTCTGTTGAAAAATCAAGTATTGGTAGGAATATATACACCTATGGATACACAATTAATGAATGGAGATATTGAAATAATACTGTTGTCGTCATCGATGATGAATTGTATAGTTGCAGCGGAGACGGTTGAGGAAGTGGAAGATATAACAGTGTTAGCATTTCGAGTTATCAATGAAAAAGGAGATGTACTAACTCAAGAATGCATAGATGATATCAGAACTTCCAATGATTAAAACAAAGATGATAAAATAAATATATCGGCAATTAGAGTGATTAGATGGCAGCAGAAACACCAATTGCTGTCACTGTAATTCACCAAGTCACTCACCAATTTCACCAGTATCAAGATGTTCCAATCAAAGAGGCATATCTACTTGTCGACTAGAGGTGACTATCATGTATGGCTCTAGACGGTGGGAGGGGGGCTTTTAAGTTCCTGTATACAAGCCATTTGCTGGATAAATATAGTCGACCCATTGTCTGGTCCGAACGGTACGTTAGGCTACTTAGCATGCATCCATCCATGGAGGTGACTCCCAGCCGTTATCTCACGACAAGGTCCTTGCTGGTCCTCACGATAGCGGTACAGCAGGGCGCCCAACGGTGCAGTCAAATTCACTGATTGTTAAGCATTGTTGCACGACCACCATCGCCATCGGTGCTTACCATACGAGTTAGTATAACCAGGGCAAGCAAGGCAACCATACGATGGCATATATGGCACATCTATGCCATCATTTCCGAAGGTCAATGCGTCAACTTGTGCGGATTTTGGCGTCCAGCTAACAAAGCAACAGCAGTGTGGATGGATCGCAGCCTAGTTCAGACACGGATGTCAGTTCAGGTGCATCCGCACCGGACAAACAATAGCATTTAGTGTACCCATACGACCAGCGCACGCGCCGAGGATGGCCAGCGCCCCTGCTTGATATGGCTAGACACAGTTGCAGTTGACTTCTTTGTGCTTGGTGAGCACGAACCGTTTAAACTTAGGTGTAAAAATCCTGATTCAGATTGGTTTGTTCCTTGCGTAGCAAATTAAATCAAAGGTCCCGCTAAATTGCGCTATCAAGAATGGCCACAATTGTACCGCATGTAAGCCTATTCAGTAGTAAGCCTTTTCACACCGAACAAAACTGTTATTGATTTAAGTTCGAGGCATATGAGCTACTAGCTTCCCACAAAAACTGGTCATCAGATTTACCGTCAACGCCGATACGGCAACTGTCGAGCCATGTTTGGGTGGGCAGGCGGTCATACGCTCAGTGCGGCTTCGTTGTCTGTCACTGTTGCCATGGTACCCGGGTCGGGCTGACCGGGTCGGGCTGACAGAGTAGTGTTGTCACTGGGCGGTCGGTCACCCTAGGCCGAGTCCAACGCACGACTGCCATCCTACTGTGGCCAGCTGCGAGAGCACGCCGCCGCAGCAGAGCCTCGTGTTCCGATCCAGGTCAGCGCAGGCGTGTGCGCGCGCGCCCTTGTCGGCGGCGCCGTGTGGCGACTAACCAAGGGGCCGATAACACGACTCCACCGTCACGAACAGCAAATAAACGCCGCCGGACGCCGCAGACGGCACCGCCCAAAAGTGGACCAGGACGGCGGGTTACGGCGGCGGCCCGCTGCGGCCGCGGCCGCAATCACTCTCCAGACGCGCGACCCCCGGCCCAATTTGGGCTCATCTCGGCACCTGAGCGGTGGCCCGGCTTGTCGGCGAGCCGGTGCGGTCGGCAGTTTTTCCTGCCGTGTTCCGCCGCTCCGCGCTCGGCGCTCCGGTCGGCGCCGGCCGGCCGTCCACGGCTGGGCCCCTCGCGGCCGGCTGACCCGATTGCAGCGCCGCCTGCGGCCGGTCGCCCAACCAGCCGGACCGGTCGCGGCGCCGGCGCAGCGACCTCCAGCCGCCACGCAAATGAAATATCCCGACGAACGCGCACGCGGCTCCGTCCCGTTTGCAATGTCCCGATGAACGCGCACGTGGTTCCGTTCCGTTTGCAATGTCCGGACGAACGCGCACGTAGCTCCGTTCCGTCTGCAAAGTGCCTGTGAAGTGTAAAGTGCCGTTCTGTTTGCAAAGTGCAGCAGCAAATGTCAACATTACAAAAAAAATCTGCTCAAATGAGTCAGTCAGCCCTGCTACACCGATGCCTCTCTATCCTTCCCTTATCGACATGAGCCTGGTACAGGTCCACTGTTTCAACAGGCGCACGCCGGACGTCGACTGCTTCCCGCCGGATTGACACTTTGCAGAGCCGTGCCCGAATCCAAATACATCCCGGAGAGTAAACAGGGCGGCTGTTGCTAGTACGACGGTGTAGATGGAAGCAGCTCCAGCCATATGGGTTGAAAAGGGACGGTGTAGATGGAAGCAGCTCCAGCCATATGGGTTGAAAAGGGACGTGGCCCAGTTGACATCACAAGGAAACCGCTTAGCTGAACCTTATTAAGGGTGCTGGCAGATTCTTTGCCACCCCCACCCTCTCTCGATATTTTTTGCGTGCCATCACCGAAACGTTTATGCCAGAGCTCTGATATTTGACTGTTCCTACTCATTTGAAAATATACGAATCTTGTAAAAAGAAAATGCTAGTTTTATCAGGGCGCCAGCAGGCAAGCGCATATTGTCATTTCCAGTAAGGCAATACATCTGACATTCTGTTGTCGGAGCGGTGATATACGATAGGTGCTGTTGGCCTCCCTCGCACACACCTCATTACTTACATAATTGATTTATATATTGACACTGATAACCTTCACTATATAACGCTTCAGAAAATCGGTGGTGTATCTCGGGAGTTATATCACGGGGGCATTTGACGATTACATATATCACAACAAGTGTGGCGAAGTACTCCATTTGGAGTTCCTAACTCGATTGCATTGTCAATGACATCTGCCAGGAGGAGCTTCTCGGGGGAGGACACCAGGTGGCAACATACATGCACTGTAATGTTCGTAAACGCGGCCACCAAATGGCAGTATCGGTCCCAGCTGTCACCTCACTGCACGGCAGTATCGGTCTCAGCTGTCACCTCACTGCACGGCAGTATCGGTATCAGCTGTCACCTCACTGCACGGCAGTATCGGTCTCAGCTGTCACCTCACTGCACGGCAGTATCGGTATCAGCTGTCACCTCACTGCACGGCAGTATCGGTCTCAGCTGTCACCTCACTGCACGACAGTATCGGTATCAGCTGTCACCTCACTGCACGGCAGTATCGGTATCAGCTGTCACCTCACTGCACGGCAGTATTGGTATCAGCTGTCACTTCACTACACGGCGGTATCGGTATCAGCTGTCACCTCACTGCACGGCAGTATCGGTCCCAGCTGTCACCTCACTACACGGCAGTATCGGTCCCAGCTGTCACCTCACTGCATGGCAGTATCGGTCCCAGCTGTCACCTCACTGCACGACAGTGTCGGTATCAGCTGTCACCTCACTGCACGGCAGTATCGGTCCCAGCTGTCACCTCACTACACGGCAGTATCGGTATCAGCTGTCACCTCACTGCACGGCAGTATCGGTCCCAGCTGTCACCTCACTACACGACAGTATCGGTATCAGCTGTCACCTCACTACACGGCAGTATCGGTCCCAGCTGTCACCTCACTGCACGACAGTATCGGTCCCAGCTGTCACCTCACTACACGGCAGTATCGGTATCAGCTGTCACCTCACTACACGGCAGTATCGGTCCCAGCTGTCACCTCACTGCACGACAGTATCGGTCCCAGCTGTCACCTCACTACACGGCAGTATCTGTCCCAGCTGTCACCTCACTACACGGCAGTATCGGTTTCAGCTGTCACCTCACTGCACGACAGTATCGGTCTCAGCCGTCATCTCACTGTACGGCAGTATCGATCTCAGCTGTCACCTCACTGCATGGAAGTATCGGTCTCAGCTGTCACCTCACCGTGTGCTGCACGGCAGCATCGGTGCCCAGAGCGTGCCCACCGCCGCGCCAGTCACCACAGCAGCCCCGAGGCCAGCAACACTGGTGCGGCCGGCAGTTCCGTCGCCAGTCGCCCACCCCTCGACGCAAAATCCCCGCCTCCACCTGTACACCCTGGCGCACCAGTCGCGGCCGGTCATTAGTCGGCTGAGCCACAGCACCGCCGCCAGAGCTCGTCAACGACGAGCAGCGGATGTGGGCCCCGAGAGGGAGGCCAAGTGCCGAGGAGTGCCCGCAGTCCAGGCCTGAGCTTCTCCGACAGGAGTGCCCGGGTGCGAGTGTCTCCGACAGGCTTAAGAGTGTCGGTGGATGTCGTTCGGGCGCGGTCGTCGCCGATGGTTTGGACGCAACGCAGTCTGGACTAGTGTTGACAGCCAGCGTAGAGTCAGGTCGGCTCGTGGAATGCCAGATAACAGCGAACAATGCATAAATTGCTGCCAGACGACACAAGCAGAAGAAAACAGAGTTCACTGCAGCATATCAATTGCGACGGGCATTTGACATCGCCAGGCTCCCACACCAGTCACGGATGAGCTAGAAAAGCCAACAGTTAAATAGCTTCGAACTTGAAACCTGCCGATCTTGTCGAACGTTCACCGTGGTCTTCGAACAATCAGCGTGCATTAACTATTGCACAAGCACGTGCATGTGCAGCGGCCGTGCTTCTGCTCCGCCACTCAATACCGAGCAAAGGTCTCAGTGGCACAACGTGAGTGGCACAACCTGCTCGCATTGTTCCCGGCAAAACAATCGATCATCATTTCGTCATGGCTCCTTCATTCGGTGCGGTGCTGTCACCCGTCCGGTACTGACGTCATACCGGACGGTATGACGTCATACCGGACGATATGACCCGTCCGGTCATTCGTCGCACCACACCCTGAGTACCTGCACCTGTCCTCAGCTGTCTTCAATGTAAACCTCGCGTCAGTTACCGCTGACAAATCCTGACCCGCACCTTCGAGGTTCAAATCGATCTGCGAGATGTCGGACGGCAAATCCATCTGCAAGATGTCGGACGAAATAACAGCCGACACAATGTGGCCGAGGTCGCCCGCCAAAAGCTCTAGTCGACAACCGAACGGCCATAACCTCGCCATGGTCAAGTAACATCACTTGCCGAGCCTCCCGAAATTGCCCATTGCACATTGCACAAGAGTTGACACGGTCAGGCCTGACGTGGCTCCATGGCTGGCAGGGTTGTGTTGGTATCTGACCAATCTGACCAACTCGTCAGCTGCTGAGATCTGCCAATCCGACATGCTCCTGTTCAACTATTTCGTCTCACAAAAGTTGCATACAAAACTGTTCTCAAGCGAAACGCCGCAGTACATGAAACTTGCAACAATAGTGGTCACTGAGGTCACTTCGCCTTGATGGCGAACATATTATGGGTGTAAGCTACACCCATACAGCTACACGTAGGCTACACGTAAGTCACACCGTGTAGCACAACTCGCCATACAAGGCAGAACTGGGCCAACTGTTCGATCCTAGGAATGAGCTCAGTACCCATCGTGCACGCGCTATTGACGTCATCCGGCTTTAAAATCCCCAAACTGTGCACAGCGGAGTGGCAATCATGCAGGCATCGCCTTACCACCGTTGCCTTTTTGTCTGTCCGTCTCGGCGACACCGCAGGCGGCACGAGCCGGTGGAGTCGTGACGTCACGAGACGTGGCCGCCGCCGGGTCGGATCTCGTCGCGGGACTGGACCGCAGGCGGCACGAGCCGGTGGAGTCGTGACGTCACGAGATGTGGCCGCCACCGGGTCGGCTCTCGTCACTGGACTGGGCCACCGCTGGGTCGGATCTCGTCACGAGACGTGGCTGCCGCCGGGTCGGCTCTCGTCACTGGACTGGGCCACCGCCGGGTCGGATCTCGTCACTAGACTGGGCCACCGCCGGGTCGGATCTCGTCACTGGACTGGGCCACCGCCGGGTCGGATCTCGTCACTGGACTGGGCCACCGCCGGGTCGGATCTCGTCACTAGACTGGGCCACCGCCGGGTCGGATCTCGTCACGAGACGTGGCTGCCGCCGGGTCGGCTCTCGTCACTAGACTGGGCCACCGCCGGGTCGGATCTCGTCACTGGCCTGGGCCACCGCCGGGTCGGATGTCGGCGCGTGACGTCAAGTGGCAGACGTGACGCCAAGTGGCAGACGTGACGCCAAGTGGCAGACGTGACGTCACGCGGCATGCTGTCAGCTCAGGTGTCGCCACGGGGCGGCTCCGGCCTGAACACGTCACCAGCCGGGAAACAGGCCGCCACACGGGCTTGGCGCCGGTGACGTGTGCGCCAGGTCCGGCTGTCGACGGCGTCGCCTTTACTGCACCGCGTCCGTCTCGCCGGCCACGCCGCCGTTTCCGGTCTGCTCCTCTGATCTTGTCCACGTGTCCGACACCTTGGGATCTTCACAAATGTTTCGTTCAACGGGTCCTTCACGGACATGTGGCTCCTCGCGTATTAGCTGCTGAGATCCATGGATCGCAGCATCCACGTATGGGGCTTTGCCGACATGATAAAGGGTGAGTGCTCAAGCTGAAGCATAATTTGATCTTATGAAGCCAAAAGGCCACGTGGAGGGTAGAAACCAGTGCGGGCTTGAGTCCTCTACCGAATATACAACAAATTGCACTCTGCTACAGTCATTTACGTCGTTGCCGGACATTCACCATCTCAAACCCCTGCCAAACGTTCGTTTTCTCCTGTTTCGATATACGTACAGTCCCGTAGGTCCTTGACTGTTGTCCAATCCCTCAGTCCTTGACGGACAGCTGCACTTCCAGTTATTGACAGACGGGATCTTGAGGGGTCGCACGGTCGTGCGTCCCTTCAGTTCGATAGCAGACTGGGACCGGCTGTCTACCGGCTGTCCCCATCCGATCAATAGTGGGGGAACGGTACGGCAGCGACGACATCAGCACGGGGCGGCATTGTAAGCCGGCACTACAACACGTTGCTGCTTGTAAGCCGGCATTACTGCACGTTGTGGCTGGTAGGCAGGCACTGCAGTACGGTGCGGCGTTATAAATCGGCACTGTAGCACGGTGCGGCGTTATAAGCCGGCACTACTGCACGTTGCGGTTTGCAAGCCGGCACTACTGCACGTTGCGGCTTACAAGCCGGCACTACAGCACGGTGCGGCGTTATAAGCCGGCACTGTCGTACGGTGCGATGTCCTAGGCCGATACTACTGTATGGTGCGGTGTTATAGGCCGGTACTACTGTACCATGCGGTGTTATAGGCCGGTACTACTGTACCATGCGGTGTTATAGGCCGGTACTACTGTACCATGCGGTGTTATAGGCCGGTACTACTGTATGGTGCGGTGTTATAGGCCGGTACTACTGTACCATGCGGTGGTTATAGGCCGGTACTACTGTACCATGCGGTGTTATAGGCCGGTACTACTGTACCATTGGTCGCGGTGTTAGTAGGCCGGTGAGACTGAACTGTACACCATGCGGTGTTACCCTAGACCACTCGCCCGGCAATATTGTAGGATGTGGTGATGCGTGCCAACACCACTCTGCAGTATGGAAATAGGTCCGACAGTCACACCCGATCGATCTCAGCAGCAGGACTGTCGATGTTGATGGACAGCAGACGCCTAACGGCCGGCCTCGAGATCTACCTGCACTGCAAACGCACCTCTCGATAACCGACCAATTTCGCTCGGCCGCTGTCTGCCAATCGTAGCGCAGAAATGAGTCTGTCAAACGATCCAACAAATCAATCCCGAGTGGCAATAAAACGAGAACCACAAGTGTCACCAATCAACTACTTTTTTTGCAATTGCATTGATCAGTGCCCGATGAACGTTGGGATGACAGGTCGACTAATAATCGTCCGAGCGGCTTCCATCAATTTCATTCTACAGCCAAAACCTTTTATCGCGGGAATTTTCATCGCTGAGCTTGCTAACAAGCATTTATAGACGTTGTACCGTTCACAGGTGCCCTGATGTTGGAATGCTGAGCATGCCGATCAATTCCTCCGCGTCCTCCATAAAGGTCTGTGAAGTCGATTTTAGAGGTGCGGCGTGACATTCCGTGCGCTCGGGTGGGCGATACGCGGTCACGCAGAAGTCCGTCCCTGTACAGTCCACAAAAACACGGTGTGGACATCGAAATAGCAAGAGGTTACTAACCCTAACACAAACACGAAGCTGTAAAGCCCATACCGCAAATGCTCACAAAGCTACACTATGCATTCCGAAGCCGACGGGTCAGACGTGGCCATGTCGGAGTCCGCAACACGGAGTGTACGAATGTCGCGAATCCCACATACACCGCTCGCACTGGGCTGGGAGTAGGTGCTGCAGACATCAAATGGCTAGCCTCATTCGATTCGTAATAAGCAAGCTAGTTGGGTCGCTTCGCTCGCGAATAGTTTGCTCCTGTGGAGGACTGTCACGCCTTCGACGTGACCATTTCGCATGATCTATATGATCTGCATGGCCTATATGATATGTGTGATCTATATGATCTACATGATCAATATGATCTATATGATCCATATGACCTACATGATTTATATGATCGACCTGATATACATGATCTGTATGATCTATATGACCTATATGATATATATTGGCTATATGATCGATATATTATATATGATCTATGTATTCTACATCTACATAGTAAATATAATCTATATGATCCATGTGGCATATATGATCTACATGATCTACATGCGTCTGTGACACTTCCTTCGCTAAGTGACAAGCTTATAAATTGGTTGTGGTCCTAGAAAAGGTTTCACATAGCCTTATCCCGCACAGTAGAGCCACAGGACCTCACTCTCAGGTCACCACCCAGCCAACAGTGTGCCCAGCTCCACACAGAACAGCTACAGGACCTCACCCTTCGGGTCACCACCCAGCCAACAGTGTGCCCAGCCCTGCACAGAACAGCCACAGGACCTCACCCTTCAGGTCACCACCCAGCCAACAGTGTGCCCAGCCCTGCACAGAACAGCCACAGGATCTCACTCTCCAGGTCACCACTCAGCCAACAGTGTGCCCAGCTCCACACAGAACAGCCACAGGACCTCACCCTACAGGTCGCCACCCAGCCGAGCCCAGCCCGCACCTCGTGGAAATTGCGGCTCTACGTGGGAGACTCGGTACTGCTGCGCTGCTCCGGGCGGACACTTGCACAACGGCCACCGCCGCTGTGCCAGAGCCGAACACGGTCCGTATCGACCATGACAAAGCCACGGAGAATGGCAGCGCACACGGTCCGGCCGAGGCGGGCAGTGGTCCAGTCGGTGCTAAACGGCACCAATCCGGCCTTGATTCCACCCCATTTGGCCGGGCCGAATAACACGGTCAGCATTGTCCGCACGAAGGTCGTCCATCGACTACGCCGCACGGCACGGCCCCGTTATAAGCGACCCCGGCACGGTCGGCCATCAGCCAGGGCGGCGAAGTGTGCCCATGGAATCGCAAGTGTGTCGACCGGGTGCTGAAGGGGGCCATTATGGATATCATGCGATGACGTACCCGATCGTAACCACGGAATCAGCGCGACAGAAGTAGGGTGGGCAAGGGAGGCCGCGAGACGTTTCCCCCGCCTTGGCTCCTCGCGTTTCGCCACATGGTTCCCGACAACATTGCATGACGTTGCATGGAAGAACAGATTCAAGACGTTCTCCTGGAACATCCGTAGCAGGCTTCAGCACTTCTGAGCAGACGCACCCACTTGCAGGAATATATCGCTGTAACTGTTCAACAAAAATCCGCACTGGAGATCTTCAGATCTTCAGTGTGGATTCAGCCCCCCCCCCCCCGTATGCCGTTTATTGGCAACGCCATGCCGTGTATTGTCAACCCTGTATGCCGTGACTGGATTGGCAACGCCACGTATTTGGGCTGTATGGCGTACCGACCGGATTGGCAACGCCGTGTATTTGGGCTATGCGGCGTACCGACCGGATTGGCAACGCCGTGTATTTGGAAGACCGATTGGCAACGCCGTGTATTTGGGGGCCGGTTGGCAGCCGGCTTACGGCGTACCGACTGGACTGGCAACGCCGGTATTTGGATATGGGCGTACCACGGCTGGCAACGCCGTTTGTCGATCCGGCCGACAGTGGCCCAGGTCGGATCGCCGTCGCATTGTTGCGAGCACTCGCAGCGTGCCTCCGCCCTCTGTGTGTGTGTGTGTGTGTGTGTGTGTGTGTGTGTGTGTGTGTGTGTGTGTGTGTGTGTGTGTGTGTGTGTGTGTGTGTGTGTGTGTGTGTGTCCGTGTGTGTCCGTGTGTCCGTACGGCGACCCACAGCCCAGTCCCAATCACATTAGCAGACGCGGGCGACACAACGGCGGGCTGCGGGCGCGAGGCCGCGCCGTGCTGCTGACCTAAATCGGCGCCGGCACACGGCGCCGTGACCTGCCCCTCTGCTCCGGCCGGGTGTGTGTGTGTGTGTGTGTGTGTGTGTGTGTGTGTGTGTGTGTGTGTGTGTGTGTGTGCGCTGAACTGACCGGACCTCGCAGATCCTGCCGTTGCCGGCACGGCTGAAACCGAGCGGCGTAGACGGCTCATCAGATGTAATCGGATATTTCAATCACGCTTTTTTGTGCGGCTCTTCCGACGGTGACTGAGCGGGCGGCGAGTGAGCTGCGGTCTTCTGCCGGGAGTGCCACTGAGCCGACAGAGAGCGGATGCAGTGCCGACACTGCATTTGACCATTATGAGCGAGTTCCGCTGAATCGTCCGAAAGCAGTTCATATCAGCACACAGCAAGGCTTCTGCGACGCGGCCAACTCGAGTAAGAGCTGGACTCCGCGTCAGTAGGCTTCCTGGATCTCGCCTGCACGGATCGTCCGACCCCGTAAACCGGCCTAGTCGCCTGCGGCTTTTCGACTCGGTAGATGGGCTCGTCGCCGATTGTGGACCTGTTTGCCGCCAAGGTCACGGTGTGGCCAGCACGGGCATGCATGCGAGGGGAAGTCGCCGGGGCTTTCTCCGCAGTGAGCTCGCGACCTCTAGTGCAGCCTCCCGACAAGGTCACCAGTCCCGCACAGACTGGCCGTAGTCAGCACGGCGGTGGGCTCAGGATAGAGGCAAATGTAGCCGCGGGGTGGGCTCAGGATAGAGGCAGATGTAGCCGCGGCGGTGGGCTCAGGATAGAGGAAAATGTACCCGCGGGGGTGGGCTCAAGATAGAGGCAGATGTAGCTGCGGCGGTAGGCTCAGGATAGAGGCGGATGTAGCCGCAGGGGTGGGCTCAGGATAGAGGCAGATGTAGCCGTGGTGGTGGGCTCAGGATAGAGGCAGATGTAGCCGCGGCGGTGGGCTCAGGGTAGAGGAAGATGTAGCCGCGGCGGTGGGCTCATGACAGAGGTAGATGTAGACGCGGCGAAGAGTCAGGCGGACGCTGTAATGCAGGGACAGTCGCAGCGACTACATTTGTCTCCACGTTCTGTCGCATGCGTCTGCTGTATGGGAGCGTGTGTACGGTAGAGAAAGAGAGCGAGCATAGGACAGATTGGATGCAACACAGAGCGGACGTAGAGCCGAGTGGGTACGTGGCAGAATGAGTGCAGGTCAGAGCGAGTTATTTGGGCTTTAGGGCGCTTCGACCAGACTTGATCATTTGCGCCCGTCAGAGCGAGTCCAGAAAGAGTGCAGCAGAGTTGGTGCATAACCGATTGGTGTAGGACGGAGCCGTGTAGGGCAGAGTGGGTGCAAAATAGAGTGGATGTATCGCACAGTGTGTGCAGGGCGAGTGGGTGCAAGGCAGGGTCAGGCGCTGTACAAACATCGAACGGGAAGACAGCTGTAGCTGGACCGAGGTCATACTGTGGCCGGACCGAGGCCGTATTGTAGCTGGACCGAGGCCGTGCTGTAGCCGGACCGAGGCCGTACTGTAGCCGGACCGAGGCCATACTGCAGCCGGACCGAGGCCGTACTGTAGCCAGACCGAGGCCGTACTGCAGCCGGACCGAGGCCGTACTGTAGCCGGGCCGAGGCCGTACTGCAGCCGGACCGAGGCCGTACTGTAGCCGGGCCGAGGCCATACTGCAGCCGGACCGAGGCCATACTGCAGCCGGACCGAGGCCGTACTGTAGCCGGACCGAGGCCATACTGCAGCCGGACCGAGGCCGTACTGTAGCCAGGCCGAGGCCGTACTGTAGCCGGGCCGATACCATGTTGTAGTCGGACCGAAACCAAGCTGTAGTCGGACAAACCGGCGATCGAGACCAAGGTTACAGTCACGGGATATTACAGACCCACAATCAGCCCACCGTCAGCCACCATCAGCCACCGTCAGCCCACCGTCAGCCCACGTCAGCCCACAAGCTGACGCTTCCTGCCTGACTACAGCACGGGCTCTGACCAGGCGACTAGGAGATATCACTCTTAGAGGAGGCTGCGACCGGAAGATCTGGCCGACATACACCGATTGGCAGTCCCCGATCAGTAGTTTATTGTAGGCGTGACGTTACTGTCATGTAAGTATGGACAAATCATGGTGCGAAGGATTAGATAAGCAGACCTCCACTTGTCTGGTTTGCTGGGCACACCTTGGTAGGGACAATCTGATAGGCATACTCTGGTAAGAAAACTAGGAAGGCTCATACAGCAGGTTCTGAGAAGCACACTCGCACGGGTAGGCTCTCGCACCCAAACTCAGATGCACGGACTCGTATCGACATGCTCTGCTAGCCAAATTCTGATCAACAACGTCGAATGCCAGACTCCAATGGGCAACTCCTTGGCAGACAGCTTTTGTAGTCCGACATACAGACTACATATGGTCAGGATGTCACAGGCAAACTCTGATGGGCCGACTGGGAGAGGAAGGATCTGGCAGACGCACTCGGATAAACATTTTCTGCTGGGCAGGTTCTGACATGATCCTCTGACATAACCCTCTGATATCACACTGAGGCACCCAGAGGGCGGCACCCAGCGAGCGAGTGTGGGCGGAGAGCGCCCCGCTCCGGGAGAGCGGCACGCAGTGGGCGAGTGTGGTCCGAGAGAGCGGCACGCAGTGGGCGAGTGTGGTCCGAGAGAGCGGCACGCAGTGGGCGAGTGTGGTCCGAGAGAGCGGCACGCAGTGGGCGAGTGTGGTCCGAGAGAGCGGCACGCAGTGGGCGAGTGTGGTCCGAGAGAGCGGCACGCAGTGGGCGAGTGTGGTCCGAGAGAGCGGCACGCAGTGGGCGAGTGTGGTCCGAGAGAGCGGCACCCAGTGGGTGAGTGTGGTCCGAGAGAGCGGCACGCAGTGGGCGAGTGTGGTCCGAGAGAGCGGCACCCAGTGGGCGAGTGTGGCCCGAGAGAGCGGCACCCAGTGGGCGAGTGTGGCCCGAGAGAGCGGCACCCAGTGGGCGAGTGTGGTCCGAGAGAGCGGCACCCAGCCGGCGAGTGTGGGCGGAGAGCGGCGAAGTCCAAGCCCGATCAGTAGTCCGGTCACGGCGCCTGCCAGTGTCGGCTGCGAGATGTCCGCTGGTCAATAAAGCCTGCTCGACACCGGCACACGGGCCGAGAGCGTCGCCTGGCCGGGGCCTTGGCATCGACACGGATCTGATGGGAGACGGTCGGCACACAAGGCTGCGCTGGCACGCAGCGCTGACAGCTGCACTGAACGGCATGCAGAATCGAGTGAAAGGGAACACCAAAACGAGCGCTGTTTGTGCATCGCTGCATTCCGTGCGTGCCAGCGAGATGTTTTCCATGCGTGAAGTTGGCCCAGGTCAGTAGTCCGTTACGCGCTGGTCGGGAAATGCCAACAGCGTCAAGGCCGGCACCAATCACTTCCGACGGCCGACCCACAGAGAAAATGAATCACGTCTCCAGCGCCAGAACAAAGGGTAACTAGCTAACTGACTAACTCGTCTATCCATTGTTCGCAGAATCAAATCATCAGCCAAATGTCCTGTCGGATGTTTATCGTCGGAATCGGTTGGCACCATTCCCAGTCCGCTCGGTGCGAAGTGTTCGATGCTTCCGTCCGCTCCACCGAGACCGCTGGCAGGTCAACGCTGACCAATGGCGTGGCGAGTCAGGGCAGAGTCGCCCACAGAATATCATACTGGGGTGGGGTAATGACGAAGCGAGTTAGGGCAGAGTCGCCCATATGGTTTCAAGTTGGGGTATGACAACGAAAGGTTGGCATCGGGGCACCAATCGCCTTGAGAGCCAGCTCCCAGGAGTGCATCCAAGTGCTGGGTACAAACTGAAGCATGACATGGATGGTATGTTCCGTAGAATATTGAATTGGACGTAGGTGGATCGAAGTTGGCAGAATTTTTGGATTCTTCATTAATTTCGAATATATGATGCTGCTCTGCTTGATGGAAAAACAATTTTATTTTCCAGGCGGAGACTGATTTCAGTCACCGTACTGGTTGTCAATGGATTTTGATCGAAGATGGATCGACCTTCACATATTTTAATTGTATTACTTCACAAATTGTCCATCAATGCCATGTGCAGGGATTCTCCCGCAGCATGGTATTGTCCTCACCCCCCCTCATTCGTAGACGCTCCTGCTTCCTGGCCATACCCTTGTAACTGGACCGGTATACCGACCAACGCGTTCGTCCGAGGCACCGGTCCGGTTCCGACAGGCACTCCCGTTCCCGAGCCAGGCCGATAGACAGTGGCACCAGTCCAGGTTGGAGAGAAATTCACTTGACACCTCAATCCGCCATTTGCTCAGCTCTCGTCCCGTGTCAACATAGTGGACGGAAACACAAACACCGTCACCCTGAGGACAGAGCGAGCACCCACACACTGTCACCCTGAGGACGGAACGAGCACCCACTCACCGGACAGAGCGAGCACCCACGCACTGCCACCTTGAGGACAGAGCGAGCACCCACGCACTGTCACCCTGAGGACGGAACGAGCACCCACTCACTGGACAGAGCGAGCACCCACGCACTGCCACCTTGAGGACAGAGCGAGCACCCACGCACTGTCACCCTGAGGACGGAGCGAGCACCCACTCACCGGACAGAGCGAGCACCCACGCACTGCCACCCTGAGGACAGAGCGAGCACCCACACACTGTTACCCTGAGGACGGAGCGAGCACCCACTCACCGGACAGAGTGAGCACCCACGCACTGCCACCTTGAGGACAGAGCGAGCACCCACGCACTGTCATCCTGAGGACGGAACGAGCACCCACGCACTGCCACCTTGAGGACAGAGCGAGCACCCACGCACTGTCACCCTGGGGACAGAGCGAGCACCCACACAGTGGACAGAGCGAGCACCAACACTGCCACCCTGAGGGCAGAGCGAGCACCCACACACTGCCACCCTGAGGGCAGAGCGAGCACCCACACACTGCCACCCTGAGGGCAGAGCGAGCACTCACACACTGAATAGGTACATCCGGAGATACAGAGGCGGGTCCAGAAGTCAGGCTATGGAGAGCAGGCAACGTGCCGGTGCTCATTCTCCCCCATCGCCGAACATCGAACAGGGACTACGCACACGGGGGAAATCGAGAGGAACACCTAGCAATGGTCACACACACGGGGGCAATCGAGAAGAGCAAGTACAAGGGCCGGACACAGCGGACAGAGCTGTGTCGCGCCACCAGTTACGACGCGTGGTTTCCCGGTCGCCGGGTACTGTCGCCGCCGGAGCCGTGTATGCGGCACACCACACACCATACGGCGGGCGGTGTCCATCCACCAAGGTCGGCCGGCGGTCAGCCAGCGGCCGCAGCGTCACAGGTGCGTCAGCCGCGTCACGTCACGTGGCGGCCGTCACTCAGCTGCCCTCGCCGGCGGCCGCACGCCGGCCAACATCCGTGCTTGACAGCGCACCCTCCCCCGCGCTGCCACTCTTTCCCCACCACCGAATGGGCGAAGCGAAAAACGGCGCTAGTGAGCCTGTCGGCGGCGGTTCGCGGCCACTTCTTGCCGTCGTCGCGCATTTCAACAAACAGACTTGAACACCAGCACGCCGACGCTCAACAACAGGTCGATCCATCTCAACCACAGACCACTGCATTACCAACAGGCCATCGCACTCCATTACAGCCACAAGCCACTGCATTGTAACAACAGAGCACTACATTTAGCAATGGACCGATGTAGTGCAACAGCAAGCCGCTGTGCGTTGGCAGCAAGCCGCTACATTTTAACAACCTACCGTTGCATTTAGGAATAGGCCGCTGTAATGCAACAGCAAGCCGTTGTACGTCGACAGCAGGTTGCTGCATTGCATTAACAGCATCGGCTAGTCTGGTTCAGGGGTGGGTACAATGGGGGCACTGGGGGCTGTGCCCCCCCCTTGGGAAGGTGGCGCCCCTCGGAAGGCAGAGACGGCCCCTCCAGGTACTTTCGAAGAGGCGCCCCTCCGAACACGTGCCCCCATGACAATTCCTGTATCCGCCCATGGTTTCGTTCGCTCCTGGTTGCTGCAATGGAACTTCGGTGACTTAAAATTAGCACCGACGTGCTGTCCATCGCCACGTACGCCCGTCAACACGCGTCACAACCCGACAGCCCCCGCCCACACCACCCAACTCTAGTCAGTAACCGTTACGATCGGTTTTAGCAGCACATGCACGGACGTGAACAGTGCAGGTGGTGGCCGAATGACCGTCCGCTGACCCAGCTGACCCCTGCTGTCGGCGGCCGGCCACCGACCAATGGGCGGTGACCCCGTGTCGGGCGCTGGCCACCGACCTATGGGTGGCCTCGTGTTGACCGGTTGACCCGGCAGCGACACAGCTGACACTTCAGCAGACCGTTGGCGGCGGTGCCGGCAGGCTGGGCCAGGCCGACTAACTGTCGGGGGATATTGCTTTTTTTGTCTTTTTTTTTGGTGGGGGGCTTTAGGGCGTATCGACAACTATGGCCATTTTGCTGTCGGGGGCCGACTGACCCCGTCAAACCCCGGCCAGGTCCCTGTCAAACCCCGGCCAGGGACGGGACGGGACGGGACGGGACGGGACGGGACGGGACGGGTCGGAACCGGGGCAGCTGGTGTCGGGGCAGTTGGTGTCGGGGCAGTTGGTGTCGGGGCAGCTGGTGCCGGGGTAGTTGGTGCCGGGGTAGTTGGTGCCGGGGCAGTTGGTGCCGGGGTAGTTGGAGCCGGTGCCTCTGCTGGCCCGGCAGGAGACGACCTGGCATCACATCGGTGTCGCGCCCACTTCGGGTGCGGTTGGCGCCACACAAGTCGGCGATTAGCGTGTGAACGCCCTGTGCTCCAGTTTGCACCAGCGACTGTACCACACCGTTTTTACGAGGGAAGTCTGTGCGCGGAACGACTGCCTACTTGAAATCGGCGGTGCTCGCCTCCTCTGCGGGATTTGCACCTTCCTACGACCGTATCAAGCGTCCTAGCTCACCAGTCAGGGCGACTACAAGATCAACTGTCGGGAGAACAACCGGAGCGGTGTGACATACAGCAGCAGCAGCAGCAGCAGCAGCAGCAGCAGCAGCAGCAGCAGCAGCAGCAGCAGCAGCAGCGGCGGCGGCGGCGGCGGCGGCGGCGGCGGCGGCGGCGGCGGCGGCGGCGGCGGCGGCGGCGGCGGCGGCGGCGGCGGCGGCGGCGGCGGCGGCGGCGGCGGCGGCGGCGGCGGCGGCGGCGGCGGCGGCGGCGGCGGCGGCGGCGGCGGCGGCGGCGGCGGCGGCGGCGGCGGCGGCGGCGGCGGCGGCGGCGGCGGCGGCGGCGGCGGCGGCGGCGGCGGCGGCGGCGGCGGCGGCGGCGGCGGCGGCGGCGGCGGCGGCGGCGGCGGCGGCGGCGGCGGCGGCGGCGGCGGCGGCGGCGGCGGCGGCGGCGGCGGCGGCGGCGGCGGCGGCGGCGGCGGCGGCGGCGGCGGCGGCGGCGGCGGCGGCGGCGGCGGCGGCGGCGGCGGCGGCGGCGGCGGCGGCGGCGGCGGCGGCGGCGGCGGCGGCGGCGGCGGCGGCGGCGGCGGCGGCGGCGGCGGCGGCGGCGGCGGCGGCGGCGGCGGCGGCAACAGCAGCTGAGCGAATTCAGAGAGCCGCTTCGGTATTATTAATGTGCTCCATTTACCTCCTTATAACACGCTCATCCAAATTCATTTTCATTACACATCTTGTCCTCCCTACACGCTGTTCCACACCTTTTCGCACCTCCGTTCCAGTTCTCCCCTCCACAACCACATAAGCGCACAGCTCCGTCCTTCTTCGTTGCATAGCCCGTCCCATTCCTCTCGTTACGCAGTTCCGTCCCACCTCGTTCTTCGTAATACAGTTTGGCCCAGCCCCTCTCCTCATTGCATAGATACATCAATCTTGCTCTTGCAAAAAGAGCAAAAGGACGACAAAACATGTAGGACACTAGGACATGTAGACATGACATGAGAAAAGGCCTCTTGCTAAAAAGCTCCGTTCCGCCCCTCATATAACATAATTCCACGTCATCTCTTCCCGTATCGAAGTTCCGTTCCACCCCCTCCTCGTTACACAGCACCACCTTCACCCCTTTCCCCAATTACGCAGTCCCACCCCTTCCACGCGAAGGTCAGCACTGGCCGCCCCAGCCGGACACCTGATCGTGTTTCGGCTGCGCTCGCCGTCCACGGCGCGGCACACGACACCGCAGTCGAGTGTCGACGACGCTCGGGACCGCCCACCGTCCGCCGCCCACTGTCTGCCGCCCGCCGCCCGCCGCCCGCCGCCCACCGCCCACGAGGCCGCCGCCGTCTCCGGTGACACCCCGCCCCGGCGCGACGGTCTCCAGTTGCGGCGGCTGACGGTAGCCACTGGGAACCATTAGCGTCTGACTCAGGGATGACGGGGCGCCGCCGATCACAGTTCGACGATCGAGTGCTTCCGGCGTCGGGAACGTGAGCCAACGCCGTCTTTGAGACGAGACCGACGACCAGCAAGGTACATGTTCCGAAGTGTCCAGATTGGCGTGGGAAATGGCAGATGGAATAAACTTTCCACTCCTGTCTGCCAGTATCATCAATCATTTTCCACACGGCTGTTTCTGCTCCTACATTCAAAACGACAATTAAATTGAAAACATCCAATAAACAGAAAATGGCACATACTGGAAATCTTCGATCCCGCCATTGATTCATACCTATACTATATCCCGGCTGGAAAACCACAATTTGTTCCGAAAGCCTGCATTTAACATTTTTAGCTTTACTGCTTCACTCTTGCACTACATTTTCACCAGTAATTTTTATCCCCGACATCCAACCTCAAAATGGACGTTGGGCACTGGCGCGGTGACGTCATGCTGCTCGGCGGCTGCGGCTGCGGCTGTCGCCCCAAGTTTCGCCCGCCGCGGATCACCCGACGTCGGATCACCGGCAGCGCCGCCAGCAGCACACGTGCACTCAACACATGCCGCTGGAATGCCGATAATCTGGCACTGAACGCGCGCGTCAAGCGTTCCACAGCACCTGCCACAGCACTGTGCTGGCACAGTGAGCCAGACGGCCAGCCGGGCGAGCACGGCACGGCAGTCACTACAGGTGGACCGAAGCCAGACAGCCAGCCGGGCGGGCAGAACACGGCAGTCACTACAGGTGGACCGAAGCCAGACAGCCAGCCGGGCGAGCACGGCACGGCAGTCACTACAGGTGGACCGAAGCCAGACAGCCAGCCGGGCGGGCAGAACACGGCAGTCACTACAGGTGGACCGAAGCCAGACAGCCAGCCGGGCGGGCAGAGCACGGCAGTCACTACAGGTGGACCGAAGCCAGACAGCCAGCCGGGCGGGCAGAGCACGGCAGTCACTACAGGTGGACCAGACAGCCAGCCGGGCGGGCAGAGCACGGCAGTCACTACAGGTGGACCGAAGCCAGACAGCCAGCCGGGCGGGCAGAGCACGGCAGTCACTACAGGTGGACCAGACAGCCAGCCGGGCGGGCAGAGCACGGCAGTCACTATAGGTGGACCGAAGCCAGACAGCCAGCCGGGCGGGCAGAACACGGCAGTCACTACAGGTGGACCAGACAGCCAGCCGGGCGGGCAGAACACGGCAGTCACTACAGGTGGACCAGACAACGAGCCGGGCGGGCAGAGCACGGCAGTCACTACAGGTGGACCAGACAACGAGCCGGGCGGGCAGAACACGGCAGTCACTACAGGTGGACCGACCGCCGGTGACAGCCAGCCGGGCGGGCAGAGCACGGCAGTCACTATAGGTGGACCGAAGCCAGACAGCCAGCCGGGCGAGCAGAACACGGCAGTCACTACAGGTGGGCCAGACAGCCAGCCGGGCGGGCAGAACACGGCAGTCACTACAGGTGGACCAGACAACGAGCCGGGCGGGCAGAGCACGGCAGTCACTACAGGTGGACCGACGCCAGACAGCCAGCCGGGCGGGCAGAGCACGGCAGTCACTATAGGTGGACCGACGCCCGTTAGCGTCTCGTCACCCATGCCCGAGAGGGGCTCATGCTGGTATTGAGGAGAGTCGAACGACATCAAGAACAGCCGCACGTCTTATGGCGCCCTGAATCGGCGGACGACGTGCGGGAAGAAGACGGTGTCCAGGGCACGCGGCCGTAACTCCGGTTACTCTGGCGCCACCCGGAATACACCCAGTGCCCACCGTGGGCAGACTGCGAAGCGGGCCCAATTTGCTGGACCCGGCCCGGTCCATGCCCGTAGCCATCAGTCCCGGGCCGTGTCCGGACCCCTCAGTTTGTCGTGGTGTGGCCCGTACACGGGCCGGCCCAGTCACGGCGTACAGCCATCAAGTAATACAACTGTAAGGCTCAATAGGGGCTGCAGGGAGTCATCTGGGCTAAACCTATGAAGGGAAGATGACATAAAAAGAGCAAAAAAGATACTGAAACTACCTAATCAATGTTATGTCCCGAGGTCTGAACAACCCATCGATCCGATGTGCCAATCTCTTCAGCATAATATGCCCGAAGGCCGGTTCTGAATCACTTTCAGGTACACCTGCTACTAGCATTCTTCACATTCTATAAGCATGATCTAAGACACTTGTTTACTAGCAACAATCCCACCTCACTCGCTCCAGTCCCCCCCCCTACTGCGTAAATTATAATTAACATTTCCAATGTGTCCAGTTTACATCTCGGCCCAGCCCTAAGCCCCCATGACATGCTGAACTAATTTAAACTCTGACCGCTGACCACCAGGGACCGCCCGGTCCGACCCCGTGTCCACCACGGGCCACCAGGGACCGTCCGGTCCGACCCCGTGTCCACCACGGGCCACCAGGGACCGTCCGGTCCGACCCCGTGTCCACCACGGGCCACCAGGGACCGCCCGGTCCGACCCCGTGTCCACCACGGGCCACCAGGGACCGCCCGGTCCGACCCCGTGTCCACCACGGGCCACCAGGGACCGTCCGGTCCGACCCCGTGTCCACCACGGGCCACCAGAGACCGCCCGGTCCGACCCCGTGTCCACCACGGGCCACCAGGGACCGCCCGGTCCGACCCCGTGTCCACCACGGGCCACCAGGGACCGTCCGGTCCGACCCCGTGTCCACCACGGGCCACCAGGGACCGCCCGGTCCGACCCCGTGTCCACCACGGGCCACCAGGGACCGTCCGGTCCGACCCCGTGTCCACCACGGGCCACCAGGGACCGTCCGGTCCGACCCCGTGTCCACCACGGGCCACCAGGGACCGCCCGGCCACGTATCCTATCATCCTATCACAGCCGGAATGTGCCTGCGGCACGGACGACCACCAAGCCAGTCAATTGAATGTCTGTGTCGAATTGGCGCAATGGTCGCATCCTGTCAATGGTCACATCCGGCGCAATGGTCACGTCCTGCCAATGGTCACATCCCGCGGCAGAGAAAGTCCTGCGGGCACTACCGCCTGGACATGTGTTGGATCGCTTTCGGATCAGAATCGGGTCAGAACGTCTTGAGTACACTACCGCCGGGACACGCGATGGTCGCTCTCTGGTCGGAACGACCGACTGAGACGCTGGACACTGCCGCCGACGGCTGGCCACGCTGGAATATCTCACGGCCGTAATAGCATAGCGACGCTAATCGTCGCACCATGTTTAGCCGATGTTGATTAATGAAGATGCGTTAACGCACTGGTCACATGACAACGCAGGAAGATAGATTTGGTTCTGGGCGACAGATGTGGTATGGCATGCGCAAATATGTATGTAAATAAAAGATGACTGTATATATATATATATATATTGTAGTTTAGGGGCACATCGATTGCAAAGGTCATATAGCTGCACACACACACACACACACACCATATATATATATATATATATATATATATATATATATATATATATATATATATATATATATATATATATATATATATATATATATATGTATATATGCAGGTGTATATATGTAGGTCATATATGCATATATAGATATGCATAGGTAATATTGGGCATCTCATCTTAACTACCAAACATTGTGCGCATCATATGTTATTACAGCGGAATGCTGAAGATTGTTTTGGAAAAATGAACCGGTACGTTCCCTCTCCCCCACCCCTAAAAAGAAAAAAACAATGCATCCGGTAGATTACCTAATAAAGCAATACCGCTTGTCTATGCATGTTTCTGGAATAATGATGCTATAATCATTTTGTGCTATTCGGACATTACCAACAATACATACCGAAACAGAAACTAAAACCAGTTGATCTTAAGTACCTACCCAAGCTACAGAGTAGCGCTTAGTTTGTGTAAATTGCGCTAAACAGCTTTGAGGTATTGTTTAGCACAGCAGTCAATTCGGAAATATCTGAATTATGTCGTAATGTGACTTTCATTCCTGATCAGAGACAGAGGAGTTGCACAATTGGGAACACTGTCCCTGGTCCCACCCGTTCGTATCCCCATTTCCCTGACAATAACTCAACCCTCGCAGTGCATTTTGACCCTCGCCTCCTCAATATTTTTTGTCGGAGATAACGTTCGAACCGAACAATGGTTATAGGGGGTTAACTTGACTCACCCCGCACTGTGAATATGGTAGGCAACTATCCGCATTGTGAAGACTAGATGGGTATCCAAGACTGATTAAGTCATTCTCAACTCTAGCCATCTCCAGAAAGCATAGCGCACCATCTCTCTGCGTGACAGCACCGTGTCCGATGGCGTGGTGGAGTGTGGTATCTCGTTACCCATCCACCGCTAAAAGATGGACCAGCATCAGTGATCACGCATTCCACTTACAGTCACGATTACAAGAAACGATCCAAATACAGTCATCGAGATGGCGATTGGTCATCAGAAGACGGCTCGTCTTTACCTCAGAGGGCAGGCAGGTAGGACAGAGACTTTGTACCTGCGAACTACAGTACACTGTGACCGGCACAAGAACGCTATCGTCAGAAAACAGCTCGTGTTGACATTAGACCGCAGGCAGGTAGGACAGGGACGCTGCACCGGAAGACTACAGTACACTGTGGGCGGCGCAGGGATGCTATCGCACGACGGGCTATCAGCCCTTGACACAACGTGCGCCGAGAATGTCCCACCATTGAATGCTTGAATGATAGCACGCTGACAAATCCGTTGTCGCCAGCAACCGGGAATCACTGTTGATATCACAGCACCCATGGGCCATCGATGACGCCAACAGACGGGCCTCCGGTCAGAGGTATCGGAACAGGATTACATTCCTCCTGAGGTCTCCGGGAAGACGTATCGGGACAGTATTACATTCCTCCTGATGTCTCCGGTCAGAGGTATCGGAACAGGATTACATTCCTCCTGAGGTTTCCGGGAAGACGTATCGGGACAGTATTACATTCCTCCTGATGTCTCCGGTCAGACATATCGGGACAGTGTTACATTCCTCCTGAGGTCTCTGGTCAGAGGTATCGGGACAGTATTACATTCCTCCTGAGGTCTCCGGTCAGAGGTATCGGGACAGTATTAAATTTATACAGAGGTCTCCGGTCAAAGGCATCGGTACATTAGTACATTCCTCCTGAGGTATCAGGTCAAGTGCATTGGGACAGTATAACATTCCTTCTGAGGTCTCCGGTCAGAGGCATCGGGACAGTATTAAATTCCTCCTGAGGTCTCCGGTCAGAGGTATCGGGACAGTAGTAAATTCCTCCTAAGGTCTCTGGTCAGAGGTATCGGCACGGTATTACATTCCTCCTGAGGTCTCCGGTCAGAGGTATCTGGACAACACTACATTCCTCCTGAGGTCTCCGGTCAGTGGTATCGGGACAGCATTAAATCCCACCTGATGTCTCCTGTCAGGGGTCTCGGGACAGTATTATATTCCTCCTGAGGTCTCCGGTCAGAGGTAGCGGGACACCATTAAATTCCACCTGATGTCTCCGGTCAGGGGTGGCGAGACAGTATTGCATTCCTCCTGAGGTATCCAGTCAGGGGTATCGAGACAGCGTTAAATTCCTCATGAGGTCTCCGGTCAGAGGTATCGGAGCATTATTACATTCCTCCTGAGGTCTCCGGCGTGGGTGTTGGGACAGTATTAAGTTTCTCCTGAGGTGTCTGGTCAGAGGTATCGGGACAGTATTAAATTCCTCCTGATTTTCCATCCATGCACGTGACTACAGCGGTTTGATGAATGCACGCAGCCGCAGTTTCATCAAAACAGATTGGACCCAACTGAGCTCTGAGCGTTAGGTTAAAGTCCTTGTGTGACGAAAGGGCCGGAATCGCCGGCTTTGCGTCATGTAATCCCAAACTGTGCAATGGCTGTACACCGCAGATATCACGGAGAATTCCACACCTTGTCGGCACGTCCTCCTATCGGCAGCCCACTCCAGGCCAGTTTCGTCATGCGATATCGGTGGTCGTAGTGTCTTGTTTCGCCAGGCAACTCACGCCTGAATCACGCCTGATTCGTCCTACCGCTGACGTATGTCGTCGCATTCCAATCGAGATTCGCTGGCCTTCTCCCGGATCCGCACTAGCAATCTGGGACGCGCGGAGTTCCAATGACGTCACGGTGTCAGCGAGCTCAGCGTGCACCTCAGGTCAGAGATAGCATAGACGTCATAAATAACACCTCATCTACCATCCATACCAACAATGTTGATCCAAAGCTCCAGATTGTTTCAGAATGCGCGTGACAATCGCAACGACAAATTGGCTAGATGGCGCTGCAAAATGAATTCGTCGCCCATGACTAGGCATTCAATTGTGAGACAGACGGGTCGCATATTAAAGCTCCATGTTCGATAGCAGGCCTCTGAGCCCAGGCATTATAAGCATATGTATCCCATGGCAAGTACAGTGGCAACAAAGTGATGCAGGTAGGACGCCAGCAGATAATTAGTCTCGAGAGAGTAGCAAGAGAAATAATCGCCAGTCCGACGCCAGAAGAGAAGTAGCGCCTACGATTGGGCAGGCAGTCTTACAGAGATCTGCGCAGCCAGTCATTAGTAGCTTCTTGGCCGGCAAATTAACCAGTTTTGGAATAGGCGCACCTGAACCGAGCGCTCGGTACTGAGAGGGTCCAGGTCCGGGTCCGGGTCCAGAGGGTGTGGAGCCGACGCCAGCCTTTCCCCGGCACGCAACATTGTGCAACCTCCTAGCTTTCTCCGTTTTTCTGATCCGTGATCTTTCTGTGCGTGAGCTTGCTGGCGGCGGTGGCCGACACAATTTCCGCGTGCCCGCAAAGCAGGATGTGCCCCTATCCCCCCCCCCCCCACACACACACACGGGTGTGATGTCGGCGGGCAGACGTCTGGAAACGATGGCAGCGGCCGGTAGATTTCCGGGCGTCACGCTAAGGCCGGTAGGCATCTCAGGTGTGGTCGTGTTTTTGAGGTGGAAAATGCGATAGACCGGGCTGGCCTGGTCGTGAGCTTAGCGTCCGAGCACGGCTCCAAATCACACCCGACGTCTGGTCCCATGCACTGCCGGCGTGTGAATAACCAAATCGAGCGGCAAAGTGTCACCAATGTGTCACCAAGGGCGCAGACAAAGTTCAGGGCTCGTGCTCACTTGGAGGTAAACATGCCGAGAGATGATGCATGTGTGGATATGTGTGCGATTATTTTGTGTATGTGTCAATATCTCATCAACTTCACATCTATTATTTGGGTTTACAACAATATGTAGAGGTTAGCCGAGGTCATGTCATGTAGTGCTTATAATGCCAAATAAATCAGCATGAGCGTTTATCATCCTCACCCTCATCTTCATCATCATCCCCATCCTCCCCATCATTTTCCTCCTCCTCCTCATTCTCATAGTCCCCCACACAAAATCCGGTTACGCCCTGTTTGTTGCCAACAAACGTATCAACTGTGGGCGAAATGTGACTAATATGTGACCAACATGCCGCCAGAGCTCCAGCGACAACTTGCTTTCTTCCGCTGAAACTCCAATGCGCAGCATCCTGTCCGGTGACCGGGACCCAAAGTGACCGGGACAGAGCGAACGGCCTTGACCCGACTTACCTCGCCAGAGGGTTCGGATCGCGGGTCACTAGGTCGTCTGTGACGGTGGAGACGACACAACGGGCGCCCCATTTACCGTCGAAGTCGTGTACCATGCACGTGAGATATAGCGCCAGTGCTCGACCGTAATGTGAAAGAACATTTCCCGAGTAATGTGGGCGTCATATTACTCGGATTATTCGTTTTACTCGGGCTGCATAGTCATATTACTCAGACAGCATTGTAGATAGCCATTCGATTATTCCGAACAAAATAATTGTTACCGTGCGAGCTCTTCAAGCACACCACGACAAAATACAAGGATAGGGTTACGATTCTTATCGCCATCAATAGTGGTTAGTCCTCCCTAATGCCACCACGCGATAATTTCCATGGTACCATGTTACCATTCAGAAGACTCAACAAAACCGAGTCGGCAGATCCATTCCAGTGGACCAGTGAAATCTGGTTCTCGTTAGTTATGTCATAAAATCAGGCTTCTGTATTTTTGTGGTAATTATTCATCCAAGAAAAGAGGATCCTTTTCGCATTAGCCATTTCGAGAAACCCGACTCTGGGCTCCTAGTTTCGGTCGGCTATTTAACGGATTAAACTTGCAACGTAATTCTGGCTTCGTAATTCCGCCACGTAATTTTCTGTTAGAACATACAGCTGGGTCTTGATCCCTTTTGTTGTGGATACACGCCCATTGCTTCGGGCTTCCCTATGAGCTGAATTTCCCAAGACATTGGGCCGTCAGAGAAATGGTAAAGGGACTAAAAAAAACGTAACCAGATCGTGTCTTTCAGATGGTTTTTGAGACTATCAAAGACAATTCAGCATTGTATGTGTGATTTAATAGCACTCCGACTGCACTCTGCATATGACAGTACTCAGATACTGCTAAGGGCTCTGAAGTTGGCCAGAAGGGCCTTACAAAAAAGCAAGTTCTCGCTGGTACGAATGAAGAAGAGAGAGAGCTATAGCTACGGTTGCTTCAGTTTTCCAGAAATGTTATATCAGTGCTTCATAAAGTGGTTTCCTGAGTTTAGACTTCGTGATGATAGGAAGCTGCTGCGTTGATGCTAAGACATAATCAAGAAATTCCGGGGATCAAGGACTTCCAGTCCAAGGTCCGAATGCTAGCCGAGGATTAAACTTGTCGGAAATGCTTCGGCACGGCTGCTCCACCACTTCGATCCAGTCGTACCCGGCATATTTGCAGACTGACCGTCCAACCGGGGCTAAACACGAGCGTACGTAAAGGCATCGAGCCCCACCTCGGCCGAACAGACGACACTAATGCTGGGCCGACCGGGTTGCCCGGGCTGTCCGGGCGACCTGCCGACATCGCAGTTCAGCACGGGGGCGACAGCCCGCCGGGAACCGATCCGTGAGTCCAGCCTGGGCCGGAGCCCGGCGGGCGGCTCCGCACGCCGGTCGTGTGCGCCTCGGCGACCGCCTCACCGCGCACTCTCCCCGCACGTCTTCACACACGAACGTCAACAGCGTCAACGTCAACAGCCGAGACAGCCGCACGGAGGACGTAGGAGGCGGCTGCTGTGGTGCCGATAGGCAGCGAGCCGCACGCCGCTGTGGTGCCGATAGGAAGCGAGCCGCGCGCCGCTGTGGTGCCGATAGGCAGCGAGCCGCACGCCGCTGTGGTGCCGATAGGAAGCGAGCCGCGCGCCGCTGTGGTGCCGATAGGAAGCGAGTCGCGCGTCGCTGTGGTGCCGATAGGCAGCGAGCCGCGCGCCGCTGTGGTGCCGATAGGCAGCGAGCCGCGCGCCGCTGTGGTGCCGATAGGAGGCGAGCCGCGCGCCGCTGTGGTGCCGATAGGAAGCGAGCCGCGCGCCGCTGTGGTGCCGATAGGCAGCGAGCCGCGCGCCGCTGTGGTGCCGATAGGCAGCGAGCCGCGCGCCGCTGTGGTGCCGATAGGAGGCGAGCCGCGCGCCGCTGTGGTGCCGATAGGAGGCGAGCCGCGCGCCGCTGTGGTGCCGATAGGAAGGCGAGCCGCGCGCCGCTGTGGTGCCGATAGGAAGCGAGCCGCGCGCCGCTGTGGTGCCGATAGGAAGCGAGCCGCGCGCCGCTGTGGTGCCGATAGGCAGAGCCGCGCGCCGCTGTGGTGCCGATAGGAGGCGAGCCGCGCGCCGCTGTGGTGCCGATAGGCAGCGAGCCGCGCGCCGCTGTGGTGCCGATAGGAAGCGAGCCGCGCGCCGCTGTGGTGCCGATAGGAAGCGAGCCGCGCGCCGCTGTGGTGCCGATAGGAAGCGAGCCGCGCGCCGCTGTGGTGCCGATAGACAGCGAGCCGCGCGCCGCTGTGGTGCCGATAGGAAAGGCGAGCCGCGCGCCGCTGTGGTGCCGATAGGAGGCGAGCCGCGCGCCGCTGTGGTGCCGATAGGAGGCGAGCCGCGCGCCGCTGTGGTGCCGATAGGCAGCGAGCCGCGCGCCGCTGTGGTGCCGATAGGAGGCGAGCCGCGCGCCGCTGTGGTGCCGATAGGCAGCGAGCCGCGCGCCGCTGTGGTGCCGATAGGCAGCGAGCCGCGCGCCGCTGTGGTGCCGATAGGCAGCGAGCCGCGCGCCGCTGTGGTGCCGATAGGAGGCGAGCCGCGCGCCGCTGTGGTGCCGATAGGCAGCGAGCCGCGCGCCGCTGTGGTGCCGATAGGAGGCGAGCCGCGCGCCGCTGTGGTGCCGATAGGAGGCGAGCCGCGCGCCGCTGTGGTGCCGATAGGCAGCGAGCCGCGCGCCGCTGTGGTGCCGATAGGCAGCGAGCCGCGCGCCGCTGTGGTGCCGATAGGAGGCGAGCCGCGCGCCGCTGTGGTGCCGATAGGAGGCGAGCCGCGCGCCGCTGTGGTGCCGATAGGAAGCGAGCCGCGCGCCGCTGTGGTGCCGATAGGAGGCGAGCCGCGCGCCGCTGTGGTGCCGATAGGAGGCGAGCCGCGCGCCGCTGTGGTGCCGATAGGAGGCGAGCCGCGCGCCGCTGTGGTGCCGATAGGAGGCGAGCCGCGCGCCGCTGTGGTGCCGATAGGAGGCGAGCCGCGCGCCGCTGTGGTGCCGATAGGAGGCGAGCCGCGCGCCGCTGTGGTGCCGATAGGAGGCGAGCCGCGCGCCGCTGTGGTGCCGATAGGAGGCGAGCCGCGCGCCGCTGTGGTGCCGATAGGAGGCGAGCCGCGCGCCGCTGTGGTGCCGATAGGAGGCGAGCCGCGCGCCGCTGCCGTCCGACCGCGCTCCCATTCGGCAACAAAAAATCTGTCTCCTATGCAAATGGAGAAAAACAGGCGAGACTAAGCCGCCGTCGGAGTCGGCGCCGACGGCGCCATTGTCGGCGATCTGACGCCACTGACCACTGGTGGGTCCGATAAACCAGCTGGAGTCGGCGCTGGCACCATTGGCGTCCCTCCCGCACCCCAGCACCGCACGCCCTGCTCGTCTCCCGGGCATGGCACTATGCCCCATCCCTTGGTCCCAACATAACGTCGCCCATGTCGGTGTCAGTTCGGTCGAAATAAAGCTACAGGCAGGCAAGCGCAAGTGGGGTGCAAGAAGTAGAACCGCTCCGTCTCTCCGGTCAGATCCTCACACCCCGTCTCGGGGGATAACCCCCCCCCCCCCTCTATCTTCCAAACTATGGGCGGCACGAAAATGAATCGGGTGTCACCGGAAAGCTCTCGACGAGTAGGGCCAGACACCACCCCCAAAAAATAATTCCCCAAAAGTGACGTCACTAGGGGGCCTAGGTTTTCAGGACTTCAATCATGTTTTTGACTCTGGGGAGATCATTTTGGGGATATTTGAAAAAAAACACAAACTATTTTGGAATCAGAAAAGGAAAGCGAAATCGACCAGGGCCATACAATTTGTGTCCACCCAAAAATCTTTTTTTTTCTCAAAATTTTGAGTTTTATAGTTCTCTTTAATTTTCCTTTTCTAATGGGTAGAGCGGACCGAAAAACGTTGTTCAAAGTCAGCTTCCTCCCATGAAAAACTTACTTTAGCCAGAATCATTGATTTTAACTCTAATGGGCAAATAAGCAAAACTAATAAGTAATCAAAACGGGAAAAAAATAATCTAGTGCGTTTTCTTGCATCCCTAAAAATAAGCAAAGGCTGAAAGTTTCATTAAAATATCTTTATCCGTTAAAGCGCGACGACTGGTTGAACTTTTTTGGAGGTGACCTCACTTGACCTTGACTAACTCGTTGACCTTAGATGACCTGACTTCAAAATTTTCGTACAAAATGTAAAATTGATGCGGGAAAAGGTATGCCAAATTTCGGCGCGCTGCCGCGCGCCGTTTTTCACTGTCCACGGAAAACCTTATGGGGGGTCGTTAACCCCCCCCCCGAGACGGCGCGGGTTAAAAACACACACGAACGCACTCACACGTGACTCCATTAGACAGATGATGACGTGAAGCTCGGCCACGACTGCTTGTAGCACGAGTCGCAGCAGGTGCGGAACAGCCCCGGAATGTACAATTGGCGGCAGGCGGCCAGGGACGCGCTCTCCATCACCACCTGTCGCCGACACCACCGGCCCAACCATCACCACTCGTCACTTCCCGACACACCGACACCACCGGCACAGCCGTCACCACTCGTCACTTCCCGACACACCGACACCACCAGCACAACCATCACCACTCGTCACTTCCCGGCTCTGGAGCACGCAGCCGGCGGGCACATCACGTTCAACTGCAGCAGCACATCCCGGCTGACTTTAGATGATGCCGGCCGGCCTGCAGCGATGTTGGCCGGTATTCGGTGAGTGATACTTGCATGCCGTTGCAAAGGAACGCCTTGCTACCATAGACGTCGGTCGGTTCCTGTCTGAACCCCCTGTCCCTGTCCCCGGCACCCGTGTTCAGCCATCCCCGGCTGCCTGCTGGCGACACACGTGATACTCGGCACCTCGAGTCCTCCGGGGGACAGTCGGCGGTGCAAGCAACTCTCCGGACTTTTCGAGTCCGTGTGCAAACGTACACCGGGCACCCCAGTCCCCGCCGTCGGCACACGTGTCCACGGCGGTACCCAGTCCCCGCCGTCGGCACACGTGCCCACGGCGGACCCCAGTCCCCGCCGTCGGCACACGTGCTCGCGGCGGACCCCAGTCCCCGCCGGAGACAGCCGTCAGCACACGTGCACACGGCACTCTCACCACATGCACCGGCCGTCGGGCCGTCGGAAAAGTGAAGCGGACGTCGTTTCCGGCTGAGCGAGGCGTGGCGTCGGCTGGGCGTGGGAGTGCGTGAGAGTGCGTGGCGTGCTGGGCGTGGGGTGCGTGGGGTGCGTGAGAGGCGACGTCCGTCACGCATTGCCGTCGTCGTCACGCATCGACGGCAGATGGTAGACGGAGGCTGCGAGTGACGGGCGGCCGGCAGTGGTCGGCCGAGATCACCCACCACGTCCCCACCGACGGGGCGGCGCGCAGTACCCAGCCTCCCCCCCCCCCCCCCGAGTACCCAGGGGTCGACAGAAGACCGAGCCAGCTCCGGTGTTGTAGCCAGAGAAGACGGCCTTCAGTCATCGTTGTGCACAATCAGTGTACAGGAAGAGGCGAACTCTCGCCTGGCAGAGCTCCGGAAAGGAGCACTTGCAAAACTACTTCATTAGTCGCTGCTAAACTTGCAAGTAGCGATTAGCGCGGCTGCAGATGCAATCAAACTGGAGCACCCCGAGCTGTTTACGCATACACGGCAGGTAGAGAAATGCATTGTGGAATGCATTGCCCGTGTAACGCCAGAGCCGGTTGCTAGCGGATCAAAAGCCGTCGAGTCCAGTGGGCCCGGAACGGCCGCTAGCATGTCACAAGTCGTCGAGTCCAGTGGGCCTGGGACGGCCGCTAGCGTGTTACAAGTCGTCGAGTCCAGTGGGCCTGGGACGGCCGGTAGCGTGTCACAAGTATCGGAGGGCCTGGGACGGCCGCTAGCGTGTTACAAGTCGTCGAGTCCAGTGGGCCTGGGACGGCCGGTAGCGTGTCACAAGTATCGGAGGGCCTGGGACGGCCGGTAGCGTGTCAAGTCGTCGAGTCCAGTGGGCCTGGGACGGCCATTAGCGTGTTCCAAGTCGTCGAGTCCAGTGGGCCTGGGACGGCCGGTAGCGTGTTACTTGTCGTCGGAGGGCCTGGGACGGCCGGTAGCGTGTCACAAGTCGTCGAGTCCAGTGGGCCTGGGACAGCCGTTAGCGTGTTACAAGTCGTCGAGTCCAGTGGGCCTGGGACGGCCGGTAGCGTGTTACAAGTCGTCGAGTCCAGTGGGCCTGGGACGACCGGCAGCGTGTCACAAGTCGTCAAGTCCAGTGGGCCTGAGACGGCTGGTAGCTCGTCACAAGTCGTCGAGTGCAGTGGGTTTGGAACGACCGTTAGCGCGTCACAAGTCGTCGAGTCCAGTGGGTCTGAGACGGCCGGTAGCGCGTCACAAGTCGTCAAGTCCAGTGGGCCCGAAACGGTCGCGACGCGCTCGACAGGCTCCCCCACACACTCTCCCTCGACGCGCCACATTGGTCGCATCTGGCGGCCGGCTTATTTCCGTCGTCGGCCGGTCTGGTCACGCCGGCTCCGCCGCCGCCCGCCTTAAATCATCGACAGCATCCGGCCGACGGAAGCGCCCAGCCACCGTTCACGGGCGCCCGCCGCCGGCGACGCATACCGCTGACGGCTTCTGCTAAAGAGCACGCTCGTAAATGGTGGTCTTCTGTTGACGGGGGCCGACACCACTGATACGTGTGTGTGTGTGTGCGCGCGTGTGCGTAGAATGAGGTACAGTGATATGATGTAGACAGAGGATATGTGTATAGTATGTGGTAAATGAACATGTAGCGTGTCTATCGTCCCCTTTGGTAGTAAATTACCGGTTTTGTGTTGTGTCATCCTCATGTTACAAACGTTTCATGAGTTCATTGACTAGTAAGTTTAAAAGCTGCGTCAGCAGTAAAAAGTCACACAGATTCCAATTATTTCCCCTTGGCCGATGATTATTTCCGGCCAGTCCGTCACCCCACCGACAAAAACAATCGCAATGGTAGTTGACAAGCAACCGCCGAACTCGTGAGACCGTGGTGCCGGCGTTCACTCCCGGCGGCCGGGGCACGCGACCGTTCTCTGTACCGACCACAAAAACGCTCCCCCGCCAAGGTCGGCGATCACGACCGGCGCCCCGCCGCCCACCGCTGAGCTGGCGAGGCGGGCGGACGGCACGCTTCCCCAACAGATCCCACCGAATCGTCCGGGTCATCCGCCGGGTCATCCGCCGGCTCATCCGCCGGCTCATCCGTCGGCTCATCCGTCGGGTCAGGTCGGAGAGCAATCCTTCCATTGCTCCGCAGGCTGCATCCTTCACAGTCGACGTCGTGGGGGATGAAAACGCGACAGCAGCGGGAATCGAACCCGCGCAGCGGCCGTCAGCCTGCACGTGACCAGCACGGCGGCGGAGGCGGACCCGGTCGGCCCGGCCGGCCCGGCCGCGGCGGCCGCCTGTTTACCGGCGAGAGGCGCCGTTTTTGTGGCGGGCCGGTTCGTGTTCACATGCGCGCTCTGCGGCCGATCGCGGCGCGGGTGGGGCCGCTCTCCGCGCCGACCGACAAAAAAGGCGCCACGTCACGCCAGCCGCGCACCCAGAACGGGTAAATAGCCGGGACGGACGGCGGCCGGGCGACATGCCACCACACCAAACCTCAGATATGAAGTCACACCACGTGCGCGCCTTTCACGGTGTTGCTCGCACTGTCAGAGGCACGGACACGCTGCGAGGAGTGTCACGCAACACGACCAACACGTGGAGACCGTGCCGGTCTCCACCTCACCTCCATATGAGGCGGTACCGAAAGGCGCTGCACGGTCGGACATCCCTCGTCCGACCGGGCCTGCCCTTGGCGAGCAGCCGAGCGCTAAGTGCTCCGTCTTGTCCACCTCGAAGGTTGGTCCCCGGGACGGGTGACGAGGTACGTCTTCCCCACCACCAGGAGTGGACCGCTCGTTAACATCCACAACCACCCCGCCCGCAACCAACGACACACGTAACTACTCTGAACAGATACAACAGAAGTCACTGGATCCCCCCCCCCCCCTCCACCAGGCAACACAACACCACCACATCACCCGCACTGACACCAGCCACGTCACACATCATACGTGTCGGTGCTGCACAGAGCCGGCGGCCATGTGCCAGTCACCTGAGCCTCTGACCACACAGAGCCGGCGGCCATGTGCCAGTCACCTGAGCCTCTGACCACACAGAGCCGGCGGCCATGTGCCAGTCACCTGAGCCTCTGACCACACAGAGCCGGCGGCCATGTGCCAGTCACCTGAGCCTCTGACCACACAGAGCCGGCGGCCATGTGCCAGTCACCTGAGCCTCTGACCACACAGAGCCGGCGGCCATATGCCAGTCACCTGAGCCTCTGACCACACAGAGCCGGCGGTCATGTGCCAGTCATCTGAGTCTCCTCTGACCACCTTCCCAAGGAACCGATTGGGAGATAACAGTGATTTACGCTTTCTACTTGCTATCCTGGATACATTTTCCTTCGTGTTGTTTCACTGTCATTTTGTTGTTGCCAAAGTAGACATGGCTTGCAAAAGTAGTGGTGTTAAAAGTGGAAGTGGTAGACCTGCTGGAATAATATTATCAAGCTGACGCTGCATTGTGAACAGCCGGCATTAGCGACGTTATTCCCGATGAGACGAAGCCGTAGTTACACACGCCTAAATGTCGAACCGGCTGGCAGGAGAGGCCCGACTACGCCCGACTACGCCTGACTACCCCGGCAACGTAGGTATCGACACAGGCCGTGGGCTCGTCGTCCGCCTCGTCTCCTAGCGCCTTCCGATACCGGGAGCAAGAGATCACCGGTCTCTAAGAGTGTCGGACGCTAGAAAGCCAGAGAGCCGAGAGACCATCAGGGAACGAGAAGCCATCAGAGACCGGGAGACCGCCAGGGACCGAGACAGCCGGGGAGCGAGACCTACAGAGAGCGAGACCGACATGGAGTGAGACCAACAGGGGCCGAAAGACTGCCAGTCTTCGAGACAACCAGGCCTCGCGAGACCGACAGGGTCGAGAGGCTATACTCACCGACAAGCGCGGCCCCATCGGCTTTCCAACAGAACTTGATTTCCGTGCGATATGTATCGGCCGTGCAGCGGCGGAATAAAAATGGCGAAGTGACGACACAATCGTCCTCCAGTCACACACCGCCACAAAAGGCGGTCGTTGTGGGAGCGCTCCTGATCGGAAAGCGTCCCCGAAGCGGCTCAGACAATGCCGCGGCGTCGATCGCGACGACAGGCTGCCGCCCGAACGTGACGGTCGTCTGCCGCCCGAACGTGACGGTCGTCTGCCGCCCGAACGTGACGGTCGTCTGCCGCCCGAACGTGACGGTCGTCTGCCGCCCGAACGTGACGGTCGTCTGCCGCCCGAAAGTGACGGTCGTCTGCCGCCCGAACGTGACGGTCGTCTGCCGCCCGAACGTGACGGTCGTCTGCCGCCCGAACGTGACGGTCGTCTGCCGCCCGAAAGTGACGGTCGTCTGCCGCCCGAACGTGACGGTCGTCTGCCGCCCGAACGTGACGGTCGTCTGCCGCCCGAAAGTGACGGTCGTCTGCCACCCGAACGTGACGGTCGTCTGCCGCCCGAACGTGACGGTCGTCTGCCGCCAGAAAGTGAGGTGTCTGCCGCCCGAAAGTGACGGTGTTGCGCCGAACGTGACGGTGTCTGCCGCCGAAAGTGACGGTGTCTGCCGCCCGAACGTGACGGTCGTCTGCCGCCCGAACGTGACGGTCGTCTGCCGCCCGAACGTGACGGTCGTCTGCCGCCCGAGCGCAGCGCGGGCTGGTAGTACGTGTTTCGGAGTGCGCGCGACAAGGGAAATAAATGGGTGCTCTCCCGAAGCGGTGTTGTCGGAGCCGAGCGTCACACAAATCATCGGACAATGGCGTCGGGAATCGCTTCATGGGCGGATTCGCCGTTCACGACTGCGGGGAACGGATTCCCCGAAACGGAGAAAGCTGCGGCGAGGGCGAAGCGCAGCTTCGAGCGTTGTCAGCAGTGCGCTTCTATCACGTCGCCAGTGGCCACGAGTCGCCAGACCGGGAACAGCAGCGGTGCGGCACCACACATCGCGTGGAAGTCAACGTTCGCCAACGTTCACCGAACGACCCCCGCAAGATCGGGTGGCTGTACTCACGTGAGCGCGTGCCGACACGACCACACCCCACAGCACCGGAAGTTGCATGCACGGTGCGGCGCCACTCTGTGGTCGGGCCCGGGACGGTCACGGCTGGTGCCGGCCGCGTGACGGTAAGCTGGGCAGGGCCGGTGATCCCGGACCCGGTGTGCCGGCTGCTCAGTGGCGAGACTCGGCCGCCGACCAGCACTGACGACTGGCCCGCACCGGGTCGGTATCGCAGCGATGCCGCACTCGGCCCGCGCTATCGCCGAGCACAAGCGGCGCGAATGAAATCGCCGCTATCGGCGACCACCCAGCACGGCTCCCTCTGCGGCACGCCGCCTCGGCCACATGCAGCTATCGCCTCTGCTAGGCAAACACGCCGAGCACCGTAGAACACGCCGCAAGGACGCCAGATAGTGCTTAGTTCAAACAACGCAGGCATATGTCTGTCCTGCGCCAGCAAGCGTCGGACAAAAACGTGGCGACTGGGCGTGAATTTTGCGACAGCTTCACCAAAGGCAGCAAAACGATGGCCGATGTTGGGCCTGTGGCGGTCCTAATGACCCACTCACGCGCACACCAGAGAGGAATGTCAGCCGCAGCTTTGCACGGGCCAGCCACACCGAAGTGACATCGCCTCTGTCAGTGTCACAGCCCACCGGGCGTAAGTCGGCTGCGCTGGCCCCACGGCGCCTACCCAGCAGTCGGAGGGCGTCGACCCAGCAGTCTGAGCGCCGACGCGACGGTCCCGGTCGAGAGACACCATGACTGGCAGATTGGCGGCGGCTCTACGTCTCATTGTGCGGAGCACGGCGGCGGTCGCCTGATCTGCCGCCGCTAATTACATCTGCACCGGCCGCCGCCAGCCATAACGGCACCGACCTGAGACAAGGTCCGGCCAGTGTACCCGGCCGCCGACCGCGAGCGGCGCCGGTCAACCCGCTCCGGGTCACAGGTCAGCCCGGGTCACAGGCTGACGCTCACGAGGCGGCTGTTCACTTGCAGTTACCCGCATGCCAGTGCGTACACTCGACGGCGGGTAATGGTCGCTTGGTTGCCGACCATGGAATGGCCGCCAAATTGTGTAACCGCGCGCCCGAGTGACTGGCTGCATGAGGCGGTTGATGGCCGGTCGACGGTCAAGGTGGCGGACTCCATATCCAAGACATCTGACTTGGAATCCGCCAGCAGTTGGATTTTCTGCTCATCTGAGACCAGCTCAGTGGCAGATCAGCCATGCTAAAGGGCCTCGGTCGCCGAGTTCTCGAGATTTGCGAGATAGATCTCATCCATTGCGGTTTTCGGAGACGTCTTCATCACGAGTCGGCGGGCCATCTGCGGCTGTGGCCGGCCAGTTACACAACTGACACACCGTCTGCTCAGTTGCAGCACCGCTCCCTCTCCAGCTGCAGGTGAGTTGCGGCCCCTTGAGACAGACGCATTGAGACATTGCCAGGTGGGCGGACACGTTTGTTTTTGTTCCAGCTTACATGGCAAGGTCAGAGGACACCCAGAGACCAGCAGATGTGACCTTGTGTTTATTTTTTTTTACCATTGCGGTGTCGCAGAATTTCACACCCACGTATTGCAATGTGGTATTGCAGAATTTGATGCTCCCTCCACTTCCACACCAGCCCTTGTTTTCTAAGCTAGATAGGGATGCGGTGAACGGTATGATGTATCTCCATTCGTGAATTTTCAGAGTTGCTCGGGAATATTATTTGTTAACCTCATTTGGTTGAATTCACAGGTCAGGTCAAGCAGTTCAATGTCAAGGGCAGGTCACGTACCTGTTCTCGATTTAGTTTTGGGACACTGGCCGTGAAACTAAGGCAATTTCGTCTTTCAATAATTAAATGCAAGACTAGCTAACTCAACTTAACTATTTCTTATAACACATTGACACGAGCAAACGTCATGGTCACCCCGTCAGGTCAAGGTGAAGTATGTGGAAATATGTTATGAATTGTTGAGCGATTTTCGTGCCGATTGTGTTCTGTAAATGGTAATAAATGTTGCCAAAGAAAATAAATCCAAATGTTTCCCCTTATTTGTGAATTTCGAGGAAAAACCCCAAAAGCTTCCATTTTGGACAATTTTTAGAGCATCAAAAAAGTCAAGTCGAATTTGAAGACTTTGAACGTATCGGCAGCGAAATCTGCATGTAGTTGACCTGCCTTAGCCTTTCATTTTGGCTTCGCAACAGTCCGTATTTTCACCTGCAGAACCCTTGCGATACATGTACCCTCGCGATATTTCAGATCATATATCGGTATTTTGACCTTCCTTTTATTTGACACTTGGAACACTCTTAGAGGAGGAAAGTTGCAATCACGCATATTCCGTTTTTCAAGAGCATATATTAGCAGTGTGCGCAAAACAACATTTGTATAGTTTGAGTTTCCATTTCATCCAGTGACACGACATGAAGTGCCGAATTTCAGAGCAAGATCTTGAACAATTTAGAAGTTAACCCACCAAACTTCGGAGGTCAAGTGAGTTCCCTCCCCCTCCTCCTCCCCCCCCCAACACACACACACAATCTTGGCCCTCCCAGGGCTGAGACACTCTTAGTCGCTCAGGTCGCATAGTAGTACACTCCCTGATGCCGAACTCGTAGCTGGCGGGACTCAAAATTAGGACCTCCGGTTGCTATGACCGCAAGACGATAGCGATAGCAACGGCGCTGACCACCGGAATACCCGCTCCCCCTGAGCAGAAACGGAAACTAGCTGACCAGTGGCGACGTGTAGCTGCGCCAACGGAACGCTAGTCACGGCACCATTGTCTGCCCTGGGAGGCAATAGCCAGGTCGTATTGGACTCATTCCGAGGAGGCCAACTGAGATTTTGTATTCAGATGGTTTTTCCACAAACTTCTCTTGAGAGGACACATCAATATTACATCCAAATGAGCTTCTCATGAGTATGTAGTGACAGATAAACAAAAACTGCTTGAAGAATTGCAATATCGTAGGCAAAGGGTGTGGCTCTATGTCTGCCATTGTTCTCACTTCCTTATCGCTATGCGCCGAAGTAACTTCGAGACGTTTTTGTATGCACCACTCGCTAGGTCATTGATTGGATAATGGTCACAAGACGGGTCAACGACACGCTTTCTGGACTGGTCAGGGGATAAAAATAGCTCGAGCGTCCAGCCCCATTAAAGCGGCCCCGAAAGCCGCTTACTCACCAAGTTAGAGCAGTCGCGTTCGAGCCGCGGGAATGGCTAATGGATGGGTTCTTTCTATGCCATTTTCCTGATATACGGTGGTGTGCCAGCCATTGTGAGATTATCGTGACGGTCATGCCCGACGCTGAAACTGAGTGACAATGGGACGGACGCCACGGCTGGTAACGGGATCGGCAATGGCGCAGAGCCTGGGCGCAGTGATAGAGCGTGACGTGCAGAGTCTGAAGCTGTGACAGAGTGTGGTGTGCGGAGTCTGGAGCTGTGACAGAGTGTGGCGTGCAGAGTCTGGAGCTGTGACAGAGTGTGGCGTGCAGAGTCTGGAGCTGTGACAGAGTGTGGCGTGCAGAGTCTGGAGCTGTGGCAGAGTGTGGCGTGCAGGGTCTGGAGCTGTGACAGAGTGTGACGTGCAGAGTCTGAAGCTGTGACAGAGTGTGGCGTGCAGAGTCTGGAGCTGTGGTAGAGTGTGGCGTGCAGTGTTGAGCCGTGACAGAGTGGCACAGAGCCTGGCACTGTAACTTGGGTGACACAAAGATTGAGGATATGACTGGGAAAGCACGGATGTTGAGTCTGCTGCTAGGACTGGAAGCAGTACTACAAGACTGCCGATGATCCTCAGTATATTTAGCATTTGGATACAATTCCGCAAACACTACTGTTCATTTTACTTCACAGATCTTCTCTGGAATGCCTGGTTGATTATATTATAGCCGTCAGCTGTAGTATAGCTGTACATGATGATGACCACATTATTGTTGATTAAAAACCGGGGGCAAGGAACAAAAAGTTGCCTTGGGCATGGTGCCAGTAACAGATGAACATCAGTGCACCCACAGATCTGAAGACGTAACCAGGAATGCCCGACGATCTTAGAAAACGGATCAGACGAGGAAATTGCAATATCTCTCTCCCCTCCAATTACTTACGTAAGGGATTCATGGCCTTTGTGCACGAATGCAGGCGGCGGTATAGCACGGCACCAGGCTGCAGGATCCTGCGAGGAACGATGGCTGCCCCGATGGGAGCCGATGGCAGCTCCGATGGGAGCCCCGATGGGAGCCCCGATGGGAGTCCCGATGGGAGCCCCGATGGGAGCCGATGGCAGCCCCGATGGGAGCCCCGATGGGAGTCCCGATGGGAGCCCCGATGGGAGCCCCGATGGGAGCCCCGATGGGAGCCGATGGCAGCTCCGATGGGAGCTCCGATGGGAGCCCCGATGGGAGCCGATGGCAGCTCCGATAAGCCGGCACAATCCGGTGGGAAGCGGCTGGGCCCGAGTCTGCGAGGTAAGGTCGCGTCGCGTGCCCCGGCACGTGGCCTTCGCAGCATCGCCCGGCGTCAGTCCACATTCTCGACGATCAGGATTACCGGGATTACAGCAGGTCATGTCTCTCGTATCTCCGCAATTACCGGGATTACAGTAGGCCATGTCTCTCGTATCTCCGCAATCCGCATGCACACCATCGGTTACCCGAGAGGAGGCAGTCAAGGTCACTTCAACGCGGAACTTGGACACGGGACAAAAAGTGTCGCGCGGATGGATAGGTGCTCCGTGCAGGGTGATTTGATAGTGGCTGATGAATGTATTGATGTGCGCCTTTCAGTCGATTGTTGAGGGCATCCCCAGACTTCCGGTTCGCTCTCAACGCGTAAACAAGGCAAAGAAGATCCGGGAGACGAGCAGCAATATCAGAGGGTGGCCAAAGCAGGTAACTTTTTACGGCATCGTAATTTATAATGAGCATTGGACTGAATGATACCTCCCGATTGATTTATGACCTTTTGAAAATTCACGGCAGATTCAGTTCTGGATGGCTATAAAGAGATTGGAATGTTGCAGCTGGGAATGCCTCAAAAACACCATTAGGCGTTGGCAACTTTTCTCAGTTTCGCTGTTCAATGTCTGCGGCCTGCATCCTCACTGTCTGTCGACTGATTTCCTCAGTGTATATCGCCTGGTAACCCAATGTCTACCACCTAATAACCCAACTGCCGCCTAATTCCTTAATGTCTGCAGCCTGATTTACCGGATGTTAATGAAATAATTCTGATTGATCAATGTCTGCGGCGATATTTCTCAGTGTCTGCCCGCTGCCTGATGCCTCCGTGGCTACGGCCTAATTTCCTATTGTATGTGGCTTGATTCATCGATGTGCGTTGTCCGATTCCTCAGTGTCTGTGGCCTGATTGCTCAGTTTCTACCGTCTCATTCCTCAATGTCTGCGGCGTGATTCCTCAGTGTCTGCTGTATGATGGCTCCGTGACTCGGACCTAATTCCCCAGTGTCTGTGACCTGATTCGTCGGTGTCTACGTCCTGATCCATGCGTATGTGTCCTAATTCAATATCCGTGGCCCCATTGCTCAGTTCTACCGTCTCGTTTCTCAATGGCTGCGCCTTGATTCCTTAATATCTGCGGTCGTATTCCCCGGACGATAGTAATGTTTCTGTGTTCGAAGGAAATCATTCTAGAGCTGAAGGCAGCAGGAATGCAGACATACAGAAATAGCCTAGGTTCGTTTTGGTTCGTAGAAAGCTTGTGAAGAGCGGTAATTAATTTTGCTTCCGAGCACGCGATATAGCATCGTGTTCATTTGCAGAACATTACTATTTATTGCCTGTTTCAACGTAAATGCTTGCACTTTTGCGGCCGGTAGTCGGAGTATTAGCAGATTAATCACGGGAGGGGCCTGAGAAAGATCTTCACCATGTTTGAGCCGTGTTACGTCCTGGGACCGATATTAAGGAAGATGGAAAGTTAGTTCTGGCCAACATAGAGAGGCTTCAACCACCCCTTCCTTGGCAACGGATGTGGCTGTTCACGCTTCTTTCTGGTGTTCTTTGATAGCCCTCACGACTTGAAATGCCTCGTCATCTCACCAGGATTCTTCCCGATTGTTCTCTATTTATATCACAAAGCAGCACACGAAAAGTGTACGCAGTCAGCATGTGGGGGCGGGGATGGCCGAGTGGTTTAAAGTGTTGAGCTCTGGATACCATGGTCCCGAGTTCAACACTCGCACCGCTCGGGACATTTCCCAATCCCGTGGCCCACCGGCGAACTGTGTGGGTGGCGCCATTAGCCGTGATTGTGCATGAAGTGCGTCGTGAACCACCCAATAAACAAACAATAAACAAGCGGCCAGCATGTGTAAAACAAAGCGAAAGCAGGATCGCTTTGGGAATTGCACCAACTAACGGACTCCCTAGGATATTCATTAAACGGAGTCGACCGTAGTCGCGGTCTCGCGCCTGACCGTGGGGTGCAAAGAAGACGATGATAAGACGGCGGCACCAACCGAACACACGCCGGACCGTGGGGTGTGGAGAAGACGGTGATAAGACACCTCGGCACGACGGCGGCGCCGACCGAACACACGCCGGACCGTGGGGTGTGGAGAAGACGGTGATAGGACACCTCGGCACGACGGCGGCGCCGACCGAACACACGCCGAACCGTGGGGTGTGGAGAAGACGGTGATAAGACACCTCGGCACGACAGCAGCGCCGACCGAACACACGCCGAACCGTGGGGTGTGGAGAAACGGTGATAAGACACCTCGGCACGACGGCGGCGCCGACCGAACACACGCCGGACCGTGGGGTGTGGAGAAGACGGTGATAGGACACCTCGGCACGACGGCGGCGTCCGCTGATGCCGAAGTAGAGGGAATCTCCCTCCAGCTACCAGAGAAAAATCAGCCTGATCGGTCGACCGGGCCGCCGCCATAGCGATATAAGATAACTATTAGCTTCGCAACGGCAAACCATAAACTCACAGGACACGGGACACGGGACACGCGCAGATATGTAGCCTGTAGCTTCATCGTCACATGTCACATGGGATGTCGCGGACAACCACGAAACAAGCGCAGATGTGTAGCTTCATTGTCAGATGCCACATGGGTTGTCGCGGGCAACCACGGAACAAGCGCAGGCATGTAGCCACATGGTCACATGTCACATGGGAGGTCGCGGGCAACCGCGGAACAAGCGCAGGCATGTAGCCACATTGTCACATGTCACATGGGAGGTCGCGGACAACTTGGACTGCAATGCCTGCATTGCATGGAATTGCACAATGCCACAAAACTCACTGAATGTGCCAAGAGACATTGCAAAACCCTTCCAACTCTGAAAAGATGAGACTAGGCTGCACCACTGACACGTCCAACGAAGTGCCTTAATGGTTGATAGGATATGAAATAAAGCGTCATGGGCTCTGAATAGTATTTACCAGCCGCACCCAACAAGGTTTCGGTAATGCACATAAAGGTATAAAGTTATTTTTGGATGGGAGACAAAAGCATCCCTTCGAAGGTAATAAAATAGGACTGCGCATGTGCAGTGGTGGAGACATAGAGGCCGGGGTTATGTTGTCCAACGTTTTAAATGGAACGGATTATTTTTAATCTTCTTATGATATACAACGTGCCGTCCAGACCAATTCACATGCCATCATTTAAACATCCAGCTGAAAGCAGTCTTAATCGTGAATTTTAAGAATCTTAAAATTCACCAAATCATCAATAAAGAATTTTAAGCAAATCCGGTTATGCACAAGGTAACTTTAGAGGTGACAAGAAAAGTACAAAGCTCATTTCATAACTGGTCATTCCAAGACATAATAAATGACAGAAAAAGTAATTTATATAGACACGGATAGAGCTGCGATCGCCTAGATATCTTGGTCGACTTAACCTTTACTTTCGCACAGAAACAAAATAAAGCAACTGCAAACATATGGCGCATACGAATTTCTCCTACGGTGATGCCGCCTCTTATTTGTGGCCCTTTTCAATATCACTATTTGTTGCCACGCCAATACCCCTGTGTCATTCAGGGCAATCATGTGCATGTCGGCATAGCGGAGCTATCAGGTACATATCCGCAGCGAGACATGACTTTTACATGGATTGCTGGTCGTATTATCATATTTCTCAGTATGGCGGGACGTGGCGACACTGTTACTGGGCACTGGCATGCGCTGGCTACACAGAGTAGCGCGACCACACCACATGTCTTCCCATGGTGGGGTGGCAATGGAGCACGTGCCATGTCTTCCCATGGTGGGGTGGCAATGGAGCACGTGCCATGTCTTCCCATGGTGGGGTGGCAATGGAGCACGTGCCATGTCTTCCCATGGTGGGGTGGCAATGGAGCACGTGCCATGCTGTTTATGCCTATACCAGAACCACCATGACATCCGGTCTCGATGCGTGACGCTCGGAAGAAGCTCGGCTTACCTGACTGGTGTACCCAGACGTCTGGCGTCCAACGGCGGCCGGGGGTGCAGGCTTATCTGCAACAGAACGCCGATAAACAACAGTTAACAACTACACCGCCGAACGCAAGCAACGACCACAACCGTGCGCTGGTGTTGACATGTCACATGATGGCTTTCTTCCAGCATTGGAATTGTCAAGTATATTGTGGATTGGACATTGTGAAGTGGATTGGACATTGTCAAGTGGATGGGATATGTCAAGTGGGTAATCCGTAGGCGCGCTACCTAGCCGTAGGCGCCTACCACCCTCCCCCTCCCCCCTATGGTTCGATTTGTATCGTGTTTTCGACCAAAAATAAAATAAGAATTGTCTGGGCCTGAAAATGAAGTGGCCGAAGTCCAATGGCCGAATGGGTGTTTGGGGGCCTGCCAGACGAAAAATATGTAACCGTTACGACTGGAGCACGCGGTAACGAACACTATCCCGACCTCCCCTTTTGGATCAAACATTTTGTTTTCGGATCCTGCAAACTTAACAATAAAACCAGCCTTCGCTCGAACAGATCCACCCACCACCACCCTCCCATCCCTCCCCCCCCGACAAGCAAAAACAGCCCAAAAAACACACACACACTCAACAACCAAAAAAAACAACAACAAAACATCTGAGGAGCCTCGTCCATCCTCCTGGATGCGCCCGTGAAGCAACGCAGCCACAGCAGCAACGCAATACCCCAGCACCGCAAACGCCACAACGCCACAACAGCACGAACGCCACAGCACCACAAACGTCCATGCCAACATCACAAGCACCACACTATCAGACATCATAAGGCCAAGAACACCACAGCAGCAGCACACTACAGAATCACCGCCGACACCACAAACCGTCAGTTGCGTCACTGCCCGATCATTAATTTGTTTACAATGGTTGCCGGCATTTACGGCGCCAGGCGCCAGCACGCGTTCTGGCGGCGGCTGCCTTTCAGCCGGCTGCCGACGTCACCACTAACGGGCACACGCCGCTCGCACACTCGCACGCGCACCGCTACATTTGCATATGCATGCGGCGGCGCCGGGCGGGCCGGGGAGGTTCAACAGGCTACAGGCCGGCCGGGGCTGGCCGGGGCCGGGGGTGACGGTGGTGACGGCTGACCCGGGACTGGGGTGACGGCGGTGGTGGTGACGGCGACGGCTGACCCGGGGCCGGAGTGGCAGTGGAGGCGCCTGGCCCGGGGAATGGTGATGGTTGCCTCTGACCGGAGCCGGAGCCGGAGCCGGAGCCGGAGCCGGCTCGGCGGCCGCCGAGTCGTGCCCGACGCCACGCACCAGCGCCAGGCTACGTCAGCGTCAGCGACACCAGCAGCCGACAGGCTAGCATGCTCAGTTGCCATTGAGGTCCGTGACCGGCAAACAAATGGCCGTCTAGTGTATTACGACCACAGGAATGTGTGTTTTAGCTCTAGGATAATGTACTCCGCCGCCACGGCCGTGAGCGTCAACAAGCAGCCCCGGACGGGTGGGTGACTGAGAGCTGGGCGAGGGAGGGGGTCACTACAGAGCTACTCGAGTCATGACACCCGGCCGTGAGTCGTCCCGTCCCCTGTTGCGCGGCCCGGCCGGCCGTGAGTCGTCCCGTCCCCTGTTGCGCGGCCCGGCCCGGCCGTGAGTCGTCCCGTCCCCTGTTGTGCGGCCCGGCCCGGCCGTGAGTCGTCCCGTCCTCTGTTGCGCGGCCCGGCCGGCCGTGAGTCGTCCCGTCCCCTGTTGCGCGGCCCGGCCCGGCCGTGAGTCGCCCCGTCCCCTGTTGCGCGGCCCGGCCGGCCGTGAGTCGTCCCGTCCCCTGTTGCGCGGCCCGGCCCGGCCGTGAGTCGTCCCGTCCCCTGTTGCGCGGCCCGGCCCGGCCGTGAGTCGTCCCGTCCCCTGTTGCGCGGCCCGGCCCGGCCGTGAGTCGTCCCGTCCCCTGTTGCGCGGCCCGGCCGGCCGTGAGTCGTCCCGTCCCCTGTTGCGCGGCCCGGCCCGGCCGTGAGTCGTCCCGTCCCCTGTTGCGCGGCCCGGCCCGGCCGTGAGTCGTCCCGTCCCCTGTTGCGCGGCCCGGCCGGCCGTGAGTCGTCCCGTCCCCTGTTGCGCGGCCCGGCCCGGCCGTGAGTCGTCCCGTCCCCTGTTGCGCGGCCCGGCCCGGCCGTGAGTCGTCCCGTCCCCTGTTGCGCGGCCCGGCCGGCCGTGAGTCGTCCCGTCCTCTGTTGCGCGGCCCGGCCCGGCCGTGAGTCGTCCCGTCCCCTGTTGCGCGGCCCGGCCCGGCCGTGAGTCGTCCCGTCCCCTGTTGCGCGGCTCGGCCCGGCCGTGAGTCGTCCCGTCCCCGGTTGCGCGGCCCGGCCCGGCCGTGAGTCGTCCCGTCCCCTGTTGCGCGGCCCGGCCCGGCCGTGAGTCGTCCCGTCCCCTGTTGCGCGGCCCGGCCGGCCGTGAGTCGTCCCGTCCCCTGTTGCGCGGCCCGGCCCGGCCGTGAGTCGTCCCGTCCTCTGTTGCGCGGCCCGGCCCGGCCGTGAGTCGTTCCCGTCCCCTGTTGCGCGGCCCGGCCCGGCCGTGAGTCGTCCCGTCCCCTGTTGCGCGGCCCGGCCCGGCCGTGAGTCGTCCCGTCCCCTGTTGCGCGGCCCGGCCCGGCCGTGAGTCGTCCCGTCCTCTGTTGCGCGGCCCGGCCCGGCCGTGAGTCGTCCCGTCCCCTGTTGCGCGGCCCGGCCCGGCCGTGAGTCGTCCCGTCCCCTGTTGCGCGGCCCGGCCCGGCCGTGAGTCGTCCCGTCCCCTGTTGTGCGGCCCGGCCCGGCCGTGAGTCGTCCCGTCCCCTGTTGCGCGGCCCGGCCCGGCCGTGTCGCCGACGGCCCGCTCTACATCCGCCGGCAACTGCAGCCGGCCTCTCCGTGGGAGGCGCCCAGAGCAGCATGTAACGACCCTCGCCGCCTCGGCATTTGGGTCGATTGGTCGGTCCGAGAGCGTCCGCCGTCAGAGAGTGCTGCCGACCCGACCCGGCTAAAAACCGGCCGGCCCGCACGGCCGGAGCACCCAGCCAGGCCACTCCACGCGGCTGGAGCACCCAGCCAGGCCGCTCCACACGGCCGGAGCACCCAGCCAGGCCGCTCCACACGGCCGGAGCACCCAGCCAGGCCGCTCCACGGGGCCGGAGCACCCAGTCAGGCCGCCCCGCACAACAGGAGCACCCAGACAGGCCGCCCCGCACAGCAGGAGCACCCAGGCAGGCCGTCCCGCACAGCAGGAGCACCCAGCCAGGCCGCCCCACACGGCCGGAGCACCCAGCCAACCCAGTCGGCCGGAGCATTGACGTCGGCGTGTCATCACGCCAGCACCTCAGTCTGCAGGTCAGCACCATACCTTACAGTTGGTCAATGTCCAGCTCACGCTGTGTATTCTGTGCGCCATGTCCTGCTGACGCTGTGTATTCTCTGCGCCATGTCCAGTTCGCATTGTGCATTCTGTTCGCACTGTCCACCGCTCGTCACCGGGCTAACGGCACCGGCCAGGGTGCAGCTCGGCCGGGATGGGGGGGGGGGACATAGCGCCACCGGAAGACATCTGTGTTCCGAGTCACCTGTCTCAGTCAAACATCGAGTGTCTTGGTGATGGCTGTGAATATCTCCCGAACAACGTGTCTCGGTCAGATATCGAGTGTCCTGGTGATGGCTGTGGATAGGCGAGACCGCTAAACCTGCTCACGCGGGTTGCAGCTTTTCGTCTCCTTTCAAATCGTGCCGAACGAGCCTCGCACTTGACTTGTTCTCGTAATCATTCCTCAGCACATTCTTCTAGAGTTGCATATCCACCCAACATTTCGCTAGCGAAAAACCGCGCCTACAACTCCTCTGTTCCGATCCCTTTTGTCGTCGTATGTGTTCCAATGACGGGGTTTTCCATGACAGCTGAATGCAACGCGCATCACACAAATGCATGCACATCAACGCAGTGTTCTTAAGCTACTGTAATTCCTCCAATGTCGTGATTTCAGATAGTGACCCTGGCATCACAGGTCTCAGGATGGATGTACCAGGATTATTACAGCCCCACAAGCTGATTTGTCAGTTTTGCAGATGATATGCAGAGATCTACGGCAGAATCCCTTTGATCCGGATGTTGTACCCTAGGTTTGTAAAAAAAAACCTGCATGATTCTGGTTTGAGCAGACCGATGCCGCCACTGGTAACACCTGGGCATACTTGGGGGGAGGGGGTGCAAGACAGGCTTCAGTCATTTTTTATATCAAACGCCAATTGGGGTGACGTTAAGCTCCACGTGAGGAGTGGGACAACTGCAATCCTCGTAGCCCAGTGGCGGAGCCCATGTTTGAGGAATCCATGGCACGCATCCGATTAATAGAATCTTGGCGAAATATAAATCCAGAGAGAAAGCCTTCAGAAATACTCCGTAAGGAAACGACAGAAGCGAACCGGAGCATGGCAAGACGAGACTCCGTATTACAAGCATATGACTGACTTCGCCCACACAAGCACACTCACACACCTACACATACGCACCCACACGCGCACCCACACGTGTGACCCAGAAGACCAGAGTGGCCGACGGGAAAGACGCGCCACCGTAAACATGCCGAAACGGTTAGCCAACGACACCACGTGACTCCGCTCGGGTTGCGCCGGCCAGGCCACGTGACCCAGATGTGTAAACACGCGTCCGAAGGGAGGGTGGAGCCGGAGAGCGGCACGCGACGCGTCCGCACCGCAGTCAGGGCCGACAGCGGCCGGCCGCCGGCGCCGTGTGAGAGGCGCCGAGCAAGGCGGCACCGGCACCGGCACCGGCACCGGCACCGGCACCGCCGGCCATCCCCCGTCACTGCAGGAGCGTGTCTGAGAGGCGCGGCACGAGTCCGGGCGTGTGTGGGAAGTTCCGCACGTGCCGACGCCACTGCCGCTGGACCGTGCCGGTCCGGCCGGGACCAACAGGTCACGTGTGCCGAACACGGTCGGCAGTCGGCCCAGCACGAGGCTCGCCCTTGTCCAACACGACGGCCGCCGCAGTGTCCGGCACGTGACCCGTCCGTGTCCGACATGACTGCCACCGCGGTGTCCGGCACCGATCGCCGAAGGGCCGCTCACGGCCAGCACCTCGGCCCGGCCACCACTCAGCTGAAACCTGCAGAAACGATGCTGTCGTGGTAACAACGCCTGGGTGCGGAACATGCGCCATAGGGTACATACCCACAGGTACATAAAATTTACCACTGACCCACATCGCGGATTGTTGTTCAATCATCGGTTGATAACTTGGCGTGGAGGTTTTTGTGTTAATTATTCGCCGGCCTCCGTGCATTGCACTAGGAATGCCAGCCACACAGACGCCACTCAAGGACGGCATGGGAGGTTGCTGGTGTGGAGTCTGCGCAGATGTTCAGTGTACCGCATGTAGCCCCGGTGGTGCATGGTAGGCACACAGTCCCGGCGGTAGTCGGTAGTAGGTAGTCAGTAGACGCACGGTCCCGGTAATGGACGGCCCAAATACCGTCCCGGCGGCAGGCAGTGTATCCATGAGCCTTGGCTGACACGACAATAACACTCCTGCCTCGGCTGCGTGCTTGGCGTGAGAAGCCGTGACCACTACCGCAGATGCAGGGGCGTCGGCAGGATTGCATGCTAATTGCCAGGTGGCGCCGTGCGGTGGATCGAAGGCGGACACATGACGTGAAAGCGAAGACATGCCCGGGATGAGTGCCTACGAACTACGCATAACGCAACTATTTCAGTGTGCACGTGTATGATCAGCTTGGGAACGAGCAGTCTAGCTTTCAAGCTGCACTGACTTCTTTATTTTAAATGACCTGCCAATATCGATACTGGCACTCAGATCAACACCTAACAATGTAAAGAGCCATACAAGATTTGCAATGCTGCAAGATGTTATTAAAAGTGCCAATTGTCTTCCACCGTGGCTAAAAAGTTACAGAATACATTCTCACTCCACCTGAGCAAAAAAAAGCATTGCAAAAACTGTGGCTGGCACTGTTGGCGGCACTATGGCTGGCATTGCCTTTGACTGAAGCACTGCTGAGGTGTAGCAGTGCCCTAATCAAAAGCGTGATGTTCCGTTTCTGATCCTGAGGTGGCTGCAAAAAACATTCCGCAGGCGTGGCTGTAGTGGGCGAGGGTGTACCGTGCATGGTGCCACGGTACATCGCCTCCACCGTCCGTGGCGTGACCACCCACCCGGCCGGCCATAGCCGCATTCCCGACCCGACCCGACCCGACCCGACCCGACCCGACCCGACCCGACACGACCCGACCCGACCCGACCCTACCCGACCCGACCCGACCCGACCCGACCCGACCCGACCCGACCCGACCCGACCCGACCCGATCCGACCCGATCCGTCTCGATCCGTGCCAATCCGTCCCGTCCCGACCCAACCCGACCCGACCCGCCCCGACCCGCCCCGACCCGACCCGACCCGACCCGACCCGACCCGACCCGACCCGACCCGACCCGACCCGACCCGACCCGACCCGACCCGACCCGACCCGACCCGACCCGACCCGACCCGACCCGACCCGACCCGACTCGACTCGACTTGACCTGACCCGACCCGAACCGCTCCCACCCACCCCGACCCGCCCCGACCTGACCCGACCCGACCCGACCCGACCCGTCCCGTCCCGTCCCGTCCCGACCCGTCCCGACCCGACCCGACCCGACCCGACCCGACCCGACCCGACCCGGTTGCATCTGAACCAATCGACGCGGTCGAACTGCGGAGCAGTTTGTCCCACTCCTGCGTACGCCATTTCCGTCTGCGCCAGTTCCGAACGAACGGCTGCCGGCTGGCGTGTTTACCGCCAGGGCGGAGACTGGAGACCTGCTCCCGAGTCTAAACAGCCCCTAGCCGGCTCTAGCTATGATCGACCCAGAGCTTGCGCAGCAGGTCTGCGCAGGCGATTTAAACTCCCCTCTGATGGAGAATCCGGCCCACCGGTGGCGAGTCAGACGCCCCAGACGGCAGGCTCGGGCCCAACGGCACACATCCGCTCGGCTGTGGTCCAGATCCAGGTTCAGGTACCGGCCCGCTGGCACTCGACACGCGTGGGCCGCTTCGCCTCATCTGTGCGGCTCCCGTGGCTCGGGCTCCCGGGGCTCGGGGTTCAAAGCGCGGGGTGCTGATTGACACGGCCGTCTCACGGTCAAGATGCTGACACGCCAGAGCCCTCAATCTACCTACCCACTCTCGCATCTGGTGTGCGCATAACTGGGGAATGTCACATCTGGCTTCGGCGACACTGGAGCGGGCCGCGTCTGGCGTAGGCACGCCTGTGATCTCCCGCAAATGGAGTATGTATAACTGGGGTCTCCCTCATCTGGTGTAGACATAACTGGGATCCCCAGCATCTGGTGTAAGTATAACTGGTGTCTCCCTCATCTGGTGTATCCCTCATTTGGCATGGACATAACTGGGATCTTCCACATGTGGTGTGGATATAACTGGGGTCTCCCGCATCTGGTGTAGGTATAACTGGGATCTCCCTCATCTGGTGTACATATAACTGTGTCTCCCTAATCTGGTGTACATATAACTGGGTCTTCCGAATCTGGTGTAGGCACACCTGTGATCTTCCGCATCTGGTGTAGGTATAATTGGGATCTCCCGCATCTGGTGTAGATATAGCTGTTGTCTCCCTCATCTGGTGTGGATATAACGGGGACTCTGGCACCTGATGTAGATGTAACTGGAGGCTCCACATCTGGAGTAGGTATACGATGCACTCATAAATACGCAGATACTGAAGGAATAGCCCAGGGTGGATAATTACCCCTATCTCACACATACACAGCCATAGAAAGACAAATCTCACGAGGAAATAAAAATATATATATTGTGATCGACTGATTTTGTCTCTATTTCCAACGTGGAAGTTACATTCCCTGTTTTTCCTTCAATCCTGGTTCCTTCCTGTCGTTTTATTTGTCACGCTACAGCTCATAGCTCAGCTATGTATGTGTGTGTGTGGCTGTGTATGCGGGTGTATATTGTGCATCTTAGCGCATCACTTCATAATGCCATCTCAAGTTGAGGAAACACCGCTGCCATCACTGACATGCTATCTGCCGATGGCATTCCTGGCTGTGGATTTTCCTCAGCAATTTCGAGTAGTATTTTCACGAGCAGACGAAGTAAGGAACTTCTTCGGAAAGGAAGAGGAACTTTCAAGGACTACATCTTCCGGGCACCATTATGTCGTCAGTGTTTTCCTTAGACAGTCAACTAATAGAGGCTCTACAATAACAAACGACCATATGCTGTGATACAATATCAGTGATGTTAGCTTATGCATGCAGGGCGGTCGAAAAACAAACGAGAAGTAATATTCGACAAATTATCGTTCCACATTGAAGCATGCAGCAGTCAATTCTCACGCTCTATTTCAGCATCAACGGGGGAACTGAGCTTCCACAACGCACCGTCGAATGACGTAACGGAGCCTCCACCACATAACGCCAAATGACAGAATCGAACCTGGACTACAACTCGTCAAATCACAAAACCGAACATCGACCAAATAGCGACAAACGACGAATAGAACATCCACCAGTGAGCTACAGGTGACAAACTGAAGCTGTGTCGCAGCCTTAGCCAACGAGCTGATGTAACCGATGAGCCGAACTGAGCAGCGACCTAACTAAGCAGCGGCCTAACTAAGCAGCGGCCCAACTAAGCAGTGGCCTAACTAAGTAGCGACCTACACGGCTGGGATCGTGGCATCAGACTCATGAGCAAGGCCTCGCAGTAGTCTCACAGTCCAGTGGTGTCTGGGTGGGAGGCCCACCGTCAGAGTTGTACCAGTGGTGTCTGGGCGGGAGGCCCACCGTCAGAGGTGCACCAGTGGTGTCTGGGCGGGAGGCCCACCGTCAGAGTTGTACCAGTGGTGTCTGGGCGGGAGGCCCACCGTCAGAGGTGCACCAGTGATGTCTGGGCGGGAGGCTCACCGTTAGAGGTGCACCAGTGGTGTCTGGGCTGGAGGCACACCGTCAGAGGTGCACCAGTGGTGTCTGGGTGGGAGGCCCGCCGTCAGAGGTGCACCAGTGGTGTCTGGGCGGGAGGCTCACCGTCAGAGGTGCTGGGCACCAGCGGTGTCTGCGACCGAGAACAGATGATCGCAACTATTTAATCATGTCAGGTCTTATGGGCTTACGCTTCATAACAAACACGCTATCCGGCGTATAAGTAGCGCCGGCGCAGACAAAACCACTCCTTCGTGGCCGTTGGGCTCTCCGAGCAGCAGAGACCCACAAAACGGACTGATCCAAGACCTCTCTCTAACAGTGACCAAGTGCCAAGAGTGGTCTGAGTGTGACAGAGTCGTTTCGAGTGACCTGCGGGCAGTGACTCGAGTCGCCTGGATCGATCTGAGGACGGTGGCCGAGAGCCTGAGAATGGCCTGGACAGGGTGCTTCCGAGAGTGCTCGGAATGGCCGCCTGAGGAGTGGGCAGTGGTCAGTGGTCAGTGGTCAGTGGTCAGTGGTCAGTGGTCAGTGGTCAGTGGTCAGTGGTCAGTGGTCAGTGGTCAGTGGTCAGTGGTCAGTGTCTAGTGGTCAGTGTTCAGTGGTCAGTGTTCAGTGGTCAGTGGTCAGTGGGCAGTGGGCAGTGTTCAATGGGCAGTTGGCAGTGGCAGTGGCAGTGGCAATGGTCAGTGGTCAGTGTTCAGTGGTCAGTGGTCAGTAGGCTGTGGGCAGCGCCAGGCCGTGCCGAGCGTGGTGGAGCCGCGTCGGCCCGCCGCGCGATACTATCGAGGCGGCGCCGCTGCAGGCCGCTGACCTATATCGGCCGGCCGGGCCGGGCCGGGTCAGGTGACCGGCCTCTCCGGCCGCTCCCGCCGCCACTCGGCTCTTACTCACAGTCGGTCCGGTCGGGTCCGGGCAGGTAGAGACCAGCCCGCCGCTCCCACCGCTACATTCACCGCTCGGCTCTCACTTGGAGTCCGTCCGGTCAGGTTCGGCCAGGCCGAGACTCGCCCGTAACTCTGCTGACATCCGGCGGCACGGGCCGCGGCGGGGGACTAACTGTCTCAGTTACGTGCCTCACTCAACTGCCGCGTAGGTCGCCACCTGCCGCGATCGGTAGCCACCTGCCTCGGTCACCCTCTTTATAGCGTTGTATGTAATGTAGTGTGTGCGGACAGTATAAGGCGTCGACATGAACGCCGGGCGAGAGAAGCCAAGATGGCACAGAATCCGACATCACACTGTTGCCGCCAGAGGACTCATGTACCGATCACAATCATCCCCGCTATTGACAGCCCGAGGAGACAAGAATATCGAGTGACCAGGTGCGGCGGTGCAACGCGCGCCACAGCTGTGGTGCAAGGCGTGCCTGCCGCGCACCACAGCTGTGGGAGAGGCGTGCCTGCCTCCCCCACCACAGCTGTGGTGAGAAGCGTGCCTGCCGCGCACCACAGCTGTGGGAGAGGCGTGCCTGCCGCGCAGCACAGCTGTGGGAGAGGCGTGCCTGCCTCCCACCACAGCTGTGGTGAGAAGCGTGCCTGCCGCGCACCACAGCTGTGGGAGAGGCGTGCCTGCCTCCCACAACAGCTATTGTGAGAGGCGTGCCTGCCGCGCACCACAGCTGTTGGAGAGGCGTGCCTGCTGCGCACTACAGCTGTGGGAGAGGCGTGCCTGCCTCCCACAACAGCTATGGTGAGAGGCGTGCCTGCCGCGCACCACAGCTGTGGGAGAGGCGTGCCTGCCGCGCACCACAGCTGTGGGAGAGGCGTGCCTGCCTCCCACAACAGCTATGGTGAGAGGCGTGCCTGCCGCGCACCACAGCTGTGGGAGAGGCGTGCCTGCCGCGCACCACAGCTGTGGGAGAGGCGTGCCTGCCTCCCACAACAGCTATTGTGAGAGGCATGCCTGCCGCGCACCACAGCTGTGGGAGAGGCGTGCCTGCCGCGCACCACAGCTGTGGGAGAGGCGTGCCTGCCGCGCACCACAACTGTGGGATAGGCGTGCCTGCCTCCCACAACAGCTATTGTGAGAGGCGTGCCTGCCGCGCACCACAGCTGTGGGAGGAGGCGTGCCTGCCGCGCACCACAACTGTGGTGAGAGGCGTGCCTGCCGCGCACCACAACTGTGGTGAGAGACGTGCCTGCCGCGCACCACACAGGCGCGTCACGTGCCACCACACATCGGCTTTGAACAAGGATCGCGAGTACTCCGGAGAAATTATTGTGATCAGAGTGGGAAAAAATCAAAATGCATCAGGTACGTCCATAATGTAGTAACTCTGAATGCTGAAAGCATCATGCAAAACGTGGAAATAAAGAAATAGTGAAGATTTCAAAATTGTGGCGGTCGTGTCGGTTCCCTGACATGAGCGTCTCTTCAGGTACCAGACAGTAAGCCTGCCCGGGCTTCGCGTTCGTTTGCTATCACTATCACTATCATTTGTTGTTATCACTATCACTGGTTTGCTATCACGCGTTCCATTAAGCGCACTTGGTTGTCTTTTTTGTCCAATATTAGCTATTGCGTTCATTGGCTTCGAACCGCCGCCTGTCACGCCCACCGGCTGTCACGTGACATTACATTTGTTCAGCAAAATGGTTTGGCAGCTTTTCCACTCCGACTATGTAAATGAATCACTCCCATATCCTACCGATGCGAATTTTGGCACCATAAGAGGCACGTGCCATCTAATCGAGCACTAGTTATCTTGGAGAAAATCAAATGACCGCGACGGAGTTTCCCCACGTGTGATGGCAGGTTGCCTAACGAGTGGGTGGGGCACATCTAGCCGTATCATCGAGCCGCCGCGGGGTGCCGTGGAGTAGCAGCACGCCATGTTCCGGCACTGGACAACGCCCAGAGCGGTCAGTCGGCCTGATGAACGCCTTCCAGACTCTCCTACTGACTGCTTATCGCATCTGGTGCTTGATTAGCGATGTATATATATATATATATATATATATATATATATATATATATATATATATATATATATATATATATATATACATATATATATATATATATACATATATATATACATATATATGCATATATATACACATAGATATGCATCTATATATATATATATATATATATATATATATATATATATATATACGTACATGGGCTACCACCTGGGTTATCCCCTCACCTGGCTCCGTATCAGAATAGGAACCCCTGTCATTATCAGGTGTGGGCCCCGGAGGTGGAACTCCGAGATCGGCCTTCTATCCGCAGCTCCTGCTTGGATCGGTTCCTTGCGCAAACCCTGCTGGATCCGCTTTTTATCAGAGGAGGATAGCTGCCGGATCTGTTTGATATCAGAGGAGGATAGCTGCCGATTTGCTTTACATCAGAGGAGATGGCTGTCGGATCTGCTTTGTATCAGAGGAGATCGGTCTGCTTACATCGTGGCTGTAGAATCTGCTTTATATCAGGATATCTGCCGGATCTGCTTTATATCAGAGGAGGATAGCTGCTTGATCAGCGCCACGTCAGGAACACTAGCCTCGTCAACTGCAGCAGCTGGCCAGGCAGTCGCCTCGCAGCTGCGTACACCGGCAAAATGCAGCGCGCGACCCATATTGATGCATGTGTTCATTTACGATGCATTGAACTGCTAGGTCACATAGCGTGGCCAACCTGCAGAATCCGATAGAAAAGACTTAGTAAGGACACTCTCCATACCCCAGGTTTAATGTCTGCACAAGACCAAGAATAAGTAAACAATGCTATAAGACAATAGTGAAAGCGAATTGAATGAAGGTGCGAGTGCTTTCATTCCTCACACATTCCACCCCTCCTCCTTGAAAAGCGCCTCTGGTCCTACAGGGGAGAACGAGGTAACTTTTTAGCTGAAGAAAAAGTAAAGAAAATATACGACCTTCAATATACCAGGAGGTGCTGAGTTGATATCAAAAGTAACGATAAAGGTTATATTTTATTACTCAGTGAGTAATAAAATATAACCTTTATCGTTACTTTTGATATCAACTCAGTGCCTCCTGGTATATTGAAGGTCGTATATTTTATTTACACGTAATGTCTAAAAGCCCAGGAGCATCTAAGAGCCATTCTTCGTTGTATTGAAGAAAAAATGTCACGGCATACCCACCCCGTCAGGAATAATGGCCAATCCATCCTTACGCACCTGGGAAGGGGCGGAGCACGGCAATTACCAGGCATGACGTGACTATGGTGAGGAAGGTGGTGTCCCAGTGGTAAGGAGATGGCATACTGGTGGTGAGGGGATGGTGTCCCAGGGTGAGGGAATGGCATTCTATGGTGAGGGAATGACGTACCTGGTGGAAGGGGATGATGTCCCGGTGGGGACATCATCCCCTGTGGGAGATGACTTCCAGAAGACTACTGGGGGAGGAAAGGTCCCAGTTCCCCCTGTATCAGTGTCTGGAAATTGGCGCAGCACTACAAGGTGTTACTGGCCACTAGTACGTAACTGATTCGCTCTCCTTGTGGCCAACAGTACGATCCCGTCCACTGAGTTGCTCCAATGCGCAGTGCTACGCAACTTTCCCTCCACTGTTTACAATCTTTCCGGTCTTGTGCTGTAAAGACATATGCAGACCGGGAAATCGCCGCCAATCAAACAATGGATAGCATCTGTTTCTCACGCATTCTTGCATGCAAACTAGCTTGCCATGGAAGCGGGACGTTTGACCTCGTGTGGTCTCCTGGCCAATGGCGACTAAGCGGCGCCGCTTTTGTCCGCTGGGTGACGGTGCCAGTTTCCTGCGTAAGTTGTGCGACGACAGCGCAATTTCCTCGGTGCCGAGGCCACCGATATGCGACTACATCGAGTGACCATTTGACGGCAACGAGCCCGTGACGGAACCGGCGTGGCTCGTGGCCAGACCGTTCACTTTCGGAGGTGCCCAGAGCGCGGGCGGCTTCCTGTCGGCGTCCGCTGTCGACCTGACCAGCCAAGGTCACGGGGTCAGACAGGCGACCACGGGCGCCGGCTGTCGTTAGACCAGAGAAGTGCAGGGAAATGTCCAGGCTGCAGGGCACGACATAGGTGTGACAGACGGGAGAAGCAATCGCTCACAAGTACTTCTCAGCGCGTCGTCGAAGGTTAATGCAATAGAGCACCGGGTGCTTCTGCGACACGTTCCATCGCCAGGTGACGTGTCCTTGCCCGTATTGAATGTCGTTGTTCGCAGATTTCTTCGGACGATGGGAAATTTACGCCATTTATGTACGTATATATATATATATATATATATAGATATATCCTCACCTCTCATCACAGCTGTGGTGCGCGTTGCACCGCCCCACCTGGTCACTCGACATTCTTTATATATATAAAAAAAAATATTAATATTATATATATATATATATATATATATATATATTTATATATATATATATATATATATATACATATATATATTATATATTCTTTATATATATGTATATGTATATGCATGTATGCACATAGGTGTGTATGTGTGTATGCATGCATGTACATGTGCAGGTTTTATTGACCGGAACAAAATATTGACTGCTGACGGTCTTCTTCGGACCCCAATTTTCCTTGCCATGAAGTGGTCTCTGGCTGCCTACACATTGCATTTCTGAACTCACCAACATCTCCAACATTTCGCCCGCCAACGAGCCTCTTCAGGCATGGATACCTAACAGCATGTGCCGCGGCATGGTTGACAATACATTAAAGTGCTGCATTTACACGGTTTCGACAACCATCGACGCATTTGCACCAATCAGGTCCTCCCGTTTCTCACTCGCATGAACCAAGCGAACAGCCTGACATGATAGGGCCGACCGCTTATTGAACACTCCAAAATAACGTTGATTATTCATGATTCCGCCACAGGATGAAGCGCTGTCGCTGCTTCACATTACCGCTGGCGCTGGCACTGCCATTACCGCTGGTGCACTGGCGAACATCGTGACGCACCCTGGACACCGATTCTTCCGCTTATCAGTCGGTCATCTTCCTACATTCAGCGCTTCCAGGACCTGACGCTCTTCTCCGTCCGCACAGCGAGAGATGGTCTTAGTGTCAAATATTCAGGTACCTGATGATTTCGGTCTGGTGGATCTTCACTAGCTGGCACCTCTCTTGCATATGACGGTGGCAGGAAGCGATATCATCGCCACATTTTGAAAACGTGAAGAAGGTAAACATTGGTGGCTAATGGTCGCATGTAACGCAGACATCAACGCTCATAATTTACTCCCATATCCTTTTGAAGGTGAGTTAAATAGTGTACTTAAAATTGATCGGATGACTTTTTCGACATGGGTACAAAATGCCTTAGAATGATGCGATCCCCAACAAACTCAGCAAATTCATGGTTTCAAAGATGTTTCTGCCTCAAATTCGACGCAATGTAAGCCAACCCAGCGTACACCTTTATACATTTGAGAACCACATTTGCGCACATAGCCGACTTTGTACGCTTACCGAACGCACATGACACCCGGTGCCGTTCCACACGGGCACGGCGGTCTGAGTAATGTTCGGAGCGGGCCGCCGGTCAGCCGACCCGGGGGTCCGGGACCCGTGACCGGGACCCGGGGCCAGGATTCGGGCCCGATAACGGCCGCCGGCGCTGCCACCGTGGCGCCGTGGTAACACACACAGGCACAGCGTCCGCTAACGATAGAAGATGAACCTTGGGTTCTTTCACGACGCATGCAACTGCTGGGCAACATAGCGTCGCTAATATCTCACGCCGGTTGGTCACAAGTGCACGGGCACGCCGACACGGGCACGGCCACCGTGTCGGCGTTGACGGCAGACTGGCATGGCCAGGCCTGGCCGGGACGGCAGCGGCCCGCCGCCGGACAGCCGGGTCAGGTCACAGGAGACGGCACAGGTCATCGGTGACACACCAGAGACTGACGCCGCCCACCGCCGGACAGTAGGGTCAGGTCACAGGAGACGGCACAGGTCATCGGTGACACACCAGAGACTGGCGCGGCCCGCCGCCGGACAGCCGGGTCAGGTCACAGGAGACGGCACAGGTCATCGGTGACACACCAGAGACTGGCGCCGCCCACCGCCGGACAGTAGGGTCAGGTCACAGGAGACGGCACAGGTTATCGGCGACTCACCAGAGACTGGCGCGGCCCGCCGCCGGACAGCCGGGTCAGGTCACAGGAGACGGCACAGGTCATCGGCGACAGGTCATCGGCGACAGCACAGGTCATCGGCGACACACCAGAGACTGACGCGGCCCGCCGCCGGGTAGTAGGGTCAGGTCACAGGAGACGGCACAGGTCATCGGCGACACACCAGAGACTGATGCGGCCCGCCGCCGGGTAGTAGGGTCAGGTCACAGGAGACGGCACAGGTCATCGGCGACACACCAGAGACTGACGCGGCCCGCCGCCGGACAGCCGGGTCAGGTGTCACCGGAGACGGCACAGGTCATCGGTGACACCACGACGCATCGACTGTTTTGAGTCGCATATCGTCGCCAATCTCTCACGTCGATTGGACGCGGGCGAGGAGTAGCGACAGGTGGGACTCGAACACACAACGTTTTGGTTGAGAGAAGGGCACCGTACCCTGGACTACCCGTCCCTACCGATGGTTGCCGGACGACGCCCGAGCAACCCCCCCCCCCCCCTCCCCGGGTGTCCCCGCGTGTCTTCTCTGCAGCGCAGGGCTCGAGCCCGGCAAGATCCCGGCGGCGTTTCTGATCGATGGAGATCAAAAGTGGTTACACCCACATCGATCAGTCTTCGCCTGGCACGCGGTGATCGTCTCCACCCATGGCCTTGATGCTGGAGCGGCCATGGTGATTGCCTGCTGGGACAGGTCGAGCCACGCCCCGGCCCACCACCCACACGACCAGAGCACATGACCAGACCATGCACCCGGAGTCACCGGGCGACCAGCGGTCACAGTCATCTCAGCCAGCTCGTACATCTCTCCGGGACCATACCGCTGTCCTTTCCAATTCCACTCCCACGACGGTATCCGCCGGCGGTGGCCACTTCAAACGCCAACCTCGCCCTCCCCGGCGGCAACGACGGCGGCAGCGGCGGCGCGCCGTCACCACCGTCGGCACCGACGAGACCGGATTGCACGCGGAACTGGCGGCGACGCACGTGTGAAAATAAACAGGCCGCACGGCGCGGTACCGGCACCGGCGCCGGTGCAGGTGGCCTGTGTTTGGTGCGACGGCTGCTGCGAAGCTGTGGACGGCGGAGGCTCACCAGGCGGCTCAGCGGAGACTCAGAGGGGGACTTGGCACCACTCCGCCGCCACAGATGGTCGGCCCATCACCGCCACCGCCGCCGCCGCCACTTCAGTTCATTTCCCGCGGAATTATCCAGCGCGAGCGCATCCCTGCAGTGCCAACTCCATCACGATGCAAGACTACACAAGTATGGCCGGCGGGCGAGGCCGTGCGCCGGCCGGTCAGCGGTACCGAGGCGGCGTCACGTGACCGACAGCCGGGGCCAGGCTCAGGTTCGGCCCTTCCAGCCACGGTGGCCGGTCAGCGGTACCGAGGCGGCGTCACGGGACCGACAGCCGGGGCCAGGCTCAGGTTCGGCCCTTCCGGCCACGCCGGCCGGTCAGCGGTACCGAGGCGGCGTCACGTGGACCGACAGCCGGGGCCAGGCTCAGGTTCGGCCCTTCCGGCCACGGCCTTTCGACACAGCACTGCGACACGGCTTTGGACTGGAACGACCGGACAGCGAGGGCCAGTGGCGTCAGGTCCGCCCTTCCGGCCACGGTGGCCGGTCGTGCGGTGCACCGGGTGGCCTCACGTGACCGACAGCCGGGGCCGGCTTCCGGACGGTGCTGCGCCACCGGGCGGCGTCACGGGACCGACAGCCGGGGCCAGGCTCAGGTTCGGCCCTTCCAGCCACGGTGGCCGTCAGCGGTACCGAGGCGGCGTCACGGGACCGACAGCCGGGGCCAGGCTCAGGTTCGGCCCTTCCGGCCACGGCCTTTCGACACAGCACTGCGACACGGCTTTGGACTGGAACGTCTCGGACTGAGAGCGGCCAGTGGCGTCACCCGCTCTGCGTCCGGTGCGGGCCGTGCGGTGCACGTGGCCTCACGTGGGAAGCCCGGGAAGGTGTGCGCCACCCCGTGTCACACGGCGTCCGGTGCGGGCCGTGCGGTGCACGTGGCCTCACGTGGGAAGCCCGGGAAGGTGTGCGCCACCCCGTGTCACACGGCGTCACGGGGTAGCTTCACGCCCGCCATCACACGTCGGTGGCCACTGTGTGTTGTTCGCTGTTACGTCACACACCGTTCTCTTCAGAGACATACATAAATGGCCCAACAACAGTAGGTGCGACGGAAGCATTCGTCAAGCTCGGCTTCCTTCACGCAGCTGCAGGTGTATAATTATTAGCTCCGAACAAACCTCGGAAGGCATGGTGTGAACGATTTGGCAATGTTGTTCAGCACCACGTCTGCCGAAATAATCAATGAACTTCCCCTGGCATGTCTTGATGACTGACTCAGATCAAAATCTAGGGGTGTCAGCTTTCCTCGTTGGGGTTAGCAGTCATACGTGAAGCCGCAAGCAACGCTGCAACGTTTACACAATGCTATGTGCAACGTTTACACAATACCATAGCAAACATATTTACGTCACAGGGTAAACACTGCCACGCATCCGGCATAGCCATCACACATTCATTACTGCAGTGGATAGTTCCGCATAGGCGATTGGGGCAGGGGGCAATGTTTTAATTGAATTAGGCATTGTTCTGACTGATGTTCTGGTCCCTCACCCCAAAGGTGGTGAAAACTGGAGCGAAATTGGTCTCTTATGCGTTGTAACAAATCAATGACCACGCCCTTTGTCACGAGACTTCTTCCTCCGGTCCACCGGCGCGTTTGTTCGATTCGGTACTGGATTCACACCGGATTGATGCCAATGTTTTGTGAGCAGGATAAATGATACAGGGTATCACTCGAGGTAAATAAGCAACGGAAGTTCAACCATAGTGAGATTCAAAGTCAGACGCGACACGGACGCAGGACGGATGCCCTCAACATCAGCGCAACAGGACGCCAAGCGAGACATATCCTAGCCGCGTCAAGGTCAGGGTCAATTAGATTACTCGTCGGAGCGAAACATCCTAGCCGCGCCAAGGTCAGGGTCAATTATACCACTCGTCGGAGCGACACATCCTAGCCGCGTCAAGGTCAGGGTCAATTAGATTACTCGTCGGAGCGAAACATCCTAGCCGCGCCAAGGTCAGGGTCAATTATACCACTCGTCGGAGCGACACATCCTAGCCGCGTCAAGGTCAGGGTCAATTAGGCCAGTCGTCGGAGCGTGCCAGTCATCAGTGCGGCTCGGCCGTGGCAGTGTGACCAGGACAGGTGGGCGCATCGTCCTGACCGGAACACGTCGTCTCTGGTGCCCGTGTGGCCGGGGCGTCGTCCAGCCGTCCACCAGGTGGTCGGCCAGCTGTTGCGGAGTCAACGGCCAGCGTCCCGGGGGCCGGCCGCATGCGGCTGGTGGCCCGGCCGGCCTGACCAGCGTCTCGGCAAGTACAGAACATCAGAACATAGAGCCGGACCAGGGTCCCGGTCCGTACAGAACAGCATAGCATAGAGCCGGACCAGCGCCCCGGCCAGTGCAGAACATCAGAACATAGAGCCGGACCAGGGTCCCGGTCCGTACAGAACAGCATAGCATAGAGCCGGACCAGCGCCCCGGCCAGTGCAGAACATCAGAACATAGAGCCGGACCAGGGTCCCGGTCCGTACAGAACAGCATAGCATAGAGCCGGACCAGCGCCCCGGCCAGAGCAGAACATCAGAACATAGAGCCGGGCCGGCGCCACGGCTGGTACAGAGCGTATGGCCAGACCGAAGTGGCAGCTCGTACAGGAGACAGAAGAGTTTGCTGTGGTGTCGCTGCCAGACTGTGACCGACTTCAAGTGGTGAAACAAGTGGTAAAATGCTACCCACAGCAAACGGAGATCGGAACTTTATTCCCTGCCTGCTTCTCTTATTGAGAGGAACCCATTAAATATCACAGTGGGAGAAGAGGACAATGCTCTGCCCTCCTGATGTTTGCCAGAGAGGCGTCTGCTACCTCGCCAAATGGAGGCAAGGGTTTGGTAAACTGCAGTGTGCACAGGGACACACTGATAATGTTGGGAAATGCTTCTCTGTCATGCCGGCTGTCGGCTAGCACGCCATGCTCGCGCACTGGATGCGAGTCAATTTGCTTACCTCAGAAGACTTATGCTACAACAGCATAAACTAGTTTGGTCCATGCTACATTGCACTGAAATGTATTATTTATTGCCGATTTTAAAAACAGTTTTCAACCGTAATCTTGTATAACTCACGACTTCATCCATCATAAACGAATCCATTAAATCCGTGGCCGTCTAAAATCCTTAAAGAGCAAAATAGATCTGGTTCATCAATGAACTTCGAACCGATTATTTTCCAAGTACCTCTTCAATGAGAGACAGCAGCCATGTATGCACGCGGCATCTCATGCGACCAAAGGCTTCAAATTGTCTAGGATGGGGATCATGCATGATGTTTAGCCCGATAACGTTTTGTTAGACCTCGCAAGGTGTGTTTCCCTTTGGGCCTTGATGACATCCTGGAATAATCGTGAGCGATAAATTAAAACTCCCGACCATTTTTACCTCACGGAACCGCAAGGTACGGCTTCATTTCCGATTTGTTGCCAGTTATTTGGACTTTACCTCATTGGGGAAACAGCTAATATTGTATTCATTCATCGTAATATGAGTAAAAACTGCATTTCCTTTTTCAACGTTCGAAGAACCGCGGAAATATTCCAACCATGTACTGAGATGAGGCCCATTACCTTGATTTTCAGTCTTTTATCAATGCATGCCAAATTTTGTTACTTTGGTAAAGTCAATCTCGTCAGAAAGAGCCAGAAAAAACTTCGGCTCCAAAACAACTTATGAATAGTACAAGTGGTTGAAAGGTAGTAATATTTGCCCTGGTCTCAATGGCCTGATAATGACTTGAAATACATTCACACAGGTGATGTGAAATCGATGAATGCACGGTTGAATCAAGCTTCAGCACGCCATGTCGTTTTGTTCGTTGATTATTCCCAACAAGCCGAGGGGGTGAATGATCCGTCCCACCTCGCCGCAGCGTGTGCGAATGTCAACAGAAACACGTTGAGATTTGTACAAGGGCAAAGTACCAACGGATTGAAACAAAAGAATCATCGCCACGCTTGGAGTCACGTCCAACACAAACAAATCATCAAAATAATCTGAGGAAAAACATTTCACCAGAAAGGTACACTTAGCTCGGCCGGAAAATCCAGCAAAGTCGGCTTAAGAATCGTTCTCACTTATTACAACATACGGTTCGCCGATCTAACCAGCTTCGTTTCTTTTTACAGGCACCCATGTGTCTGGTGCCCAGTAGTTACCGCTGGTGACAGCTCAGGTGGCCATGGCCGGATCAATGCGTAGAAACAGGCATCGACAAATGGCCAACAGGCTCATTTTGCAGGGCGGACCGTTAATCCCATGGTGTTGCGCAGAAAGTGTTGCAATAGTGTTGATCCACCGGACTCCAGGAATGCTCCTGCGCAACTGAGCTAAGCTACGTGCGGTGCTCAGAGTTAAGTAATGACTAGTGTTCACCAGACAGGTGTACTCGCCAACGGCTACCCTCGGGAATTGACAATCGTTTGCCAGACACGCATTCAATTCACTTAGACACAAAATTACATCCACGTCCTAATAGCGCATGTAATTTCAGTACCTGGCATCTCAATCCTCAGATGGCCTGTCCCACTATAGCGGGGAGCACTGTCCCTCCCTCCTCCCCCACAAGCTTTCAACCAAGTGGCTGGAGAGCTGGACTGAGTGCCATCGGAATCGCAACTCACACCATGTCAATATCGGGGCTGGCTTATCAATCGGACATCCGAAAATTGGTGTCCGCTTGAAAGGTAATCTGACAATGGTGGGCAGCCCTCCAAGGCGACCCGACGTGGCCGAGTCCAGTGATTCCCAAATGAAATGTGCGGAGTGAGTGGCCTAGCTTTCCCCAGCAGTGCTTCGGGGAAGAAGCTGAACAGAAATAGATCTGGCACAATAGCGACCAGCTCCCGTGCGGTTGTTGTGATGCGTTGACTGGACACATGCCGAATACGACAGAGCATTCACCATTGTAGGTAATCATTTCACGACACTACTACTCCTTCGATCGCGTGCTTATTCGATACATTTAACCAGCCATGCATATCGAATAAATGCAAGGGCGAGCACAGTTGGCATTTGAAAACGATACAAACAACTTCCGACATGCATTACATGTATTACAAATCATCAAACCCACACTGCTGATTGGCGTCGTTCCAGCTGACTGCCTGCATCTAGCACTGCATACCTTACAGGCGCTGCACTTGTAGTGGCACGGCATAGTTTGATTAAATCGTTCGTAGGCAGGTAGGCTCCCTTAAGCGTGTCGTAGGCCTCATACCAGTCCTTATTGCTAAATGTTCCACCACCTAGGTGTTCAGCATATATGTATTTCGCTACCCAGTAAAACGAACCACCACCGCACGAAAAAATGAACACCGGAACAGAGTATCAGGTGTTCGGTACTGGTTTGTTTGTCCTAGCTTACAAGAAGAAGACGCACGTTAGGAAATTGTCCAGATGATCGCAGTCGGCAGACGTATTTGCTATTGACAAGATGATTGCTTTGTTTTTTTTTTTTGGCCTCTTGGCGTGGGATTGCTAGTGGAATTGTCCTTCGATGTTCGATGGCATGGTCACCCTCAAGTTGGCTGGTGGAGAACCAGAGCCAGATTTTCGGTTACTTCGATGTGTACATTTAGCATTTCACGATTGTTGTCGTTCAATTATTTTCATGGTACGATTCCAGCTGGTTAGCAAAATGCATTGCAGATTTTAAGTGCACTGTTTTAAGTAGAAAGTAGCGTGCGATGACTAGCAACAAAACGTTTGCTTCAAGTAGCGTTGGGCTTAGTCACTTCACAGTTCATAATTTACCTTTCTCCCATTAAAAGCAGCGCGGTCGAAATAAGCAGGCACGTGTTGTGACACGCAATGGCCAGATCCGGCAGAAGTGCACTGACAAGGCGAAAGTCCCAGGGCGCGCAGTCTGGACCGATGACGCCACGGGGCGCCAGACCGCCATCAGTCGCACCCAGAGGTCAGCACGATTCACCACACCGACAGCATGTGGAACGAACGGATTGACGAGGTGGCGATCATTTTCCCTGGGTTGTTCAAGCGAAAGCCAGAGTCACCGAATCAGAAGCGCAGACGGATGTGCGTGCCAATTGCAGAGACTCGGGCCGACGCCGGCCGCACGCAGCGGCGGCCCGACCAGACGGACAGATGTGACGTGACGCGGCCCGACCAGACGGATAGATGTGACGTGACGTGGCCCGACCAGACGGACAGATGTGACGTGACGTGGCCCGACCAGACGGATAGATGTGACGTGACGTGGCCCGACCAGACGGACAGATGTGACGTGACGTGGCCCGACCAGACGGACAGATGTGACGTGACGTGGCCCGACCAGACGGACAGATGTGACGTGACGTGGCCCGACCAGACGGATAGATGTGACGTGACGTGGCCCGACCAGACGGATAGATGTGACGTGACGTGGCCCGACCAGACGGACAGATGTGACGTGACGTGGCCCGACCAGACGGACAGATGTGACGTGACGTGGCCCGACCAGACGGACAGATGTGACGTGACGTGGCCCGACCAGACGGATAGATGTGACGTGACGTGGCCCGACCAGACGGACAGATGTGACGTGACGTGGCCCGACCAGACGGATAGATGTGACGTGACGTGGCCCGACCAGACGGACAGATGTGACGTGACGCGGCCCGACCAGACGGATAGATGTGACGTGACGTGGCCCGACCAGACGGACAGATGTGACTGACGTGGCCCGACCAGACGGACAGATGTGACGTGACGTGGCCCGACCAGACGGATAGATGTGACGTGACGTGGCCCGACCAGACGGATAGATGTGACGTGACGTGGCCCGACCAGACGGACAGATGTGACGTGACGTGGCCCGACCAGACGGACAGATGTGACGTGACGTGGCCCGACCAGACGGACAGATGTGACGTGACGTGGCCCGACCAGACGGATAGATGTGACGTGACGTGGCCCGACCAGACGGACAGATGTGACGTGACGTGGCCCGACCAGACGGATAGATGTGACGTGACGTGGCCCGACCAGACGGACAGATGTGACGTGACGCGGCCCGACCAGACGGACAGATGTGACGTGACGTGGCCCGACCAGACGGACAGATGTGACGTGACGTGGCCCGACCAGACGGACAGATGTGACGTGACGCGGCCCGACCAGACGGACAGATGTGACGTGACGTGTGCCGCACCTGCTGCGGCGCTGGGCCGCAGTGCAGTGGCCGCAGCTCGGGCCTGACCACGGGACACCATCGGCCGACACCTGCTGCCGCCGTGTTGCACCATGCATGACCGGCACGGGGCCGGGGGCCGGGGGCCGGGGGCCGGCGCGGACACCGGCTGCACGGACCACAAGGACGGCCGGCCGCAGTGGGCGGCAGCAGAAGCGCCACCTGACTGACCGCCGAGCCGCCAGCTGCTGCTCAGGTTCGGCCCCTCCGGCCGCGACGTTTCGACACAGCACTGCGACACGGCTCCGACTGGGAACGACTCGCGCTGAAAACGCGCACAGTATTCAGGACAGCGCACTGCTCAGGACACGAATTCGGCCCCGTGCAGGCTTCGCGTGCACGACTGTGCAACGTGAGTGCGTCGTCAAAGCGGCTATTATCCACATCGCGTCTTTCGTCATCCTCTACGCCGACAGGCGCGCGCGTCTTCACAGGAGGCTGCCGTGTATTTGTGCCGGGATCTCGGCGTCCAGCTCAGGTCGCATAGCATTCACCGGGGAAGCTCAGTACAAGGCCGCACTATCAAGTTACGCAATATTAGGCTACGCCACGTCAAGTTAGTCGTTCCGTTGGCCTTTCGCTAGGGGCAGATTGGTTTGGTCGGACGCATCTCAGCCGTCCAAGTTCTTCAACGAACCTTTCAGGTGGCACTCCAACTTCTTCCATCAGGCCGGGGCGTGTCTATTATTCTTGTTTATGTAAACAAAGGAGTCACTTTCGGCAGGCTTGCCAGGCGAGGATTTACTATCATATGTTCGGTGGTACTCCAGATATTTTTGGACGTAGACAATAAAGTGTGTCCAAATACAGGGAAATATCCTATAGAAGCCACGAGGACGAGTCAAAGTTGGGACCAAACTTTCGCTTTGTTTTATGGTACTTGATCTTCGAGAACCAATGGGCGTTGGTTCGTTGTCTGACGTGCGGGAGACAACGTCGAAATAAGAGTGATGCAAATTTGAATCAGGTGCTGTCGGACCGACAAGATATTTGGACCGTCGCTGACGCTTGACTATTAGTGCATATAGCCCAGTACTTGATACCTGCTTGATTGAAGTAGGTATGTTTGGTAACACTGGCGTGATAATGCTAATTAGAGTTAATAGTTATTTGCACATGGCGCCTATGTATGCTGTGTGCATGTTGACTACCATGGTGAAGAAGCAATGGTGGATTCATGGCCATGCCGGCCGTTTGAACACCATCGAATAGGCTGTCAAAACAATACTTCTGATGCTTGGTGTGATGAGTTGTGCCAGGCGGAGGATCATTATTTGTATGTTCTTTATGTTTGTTTTCAGCAAGCGCCCATCAGTTTCCATGCTTAATCATTTCATGTGTGGTGCGTGGCACACCGAGCGTGACACGGAACGTGACACAGAGCGTGACACACAGAGCGTGTGTGGTGCGTGGCACACCGAGCGTGGCACGGAACGTGACACAGAGCGTGACACACAGAGCGTGTGTGGTGCGTGGCACACCGAGCGTAGCACGGAACGTGACACAGAGCGTGACACACAGAGCGTGTGTGGTGCGTGGCACACCGAGCGTAGCACGGAACGTGACACAGAGCGTGACACACAGAGCGTGTGTGGTGCGTGGCACGCCGAGCGTAGACACGGAACGTGACACAGAGCGTGACACACAGAGCGTGTGTGGTGCGTGGCACACCGAGCGTGAGCACGGAACGTGACACAGAGCGTGACACACAGAGCGTGTGTGGTGCGTGGCACACCGAGCGTGACACGGAACGTGACACAGAGCGTGACACACAGAGCGTGTGTGGTGCGTGGCACACCGAGCGTAGCACGGAACGTGACACAGAGCGTGTGTGGTGCGTGGCACACCGAGCGTAGCACGGAACGTGACACAGAGCGTGTGTGGTGCGTGGCACACCGAGCGTAGCACGGAACGTGACACAGAGCGTGACACGGAACGTGACACAGAGCGTGACACAGAGCGTGACACAGAGCGTGACACACAGAGCGTGTGTGGTGCGTGGCACACCGAGCGTGGCACGGAACGTGACACAGAGCGTGACACAGAGCGTGACACACAGAGCGTGACACACAGAGCGTGTGTGGTGCGTGGCACACCGAGCGTGGCACGGAACGTGACACAGAGCGTGTGTGGTGTGTGACACACAGCGCCCAATACAATCGATACCATACGACCAAATCGATAGCACTATACAATACCCCACGGCGCAACCTACCCTGCAAGTGTAGGTACACCTGCGTGGCACCCGGACCCATGTCTCCCCGCCCATACACCTGTCCCCCTCCTCGGTCCGGTCGATAGCGGGGCGAGCGATCCACAGTGACGCACACGTGAACGTGTCCCCTTGCCGAGCGGAAAATTGGAGCACCGATCACAGCAGCGGGAAACGTCACCCCTATCGGCCGTACCGAAGCAGGGCCCCTCGGGCGGCGCTGCCGCACACAGTCCGGGAAATTGTGCCGATATTATCGACCTGTCGTGCAGGTCGGTCGACTCAGTCGGAAATCGGTATTGGCCCCCGCGCCGTGCCTCAACCGTGCTATTGAGTTTCCCTCATGGGGAATTCGGGGAAATGGCGGGCGGTGCAACACCAGCGCAGACCGCCAGTGTTCATGGCGTGTGGAGCAACAGGCCAACTCCACGGTATCGGACGATGTCAAGCCAATGGTAGCCGTCATGAGTCTACCATGCCCCAATCAGACCCGATCCGAGATAGCCCAGCTCTGCGCAGTCCAGCCCAGCCTAGCCCAGCCCAGCCCAGGCCAGGCCAGGCCAGGCCAGGCCAGGCCAGCCCAGCCCAGCCCAGCCCAGCCCAGCCCAGCCCAGCCCAGCCCAGCCCAGCCCAGCCCAGCCCAGGCCAGGCCAGGCCAGGCCAGGCCAGGCCAGGCCAGGCCAGCCCAGCCCAGCTCAGCCCAGCCCAGCCCAGCCCAGCCCAGCCCAGCCCAGCCCAGCCCAGCCCAGTCCAGTCCAGCCCAGCCCAGCCCAGCCCAGCCCAGCCCAGCCCAGCCCAGCCCAGCCCAGCCCAGCCCAGCCCAGCCCAGCCCAGCCCAGCCCAGCCCAGCCCAGCCCAGCCCAGCCCAGCCCAGCCCAGCCCAGCCCAGCCCAGCCCAGCCCAGCCCAGCCCAGCCCAGCCCAGCCCAGCCCAGCCCAGCCCAGCCCAGCCCAGCCCAGCCCAGCCCAGCCCAGCCCAGCCCAGCCCAGCCCAGCCCAGCCCAGTCCAGCCCTGACCAGATCAGTTCGATCCGATCCGCAGTCACGTTTCTGAAGCCAAAATAACCTGCTTGTTACAGCGTTTCAAACCCTATTATATTTACCAAGTGCGGGACATGCTCGTTAGAACCTTTGGTGCTTTTCACACCATTTAAAGTGTTCATTTTCACGACAAAGACATACTTCTGAAACCTTGGTTGTCATAAAATCCATTCAGACATTTTCCCAGAACACTCGCGCTCATTATTTATTAGATACGTCCGGTTGGGTCGGGTCGGGTCGGGTCGGGTCGGGTCGGGTCGGGTGACCAATGACAGTCTGGTCGGGTGATAGTGGTGAGTAGTTCCTGGTGGTGTGAACACGACGCTGGTCTGTTCACATGAGCTGATGAGGTCGGGTATGATGACGGCGCGCGGTGGTGCCAGCCGTTCAAGCTACGGCTCACTAAGGGTGGCCGGCCGGGGTGGATTTCGGTGACGCAATACATTTGGCGATGGAGAACATCAGTTGCGTTCAGTTCCACTAAGGCATGCCTGTACCCTCCTTGTATTTGTGTACCTTGCAATGTCCTATGCTCGACTGGTTTTAGATTGAACGCGAACGAGGGCGAGGGTGAAGCGTGTTCTCTGTTCCGTATATAACAGTATATATTAGCTATCCGACCCGACCCGGAAGCCGTGCCCAGCTGCTTCTCATCTACGGACTAAACCACTAAACCTACGCTTTAAATATTGACTTTTGCCAAGTTTCGTCTCGCAGTCTGCTGCTTCAAGTACTCACAATTTGTGTTCAAAGACAAGGTTTTATGGCCACTTTTTCCGCGCCAGTGCGGCTCGGAATGCACTTCGCACCGCAGACGATCGTTGTTCAGACCAGTCAGCTCAGTCGACAGGGACTCTGTGTTTGAACCCAAGGAGGGAGACGTGTTTTATCCTATGATTGTTGTAATGCAATTTCTAGGGCGTATGACATATGTCGTTGCTTTAGCGCTTCATGCATATTTAAAGATCCGTGGCTGGAGAAAAAGCCAAACCCAGCGCAGTCCAGGCCAAACCAGACAAGCCCAGTCCAGTCCAGTCCAGTCCAGTCCAGTCCAGTCCAGTTAAGCTCCATGCCATTGGGACTAAATCATTTTCTAACGTTTACTTTTTACCTGAAAACCCATAGGGGCACTGGCGCGACTAATGGGGAGTGGATACTGGTTCCCGGTATCCCCATCCGATCGAGAAAAATATATTGGGTGTCCCAATATATTCACAACAATGCCAATTTTAACTTTATGTACCTTTAATTAGCTTCAGTAAGTACGAATGTTTTTTTTTTGTTGCTAAGCTTTCCCATTTAACATCCCTCTATGTACTTAATCTTGGCATCCAACCTGACGCCGAGCCTTGGGGCTCCAATCGGAAAATCCTGACCCGCTGAGCTTGCTTGTTCCCACGGCGGTGGGCTGGGTGGTGATGGAGGGGTGGAATGCGGCCAAAATCATGGAAGACTTTACCAGTTTCGAAATTTATTTGATATAGAATGCAATCGTAGACACAACGATTAAGGGCACACATAATCGGAAGGTACTGGAGCTATATATATCCACCCTAAGTCGTGGTCCCTACAGTGAAATGAATTAGAAAGCGACGATGCACATCTTCCGAGCGCATGGTCACGCTTCGAAAACAATGAGAGGCCCATTCGCCTCCCGGAAAGGAAATCGAGGCGGATATACGATGATGTGCACAAAGCTTCCAGAATTAACATGGGATTCTATGAGTTTCTCCTTCCCCATATTAGGGTGCGTCATGAAAACACATGCATTGACCCTCCAATCGATCTGATAAATGCCGGCCGCGCGACACCCGACAAAACTTCTAAGAGACAGGAGGGAACCAGTCGCTGAAGGCAAGCGTACTGCCCTGCATCTGGATGTGACCGTGTTACCAGCATGCCTAAAGCACAGCTAAAGCACAGCATGCCTAAAGCACAGCTAAAGCACAGCATGCCTGAAGCACAGCTAACTTCCAAACTGGTGCACTGCCAGCAATGCCGTGCTCGTCGACGTCTACTGGTAATGTGCTTACCGAAAATGGGACGCACGTAAGCGAAGTCCCTAACATCGGTGCCCATTTAAAGTTAGTCATTCAAGAAAATAATAGGTCAATAGTCTATTATTATCTTGAGTGACTTGGACATTTACCCCAGTAACACTCAGGGGCGCACCTTCAAAGAAGTTGGGAGAAGTCAGAAGTTGGAAAGGTCTCGCAATGCTGATGCCACTGAGGACAAAACGCACTGAAAAGACATGCGCTGGGAGGAGAAAATGTCGTCCAGTTGTCCATCATGCACTCCCATTCTCACGCAGGGGAGAGCTTGAAATATATGCCTGAATGAGTCAACATGTCCACAGCCCGAGTACGCTTCCGTCGACTTCCTATCATGGTCACACCAATTTGTGGCACGGATTGGTAGTGATGGATATTTGGAGAGATATGGATGGGTGTCTGTTTTTTACTATGGTGCACGTAACTTGTTCAACCTTCACCTTCAACTTGTTTTGACTGCAAGATTTGTGTAATAGAACTAAGGATCTAATTCAGAAAGTAAATTGAGAGTGATAGCAACGACTAACAGTCCGATAACACTTACCCTCCGGCAGCCCCACCATTCTTCTGACCGTTCTGCACAAATGGATAATTGCATACTTTAGGGTGCTGGGACACCCGTCAGGTTTCTAGGGCACCGCTAAGATTCGCAAAGCACAACTTGAGTTACCATGAGGTCCTATGCGTGGGCACCCCTCATGGCACTATGCCACTACATATGTGACAGGGGCCTCATGCTCCTTTATTTATCCAAACAATGCTTTATATAGACGGATTTTAGAACTTTCGGGCGTAAGTGACTCTTGAAAAGGTATTTCAATGGAAAGTGGAGGAGAGTTTAAAAATGACTCACGACCGTCGCCTCCAATAAGCCAACAAATGCAAAGAAACACTTGGTTGTAACCAGAGAGCGTGTGTGTCCATGCACCAGTCGCACGGGTTCGCCACCCGCCATTCGATCAGCCCTCATCTAGTCTAGCCGTAGCCATAGCCTTTGCACCTATAGGCACATAGCGAAGTATCTGCATGTGCCTTTTTTCGTCAGAAAATGCAAAAGTAGAGTGCTGGAGCGAAGAGTGCTCATTTTATTCCTCTTAGAAATATATACAAAAGTGTACCTATTCGCTCCCCTTTGCCGGAGAACGTTTCGCTGCGCTTAGGCAGCACCAGCTTTAGAACCTGTCGCGCTAGCTTTCCAGACGATCTTCTACCTGTGCCCGCAGCCAGCGCTTTCTGCAGTGCACATAGACATCATTGCACAGCGCTAAACTCCGTAGCCCCACACATGACCTACCTGATTGGCATCCAGTCCAGGTCCCGCTGCGGCTGCCCACGTGCCGGGCACACTCCAGCCATTCACGGCTCACAGTTCCCCACGCCAGGAGGCACACGCCACGATCAGACCACGACAAGCACGGAGCACGGAGCACCAAGCACGGAGCACGCGCAGCGGCGCCGCCGACCTGCAGCGCCCGGGCCAGCTCAGCAGGCACCGAGGAAGCCGCAGCGGCCGCCCGGCTGCCGGTCGCCGCGGGCGGACCCGCAGCCCGCCTGGCCGGCGCCGCACTTGGCCGGCTCTTAAGTTGGCGCCGCCACCGTGAGCTGTATCCAGAATGTGGCGGTCGTGAAATCGGCAGTTAGATACGTGGAGGATGGTGGGGTCGCGGTTCGGCTGTGCGAGAGAAGCAGACCAGTTCTCACACAAATCACCCCGAAACTCGCACAAATCACCGGACGCCGAGATGAGGTAGTTGAACCTGTCGTCGATAGATGGTGGCAGAGTCGTAGGCCGGAGAGCTCGCTCGATATGGCGAGAGAACCACTGCTGGGGTCAATGCATTTCGGGACTGCCGAGTATATTTTTTCGCGAAAGACGTGCAGGCGACAGTGCACTCCGAAAGTTATCGGCGTGACGACCTGGGAGAGCGAAGACCTGACTATCCCTGCGCGGCGCCCGTCTCTGGTCGACTGCTCGACGTGTCACACTTCCCTGCCAGATACGAACTGCTGAATCAGTGGACATAAGCATGCAATTATGAAAAAGCAGCAACCAACAACGCCCCCATGATCATTGGGCCCTTAAATATGTATCATATTTAACAATAAATGTATGACCATTTGACCATTGCCATTTATCAAGTCAAGTCATTTTATTCCCGTGGTTTTTCGTCCCATACCAAGGCTTTCAACAACTATACCCATAGATCAAGAAGAGTGCAGTTGGACAGGTCTACAGGTACTGAACACCATGGCACACGGTGGCAGAACTCAACATTTTCAACTACGCATAGTTTACGAGCCTTCGAGCGGCCACAACATTCGTTAGTGATCTCCAGGTACAGGATGATTGCTTTCACATAAGATTATGCACTCGCGGTCACGCATATCACAGATATTCTCTACAGCATCGACTCCCGTCTCACAATTTTGGTGGAGCAGGTTGGGCTTATTGAAAGATGAACTGAAATGAATCCCAATATCCCCTCAACCGGAATATATATATATTTTCCCGCGGCAGAATACGTGGCGGGAGATACAGCCGACTAGGTGGATAGCAGACATGTGCTGTAATTTTATCATGAATCGTGGTTGAATCAAATCAGTGAAATATTTTGGGTAGGTAAGAAACTGAGGCCCATTGGGTCGCTTGTCAGGGGTCAGTGAGCAGGAGGCGTCATCTGTCGGAGAGATAGTCAGTGGGACAGAAATGTTCCAACTGGACATCATATAAAGAGGATATCATATAAAGAGACATCCAACTGGACATCATATATCATATCGTATATAAAGAGACATCCAACTGGACATCATATATCATATCGTATATAAAGAGGTGCGTCTGGTGGACAGAAGTAGCGTCTCGTGCACAAAGATGTCATTTGTGCAAAGGTGTCGTCTGCTGGACAGGAGTGACGTCTGTCAGATGGAGGTGCCGTCTGGTAGCCAGAAGAAACGTCTCGTGGACAAGGATGTCATTTATATAAAGGCGCATGGGTATTGTTTTGCATACTTCTGAAGGGGAAAGTGCCCATCATTGTTGCCTCTCCCCATCCCCCCCTCCTCAATAATTTTAGCCTTTAACACGGGGCCATACTGAGTGTGCCCCCATCCATTTTGACCGCCAAATGCCTTCATGTATGGTGCCCCCCTCCCATCTCCCCAATAATTTTCAGAAATCAACGCCACTGCAAAGGTGTCGTTTGTTTGCCAGGAGTGACATCTGTCAGACAGAGATGCCGTCTGCTAGATAAAGGCGTCATCTATTGGAGAGGGATGTAGTTTGTTGAATAGAGGTGTCATCTATTTTGACAGAAGCATTATCTGTTGAACAGCAGTTGTATTTGTTGACAGAGGTGATACTTACTCGACGCAAGTGTTCCCTGTTGAACTGTCCCCAGTCTCGGGGCCTTCCAGCATTTTTTGTACCTATCTGGGGGCTCTCTCGGGATCTTCTGTCAACACACTTGATCTGGGGTTTTGAAGCGAATTAAGGGGCCTCCTGGTTTTTTTTTTCGTGAGCTCCATGAGTTTTCTGTCACGAAGAATGACTTCCTGGTCTGGAGTCACCAGACATGATGGTGTTCCCTGCTGGGTGTTTTAACTATCCGTGGACTCTATGGACCTTCCGTCAAGAGTAATCGGTCTCGTGATCTGAGATCTCCAAACAGTTGTCGGGTCTTCTACTAGGAATTGTATCCTTTCGTGATCCCAGAGGCCTCCTGTTTTGAACATTAATGGATCTCCTGACCCGGAGCCTCCATAAAAATGATCGGAACTCAGTCTTCTGAGGCGTTCCGTGAGCTATTAGGACGTCCTTTCAGTAATAATCGGCCTATGATTGGGCTTCCGGACATCACGGGGTCCCTATCGGGTGTTGGAGACTTCCGAACATCACGTGACCCTTGATCTGAGGCCCTCGAAGTATACGATAGTTCGGCTGTCATATACGGGCTTCCAAAATTTCTGGGGCGGTGGAAGGTGTTTGCCCTCGCCCTCTCTTGGTGCCGCCGCCTTTGGGTGTTGTTTTTTTAGATAGAGGTGTCATCTGTTATCCGGAGGTGTCGTCCTCTGGACAGAGGCGTTGTCTGCCAGACAGATCTGTCGTTTGTCGGATAGAGGTGTCATCTGTTATCCGGAGGTGTCGTCCTCTGGACAGAGGCGTTGTCTGCCGGACAGATCTGTCGTTTGTCGGATAGAGGTGTCATCTGTTATCCGGAGGTGTCGTCCTCTGGACAGAGGCGTTGTCTGCCAGACAGATCTGTCGTTTGTCGGATAGAGGTGTCATGTTATCCGGAGGTGTCGTCCTCTGGACAGAGGCGTTGTCTGCCAGACAGATCTGTCGTTTGTCGGATAGAGGATCTGTCGCCTTTTCGACAGATGCGTCGACTGTTCGACACAGATGTCATCTGTTCGACAGATGCGTCGTCTGTTCGATACAGGTGTCGTTTGTTGTACGAGGTGTTTCTTGTCTGTTCTTTGTCTGTTCGGCATATGCGTCGTCTGTTCGACACAGGTGTCGCCTGTTCGACAGATGCGTCGTATGTTCAACATCGGTGCCGATTGTTCGACAGATACGTTGCCTGTTCGACACAGGTGTCGCCTGTTCGACAGATGCGTCGTTTGTTCGACACAGGTGTCGCCTGTTCAACAGATGCATCGTCTGTTCGACACAGGTGTCGCCTGTTCGATGATGCGTCGTCTGTTCGACACAGGTGTCACCTGTTCGACAGATGCGTCGTCTGTTCGACACAGGTGTCGCATGTTCGACAGATGCGTCGTCTGTTCGACACAGGTGTCGCCTGTTCGACAGATGCGTCGTCTGTTCGACACAGGTGTCGCCTGTTCGACAGATGCGTCGTCTGTTCGACACAGGCGCCTTGTGTCGGGCAGCCACCTGGTGGCCACTGACGTGTCCTGCTATGGTGTCTCCTGTTATACATGAAAAGACTACTTGTCACCCCGTTGGAGAGCCTGGTATTGTCTGAAATTTCATCGGCGGAGCAGTGTGGAGGACCGGTGTTATGCGCGGGCCAATTACGTGTCTGACACGGCATGACAGTCGGGGCTCCAGGCCGGGCTGACAGCCGACATTGTCAGACGTCGTCAGGCGCAGCATGGGCCGTAAAAGTCCATCACCGTTTGGGAGTTAAGGCGCAATACACGGCACAAGCTGTTGTCTCACACTGGACTTTGCAACACGGTGGTTTTCCGAACACTGGAGCATGAGCACCTCACCTTGCCCGACAGCTGCGCAGAAGTGCGGCTATCGTACATCACTGCTTTAATCGGCACTGAATGTGTTGCCTGTCTGGAAGGGCTTCGGCTCTGTGAAGCGTGTTCATGTGTATACAATTCAGTCCTTGCACCGTGATAGCCATATTGACCATGTTGTGCATCGCGACCGATCTTGAAGGCACACCTTGTCATGCAGTAGTCATGGTCAAACGGGAAGGGCACCAGCCAGTGCCACTGCGAAAAGTCGCTGAAGGCTCCCGATTCGAGATAGTCACGAACGATTCCAAGACATTCAGGGTAGCAATCTGCACGTGCATGTGCAGTTGAGCGAACCTTTGCGCGGAGAGGTAACACAGACCGAACATAGGCATCTGAGTAGGCATTGAAATCTCGTGCGTCTTCACCTGTAGAAAATATGCGCAATTCGCGTAAATAGCACGTCGGCATAGCGCTGAAGTTCGATATGCATCCTCTTTCAGTTCGAACAAGTCAGATGAAATGATCCACAACATGACTACTTCTTTTCTTGACGTTAGTCCGTTCAAGGAAGTCACAAGAGGATCATGGCAGGGATGCTTCACCGGCAGCGCTCGACATTGAGAAAGTGAAGCCCTTCCAGTCCTGCCGCATTATCCTGTTATCATAGCCAGCATTTGGGTTCGGGGCCTATCGACCAGTTCGTAATGGGTCGCTTAAATCATCCTTATCCACAACGGCTCTCCGTGGCTCTGCTGGGTCGGACCTGCGATAACAGAACCTCCGTTGTCGTTGTGTCTATGAACGTTGTTGTGCGAGGTCTGATCTCACCACCCGATCACACAACTCCGGGCAACAGCACAAACGAGGCGCCACGTGAACACTAGCGCTCTCTTTATCAGCAAGAAACAAGCCTGGCCGGTTTCCCAGATGGTCGGAGTCTGTGCGCGGCGACAATATCCGAGCCGGACATTCACCCACGAGTGAAGAGTACGCGATTACTTATATTGGCATGGCTAGGTCGGCGTTGTGTTTCAATTAATCTGCTTTAGGTCACTTATTTACTACACCATGCCAGGTTACTAGGTTAGATTGCTAGTCATAGTTAGCATGGCATGACCGGGTTAGCTAACGTCAGTTTAGTTTAATGTATGACAGACTACCATGGCTAAGGATTGTGTATGTGTTTTAGAGTGGGTCGACTGCGTTTGCCATTGTGTTACTGACTATCACCACGCCACCACACTTGCGTCCACCACTCCAGACACTGCCAAGCAGCATTTACCACAAAATGGACATTAGACGAGATCCCAGGCAGGTCTGGGGAGACATGATCCTTGAAATACACCGAAAATATATTATATTGAAGCAATTAGACTGATTCATCACGAAGTTCCCCGTCTCGCAGTCATTCGCTAAATACACGAGTGCCATGCATTACGATAACTAGCGCTAATTTACGCTGATTATTAGAACATCTGTTGGCACGGATTTTTTCGTCAGTTTCGTGCTTCTTTACACAATACACAATCGGCGCGTCATCTACAACAGCGGATTGGGTTCAGAATACCTGGAGCCCGAGTCGCAATCACTATCCGTCCACGAAACGCCTGAAGCCTGAGTAGCGCGTCACCATCACCCTCGACAAAACGCCTGAAGCCCGCGTGGCGTACCATGTCATCACTCGGCGACAACACCTGTAGCTCGAGTAGCGCATTGTCACCATCAGACGAGGCCGGTAGGACGCCCTATTGCTTCATCACCATCAGATTGTTTGAGGGCTGAAGGGCTGGTAGGACGTTCTATTGCGTGGTCGCCATCAGACGAGGCTAGTAGGACGTCCTATTGCTTCATCACTATCAGACTGTTTGAGGGCTGATAGGACGTTCTATTGCGTGGTCGCCATCAGACGAGGCTAGTAGGACGTCCTATTGCTTCATCACATCAGACTGTTTCGAGGGCTGGTAGGACGTTCTATTGTGTGGTCACCATCAGACGAGGCTAGTAGGACGTCCTAGTGCTTCATCACCATCAGATTGTTTGAGGGCTGAGGGGCTGGTAGGATGCCCTATTGCGTCGTCGCCTTGCTGTCTGCTCAACCTTTAAATGGTTCATCGATTAAATATTCCGGTCCGATATTATCAGACAGATATGCTCCCGTTCGCTGCTTGACGGCGGTCATCCATGCAGAAAACTACACCAAACTGTGGAGCACGGCGCAGTGCGCATCGGACCAGTACATTTGGCACCACAGGTCTGTCACCCTATCGATTCACACGAGACAGAGCGCATCCTTGTAACCGTGAGCCCAGTCTGGTTCAACCAACACGCGCGATTAAAGCGCACCGCAGAAAGCCAAACGAACACTTGGGAGTCGTTTAGAAAAGCTTGTGTCGTGGGGGGTGGAATTAGCATATTTCCCCCACCACCCACGGCAATTTCTAGTCCTGACATCGGCTCCTTTGGGCGGGTTCCCAATCGATTTCGCTCCTATTGCCTCCATGTATTGCCCGACGCCATGATTATTTTAAGTACATGGACGCCCCAGGCTGTGGTTCAGTAAATGTATTTATTTTCACGAGTCGTACATAACTGTCGCCATTCCCACCAACAGGAGTCGCCAGCCACCAACAAAGACCGGGGCTTCGGTCTGGCGACGAAGCCCAGGCCACCACATACTGCACAGACGTCCGACCGTCCCGCCAGCTTGCAAAAACGTCCTCGGTTCACCTACTGGCCGGTGGCAGTGGGCGCCAGTGCCCCCCCAGGGAGGCGACAGGTCTCAACAGGTGGTGATGAAGGCGAGCAAGGGAGAGCGCGAAGTCCGCTGGAATGGTCGAAACACCTTCCGACACATGCGCACCGGCCAGCTAACAGAGACGAGCGATGAGGCGAGAGCCGGTGCACATCGTGGGCGGCGCAGTGCACCGGCCAGATGCTCCGTCCACCGTCCGAGGGGCGGGGCGGGGTCCGACACCAGCCAGGTGTTCCGTCCGCCGTCCGAGGGGAGAGGTGAGGCCCGACACCGACATCGGCCGGTGGGAGCCCCGACAGTTATGGACGATCGTCTGCATATGGGGCACTGGGGGCAGCCATCAACACTGAGACGCCAGCTCCGGAGCGGTACGCTCAGCTGGACCGAGCACGAGCCGTCGCAAATCGGTACAAAGGCCGGCGCGCCACACTGTCCTTGGCCCTTGGCTGTCAATTAGGTGTGAAAGACAAAAATAAAGACACGGAACCGAATGAGGAGTACAAGTTACATTGGGCCATGTGTCGGTCGGTCGGACGCGCCCGCCGTCCGGCCGCCGGCTGCAGGTACCGGACACAGGCTGGCGCCCCAAGCACTCAAGTCACGGCCGGGCCGCCGCCGCTGCCTCGGCGGTCCCGCGTCCTGGTCCGGTCTGGTGGTCGGTAACAACACCGCGCACTGATTCGGCCCACGGCCGGCCGCACCCGTCGCCGGAGCGGCCGCGCCGACGGCCGTCGCTACTGCTGCCGAGCCGGGCCTCCGCGGCCGCCGCGCGGCGTGCCCCGGCCCCCGCCGCCCCCGCCGCCGCGGCCGCCCCGGAACGGCCGGTCGCTGGCGGCGCCCCGGCGCGGCTCGGGCCGCTCTCCGTAGCCGCCGCGGCCGGCGCGCGGCGGCCGATCGTAGCTGCCCCGGCCGCGACTGCCGTAGCCGTTCGACTGGCCACGACTGCGGCCACTGCCGCCGCCGCGGCCCCGATACCCTCCGCGGCGACCTGTCGGGGCAGGTCAACCGTTATACACATGTACACACACACACATATATGCATACATACATACACAGTGTGGGTGGCGCCATTAGCCGTGATCGTGCAAAAAGTGCGTCGAGAGCCACCCAATAAACAAACAAGAAACACATACATACATAGGCAGGAACAGCTCGGCAGTCTGCGCAGCTGCCCTGCATCTCAGCTGAGATCACCTGAACCCAGTCCATACCTACCCACCGTCTACCTCAAATCACCGTTGTCGTGTGCCACACGGTTGGTTGGTCATTGGTTTTACGACACGTCGACCGTTGAGTCATGTAGCGTCGCCAATCTCTCACGCCGATTGGTCGCGGGCGAAGAGTAGCGACAGGTGAGACTCGAACCCACAACCTTTCGATTGTGAGACGACCATCTTACCCCTAGACCACTCGTCCCCTGTCGTGTGCCACACGGCATATAAACCAAGCCAATACAGCAACCAACAGCAGCTTCCGAGCGGCAAGGCACCCGACCTAAAGGCTGCATAACGCAGCACAGCAATCCTATAAACAGATGACCGGAACCAACCATGCAGATCACGGGAAATAAAAACAAGAACACTTCAGAATAGCTCGGCTGCCATCACAAGTCACCGTGGTCTGAGCAAATACGCAGCACCAGGAGCAAGTTCATTATTTCTTGTGCGTGCTATAGTGCAGCTGGAAGAAGCATGCTCATAATAATGCAGAGAATAGCGGAACATAAGGATGCAATGACTGCAGTGATCACGCACCAATAGCAGAGCATGAGGATACAATGACTGCAGTGATCAGCTGTTCATAGCAGAGCAGCAGCCTGTGCATACCGATACTAGGATTAGTCGGTGTGTTGGCAGAATTAGTTGCCATATTTCACTGGCTGATTTAGATTTAGGCTGATTAGGATGAGACTTTAGGGCAAGAACAGAGGTCTATCAGAGAATATAATGGACGGTGGCGAGGAATCTGGTAGATGCATTGGAAGAATAAGGGATGGGGCGGAGAACTTTAGCCATGTTAATCATGGGCAATATTAAAATGTTGGGGCGCATCGACAAAACCAGGCCTTTCGCCACCTACCTGGCAGGACTGATTAATCACACTCTGCGACGACTATAATATAGCGCCTACAATTATTGGCGCAAAACGAACACCTTCGGTGATGCTTGAGAACAGGGCTCAGAGGTTGTAAATTCCTACACAAACCGAGAGCGATGTCTTTACAGATTCATTCTACTTCAGCATCGCATACGCTTCCACTACCCAATGCCGTCTGAAGGCCGGACAATTGTCCGGCAGAGTACAGAGAAAAAAGGAAACGAAGTACAATGCAATATTTCCATGGAATGAACTGCAGAGTATAGTCTGCAGTTTAATCTCACGCGGTGGCTCCTCTTTCAGGAACTAGAAGTACCTGTCGCAAGATACCTACGACGCAATGTGCTGAGTTATTAACCAAGGAAATAGATCAGTGTGATCCGTGTGAAAAAGGAGCACGTGTGCATCTGAAACCTTTTCCTGTTCTATCAAAATGCAACATATCAGCAGTACATGCCAAAGGCTTGATCAGCACAGCTGGGTGAACACATTCTGCCTGGCGAGTTGCGTCACTCACCGTCCGCGCCGCCCCAGTGGTTGTCGCCGTCATTCTCCCATTCTGCCTGGCGAGTTGCGTCACTCACCGTCCGCGCCGCCCCAGTGGTTGTCGCCGTCATTCTCCCATTCTGCCTGGCGAGTTGCGTCACTCACCGTCCGCGCCGCCCCAGTGGTTGTCGCCGTCATTCTCCCATTCTGCCTGGCGAGTTGCGTCACTCACCGTCCGCGCCGCCCCAGTGGTTGTCGCCGTCATTCTCCCATTCTGCCTGGCGAGTTGCGTCACTCACCGTCCGCGCCGCCCCAGTGGTTGTCGCCGTCGTTCTCCCATGCATCGTTTTTGCTGTTGTCCCAGGTGGTCTTGCCGCTGCCGCCGTCCCACTGTCCGATCTCGGTGTCGCCCTCGCCCTCGCCCCAGGCGCTGCTCGAGTTGGCCGGCGGCGCACACTCCTGGCTCGGCGGCGCCGTCCACGCGTTCGTCTCGGACGTCGTCGGCGGCGCGGGCGCGGGCGCTGGCGCTGGCGCTGGCGCTGGCGCTGGCGCGGGCGCGGGGGCGGGGGCGGGGGCGGCCGGCGCTGGCACCGGCGCCGCTGGCGGGGGCGGGGCCGGCTGCGGTGCCGCCGGCGCCGGCGGGTCGTGTTTGGGGAGGGGGATGGGCGGAGGCGGGTTGGGTGTGCTATCGACGACGCCGGCACCGCTGCCGTACACGTACTCGGACAGTGTGGCGGTGGCGGGCAGGCCAGCGAAGTTGGTGTTTGTGAATGTCTGCGACGGGATGTGGTGGTAGTCGGGCGTGGCGGTCGGCGCCGACTGCGACTGGAACCGCACCACAGCCGGGTCGGCCACCACGGCCGGGTCGGCGCGTAGCAGCTCCGACTCCTGCAGGAAGTTGATGCTGGGCTGCTGCGGCACCGGCACCGGCACCGGCACCACCACCTGGATCGGCACCGGCACCACCGGGATGGTCGGCTGGGGCAGGCCGCCGGCCGGCAGCAGCAACTCCTGCGGGTAGGGCGGCGCGTCGCCGGCCGAGCCGGGAGCCGGGCCCGGCACCAGGTGCGTCTCCTGCTCCGCCTCGGCGCGCTCCTCGGCCGGCGGGGCCGCAGCCGCAGCCACAGCCGGAGCCGGAGCCGCGGCCGCAGCAGGCGCCAGCTCCGGTGCAGGGGCGGCGACGGCCGGAGCCGGCGCCGGCTCCGCTTCCAGCTCGGGCTCCCGCTCGGCTTCGGTTGGCTGCTCGTCGTACTCGCCGACGCCGTTCTCGGCGGGGCTCAGCGAGTCCTCCAGCACGCCGCTCTCGAACACCGACTCGAGCGTTTTGGTCAGGTTGTCGTACGTGGTGCCGGTCACCTTCTTTTGGGAGCGGTCGACCAGTCGCAGCAGGTGTTCGGCGGCCAATGCGATCTGCTCCTGAGAACGACCACACCGACTCGCTGTTCGTCACACCGCGGCTGGCCCGGCCGCCGGCGCAGTCGCACACACGACACAGAACAGATCCCGAGCACGGCAACAACCACACCGGGGCATTACGCGCCGGCTACACGAACAATGCAGCGGGGACAATCATTAGGCGGCTGCAGCTCTGGCCAAAGAACAACATTGCTGTGACGCAGTCAATCCAACCAGCAAGCAACGTTTACCGGCCGCGGAACAGCTCTTTCCAAAGTACAGCAGTTTGCACAAATAGCAGTGACTCAAATGGCGGGGGAAAAAACGTCTGGTAGGACCAATGGAGTAATGCTACGGTGCAGAACGCGTTGCCGTGGCAGATAAAACTTTCCGAAAGTTACTTCAGCATAGACACTGAGAGCCTAAGCGGAGGCTTGCTACAAAGTGAAATGGCTATCATGGGTCACAAGCGTGATTTGCACGCTGATTGCTTTGACAAGATGCGTAGGATGATGAGGTCAAAGTTCATGGCTAAAAAGTCGCCGGAAACTTCGAGAATTTACAAGAAGCAAAACAGGTATTGTCTTGGAGTCATTCATTGTTCATAACAAAGCAGTCTGCCAGCAAAATCTGCCTCAACAACATCACATATTACTTTGAAACTGACTTTCACCTGATTCCGCGAACATAACCTTGGTACATGCCAGGGTGTTTAGAATATCTCATTCACAGCATTTCGAACTACACATCACGAAATTGTATTTGTGTCACGACCAGTCTCCGCAAGCTATAGAGACCGCTGACTTGACCAATGGCCGTAATTGGAGATGAAGACAAAATATCGGCATTCCATGTACCTGGTATTTGTTTTGGACAGTGTCACCTTCATCCACGCCTTGTTTTCCATTAGAAACGAACATTTCGTAGTCATTGCATAACTTCAAAATGCTAAAGAATATGTAGATGCATCTGTTGTTTCTCTACCCACGGATATCTTCATGGATGGGACTGATGCATTTGTGAAGCGACACTACGGCATTCGGTAAATGAGGCGAACGAAGCCACTATATACAAAGACGCATGAGACATTAAACATAGAACCAGGGCACAGTGTTCCGTTTCACATTTTCCTTGTTCAATTTTCCGAGGGGAAGGAACCATATAATACAGAAGACTACAAATGTACTTCTCAAATGAACGATAACTGCAAATAAATGCGTGGCATATTACGGACGTGATTGAAATGGCTGTTTGATACATCGACCCTGCTTTGCCACCCTGAAAATCGCCTGGTGGACACAATTCTAAACATAAACTTAAGTCTATAGCAAACTTCTATGGCATTTCAGCCGACCTAAAGACCACGAGGCATGTCTTAGGCATACTTTTTTCCAATAACAAAAACTCCCATTGCACCTCAAGGAGGAGATTGACGCAGCTTACAGCACCATCTTGCCCAGACCATGACAAGGTGAGAGCGGTCAAATGGCCTGCACCCACAATGTGAGGAGGCACGACATTCTGCTGCTCTGTGAGGGTACATCTTGCCTAGACCATGACAAGGTGAGAGCGGTCAAATGGCCTGCACCCACAATGTGAGGAGGCACGACATTCTGCTGCTCTGTCAGGGTACAGTCTCAGTATAAGGAAAATAGCAGAAAGCATCCCAAATGGCTCACGAGAACTGAAAATGATCACCAACGGCACCACTATTACACCAACAATTGCATTTGCCGACAATTCTTACTATAAGCAGCATTGTAAACTCATCTGGAAAAAAGCAGAACCAAGGCATTGCATACAAAAACTTCCCATCATTTCAGAGCATACACAACATGCCTAATTGTGATGTGAACTGCAACATCCATCTGCTGACGTAGTAACGACGATGATGGATTGGAGTTCAAGGGCGCGCCGACTATTAGGGTAATTTTGCGCCCAGGACACGTAGCAACAAAGTTGGACTAGGCGAGTAGCTGACGACGTGGACTCAAATTCGCATCGACTGCATCTACCGTGCGGCTCAGAGCAGTCGGAGGTGCCGGGATCGCGATGACGCCATGACACCGCGCGCACGCTGATGTGCGCAGACGCCACTTACTACATCAATCACCAATCGTGGCACACACACACACACCGACCTTGATGGGCGCCTCCTCGTCACGGTTCGGCGTGACCAGCTTGAACACGTTGTCGATCTGCTCCAGGGTGGTGGCGGTCAGCTGAGGCGCGCCGCCCTGGCCAGACAGCAGATCCGCCCGCACGCGGTCGTCAATGTTCATCAGCGCATCCTGGCGGCCAACAGACCACCTACAAGTTACACCGACGCTCGCCAGGTGTCTGGCAGACGTCAGATCGCGCGCGGAAGTCATTGCTACTCCGGCAGCGGCCACAAACCGCAAGCGGGGCCACGCAGCACGCCACGCATCCCCAATATCCACACTAATCCCGGAGTCTAGCCCGAGTGCACTACCCAGCTAACCAGCTTCGCTTCACTAACTTTTCAGGAGCCTCTTCATCGCCAACGAGTTATGTGCATGAATGAAAAATTTGCTTTGCTACATCGACAAAGAATGCTACCAACAGGAGACGTCGACAAAGTGACCCGACTCGCCCACCTGTATAACCAGAATGCGTCGGATGCGCTCCAGGTCCATCTGCACCCGCTCCAGCTTGGCCTGCTGTTTGCGCGCGCGCTCCAGCTTGGTGTGCTCGTCGTGGTGCGTCTGCAGCCGCGCCAGCGTCTGCTCCAGGAAGCTGATGTTGCTCGTCACCTCGGGAAGCTTGGAGACGGCCTGCACCTGCTCCACCTCCAGGTTCTTCTCCAGACCGGCCTCCAGCTTCTCGTGAATGGCCTCCAGGTTTTTCTGACACAAGACGGGGTGGTGTGGTCACGCTACATGGCGAATTTCCTTCGGTTGGGCTGGTCGTGAGGTTGGTTTGGCCGCAGGTCATTGATTTGGCCTTGGGAAAATGAACTGCCTGTGTCGGACACGGCGCACACCTTTATGCATGCAGCCGGCCAATCCCGGTGGGTTGACACCTCTCGCCACCTGGGGGCTGCCATCCCGCCGCTACTAACTGGGAGACTCCCGGGATACATGTCAGTGGGCTGCGTTCCACGAGGCGGATCTAATGGTGGTCAAGTTCACACTTTGGGTTAATACGCGCCCTGGAGGGCCACTGAAAATTACGCGCACTGGAGGGGGGGGGGGGGCGGATTCCGCCCCCCCTAAGATCTCGGCTCCTATTAAAGCTGGAGGCACGAAATTCGCAGGGTGGATGGGTACGGTAGTGAACCTTATTGTGTGCAAATTGTATGACCTTAGGTCAATATCTTCAAGGTTAAATGAGGTCACATTTGTCAAAATTTTCTTGTTGTGCGTGGCTTGGCCTGTCATTGTTATGGATCGCTGTGATTGTGTTTAAACGCTCCAAAATGGGCATCAATGATGTTTTGGACATTACGAATGATGCAATACAGATGCTAGACCCGACATTTGACCTCAGGTCACCTATATAGCAGCACTTTATCAGGTCAGTTACCTGTTCCAGTTACCGGAACCGGGCCGCCCGCCCGACTGCTCCGTCGGGCAGCTCGGCGCAATCGGCTTCGCGAAGAAAGGAGTGAAGTACATGAATATAGCATGGAAACCCAATGACAAACAGTACAAACGACAAACAGTAGTGCATTTATGACAACTTCCAGTTGATCAAGTTTGGTTCCATTAACCTGTCATGAATTTGACCTGACTTGACATTGGTGACCTAACATGGCCTTGAAACTATATAACATATCAATATACATCAAACAAGTCGTTAGTGTTGCCAAGAACACTTCCCTTTTGCGGATATACGGGAAGCGCATCAGCGCCGATTTTTGTGGTCTGGCGCTGGGAATTTTTTTTTACTTTAGCGGCCCCTAACTTGAAATTTTTTTCGGCCGATTTCCATTTTCTTACTTTAAACGACGCGCCGGTCATTTCTAAGCAAGTACGCAGAAAATCGCGTATATCGACCGGTAAAATCTGCAGTTATATACGAAAAACCGGACGGGTGAGCGGATTTCGCCACCCCCCCCCCCCCTCCAGTGCGCGTGTTAACCCTTCAGGGCAGCAGAGATTTTCCGAAACTTCGAACCAGATAACCAGACCGAAGAATGCATGTATTTCAGATTGGCCCGCCAGCTAAGCATCAGAGCGGAACAGTGCCCTGGAACTCATATATTTAGGTGGAAAACGACACCTTTCAGGAAATTGTTTTGATCTGCTGTGGACAGAGTTTTAACTTCTTGAGTTGATTTCCATTGAACTTCGCGACATAAAATTGTGTTAACTGTTACTGTTTTCACCACCATCGACTCCTGGCATCCGTGTCATCACAATCGTGCCAGCAGATGCATGTTCAGCTGTCAATATCATCCTTCGCTCGCACTTTGTACTATCATATTGCTCGCAGTTTCGACGCCATCAACAGTTTCGACGTCTTCGCCTGCTATCCTCCACTCTGCAAACAAAACTGATTTCCAGCACACCAGTGCGTAACAAAAATTTGTATGAATGTATGACGTATCACATAGCATCGCAACCTGCACATTGCATCGCAACCTGCAAGGCTAATGGGTCGGGTCAGATCAAGCCTCCATATTTTAAACTGACTTGAAATGACCCGAGTCAAATATTTTCCAGTTCCGCAATACGCATACTGTATTCTACGAGAAACAGCGCCGCCGCGAGCTGTTTTTCGGTCGTCGCGGGTAGGGAGCTCGTAATTGGGGTAGAGTTCCCAAATTCATTTTGTGTGAGGTGTCCGATGTAAGAAAAAAGTTTCATGGAATGAAATTGATGTGTCAAGGAAATTAGTGAAGGAAATTGAGGGGAAAAAAGTAAAATGGAGGTGCATAGATGTACATTTTGGGGCACGTAAAATGTTGAATCCCAACGAGAGCTGTTGAATTTGATTGCAGGAAGGAACTATTTTCATGTGTGAATAAAAAACATAGGGAAGCATCTTTGGGATGCAATATCCACATCTCAGGAAACTCTATGCATCCAGCATGATCCAATCTCCCTCACACATGCACATGATTGATGAACAGCTTGGACGTAGAAAAGATATTATAAGTGATGCAAAAAAGGCTGTTAGGTGGCGATTTGCACCAGACTGCGTGCAAATTGCCCCTTCAGAGCAGAATAGGCCTTTTGGAGAAATGTCATCCTCACCCAGAAAAATTGCCCCTGATCAAAATTCCTGGATCCACCCGTGCTCGTTACTCCTATTTCAAATCCGCGGCGACGCCCATGAACATTGTCATCATTGCCACCAATGTCAACAGGACCAACTGCACCTGCAACCCGCGCACCACTGCGATAACCACTGTGATAACTCGAGGGAAAAACTGGCCAGAAATCATTGCGGACGAAGTATACTAGTTACGGGGGCGATTTGGGTTTTAATCGAGAGCTTCAAATTTTGAACATATGGAGAAGCTCTATCGTCTTAAATATTGCTTAGCACAGGAATTTCAGGTCATACCTACTGGAGGGAAGGGAGCATTCCCTTCCCCTCAGTTTGCTTCCGCGAAATATCTCGGGAACCAATTGAGATAGACAGATCAAATTGTGCACACATCTACATGAGTATCTTGTGCACCTTGTTTTAAAAGATCGACGTCCGGTCATGCATGCTGACATCATAAGCGAAGTCCATTGGCGCTCACATATTGGATAATTATCAGTTAGCGATTGCTATGCGAGCATTCTGCGCTGTAAGTGTGACCTAATAATTGCTACGCAGAATAGATCCAAGATCTCCTTTTCTTAAGTGGCTGAAATTATGCCAAAATATATTCCTGAGATATGACACACAGGTAGAATCTGGGTCTCTGAAGGCACGTCGAGCCGTGTTCCCGTCGTTAGATGTACCCGAACCGACCCGCACGGGGCTGATCCACAGGCGAAGTCTCTCCCGGAACCACTGCTGCAAATCCTTCTTTCTTTCTTTCACACGCATCTTGTGTTCTTCGCCAGACACCGCCCACACTTTGATCTCCAGGCGGTAATATAGCATTCGCCATCTTGCCGTCAATCATGGTGAGTTGAAGATTGTACGCCACTCTGATATTGGTGCCGTCTGTAGCGGCGACGTAGGTCGGCCTCAGTAGACGCATCTCGGATTCAACACTGTCTCGTTCTTTCCGGGAGGCCTATGCTGTCTCGCGCTTGTACTGGATCCGCAACGGCCGGCAGAAGCTGGTTGAAGACGGCGTGTGTTGGTCCAGACGCAAGTGCCACCCACCGTCAGTTGCAAAGGCATCAGAGTGGTACAGAACATATTTTGTTCTGCAGCTTCATTGCCGTCTCCCATCTATTTGTATACAGATTGCCCTGTGGCCTCGTCAAATTCCCATTTGACGTGAAGCACGACCGAAGTATAGGTGTTGGATGACGTCGACGGCTGGTATGCAGGTGAAGCTGATTTCGTACGGGCGAGACAGCAGACGTAACCACCAGCCGCTGCGTCGCATGATCCAGGAGAGCCTGTAGAGGCACCTCGGCTGACGTCTCGGTGAATTGCATGCTGCTGACCGCCGGATAGCACTCTAACCTTATCCTCATGCACCTTTCCATAGGCGGGCAGGATGTCTGTCTTCGCCGCATCATTCGTCACTCGGCGGACCATACGGTAGCCGTGCACAGACAAGTCAGCTGACGCACACATTGCCAGCGCCCGGTCTCCTGACACGCACTCTGATTGGCCCACTCTAAACCTTCTGACAGCCCGGCGAATCTTGCTGGGCCGATTCGGCAATTCCTCCTACTTGTCGCAGCTCGAAAGCCACGTCCTTTATGCCCTCGGCACCAACACTTTTCCTAGCAGCTTCCACGAGCTGCAGATAACTGTGCTGTTGAGCAACTCTTGAGGACGCCCGACGCTGAGAACGGGCGCGGAGCTGATTGTAGATTCTAGCCAGCCGTGTCCGCGCTCCCTCCGCGGCTTCGTCATCGCGGCCGGTATCGGCTTCATCGTCACTCACGACGTGGTCACCACGCTTCAAGGACACGGAGAACACCTCGTCTCCCGAAATATAAGTCGCAAACTGACTTCTGAATTTATCCTGGGCTCGCTTGCACTAAACCGCCTTTCCTTCTAAGTTCTTGGCGATCAAGTCGGTCGCCTTTTCGTGTCCACAATCGACGACTCACTCGGGAGATAGTCCTGAGGGACTTTCTCCATAACCAACTGCAAACTATAAGTAAATACATGAGCATAATACTTTCCACGCCCAAACGCTTTTGCACTGGTTAACAAGTCCACTAATTCCTCTCTGCTGACGCGCAACCTCCATTTTCACTGCACGCAAAATCCAACCACATTGACCCGACCCTTGCAGGCAAGGAGAGCTCCCCTGCCATGGGAAACGCTCTACGTGACCTATTTCGACTCAGTCGCCTCGTCAGTCAGGGAAGTGTTTGCCACGGCGACCGCTGGATCCGGTCACCTGCAGCTGAAACTTACCGTACATATCGTCAAAGTATCGCTGATTTCATTGGGATTGGTCTCTGATTGTGCGCTGTTGTGCGTTTTTTCAACCTTATTCGAACTTGGAGGTACAAAAAAAATTATCGACTATTGTAATGACTTGTTTTAATTTTTTAAAAAAACATTGTGAATCGTTCTGTGCCTTTTTGAATTGCATAACGCATTGAGATTCACGTCTCACTTGTCCAGGTTTTTAGAATGCATCTTACCTTTATCAGTCGTCAAACTCGCGACAAAATGTGTGCACATGTGCATCGTTTTTCCCACACGTAATGTTGTTCATGTTCATGGACTTGTTACTATATTAAATTTTGTGAAAATTGTCATAAAAACTGTTACCTGGTGTGCGTCAAGCATTTGCTGATGCAATGGCACCACGAATATGGCACCAAAAAATGGTCGAGAAATGCATTTCTGGCCAGTTTTTCCTTGAGTTATCACACTGTGCACTGGGCTCGGCGTCCGAACACGCCCTTTTGTAGGGGCAGACTCTCACCCATGTCTAACTTGAAAAGTTACCGACCGATTTCATTGCCTTTGACGACAAACAACAGAGCTCAGCAAGATGAGCTCAGAGAAGATGAGCTCAGAGCTTATTGATCTAAGTGTCACATGTGACGTCATAGGTTAGTCCAAATATTAAAACTTGACCTGCTTGGTGAAGTTTCGACTTCGGTCGAGCATCTTAAAATTAAGCAGCACAGAGCGTCACGTAACATTCTGAGTGAGGTCAAATATTGAATCTGGTCACCCATGCAGTCTATATTTTGAGGGAAAAAAAATTCGCTCCCAGTTGAGCGAGGGTTAATTTGTTCAAGAGAAGGCGCGTATTCGGAAGGTATGCCCCTGACAGAAAGCGTAAGGTGCACCACGCCAGCGAAATTTCTCCGGGAAGCGACGTCTGTGAGAGAAATTAGAAAGTCACCCTCATCGACCCCACACCACCATCCCAATTAGTTGCGCTAGTGGGTGGGTGGGTGGGTGCCCCTCCCTCGACAGAGACTATCTGGACCAGGCAGTGCCGAGCAGTTTTAAGGAATGGTCTTGCTTCCCAGGCATTCTGAATGCAGCATACTTTAGGATACAAATATTAGCCTGGACATAAATGATTCCAGGAAGTCGTCAGTGAATTTGTGTGCCCCTATTGGATTCGACCCCTGGGTAAGATCCTAAGATTTCGTTTGTTGTTTATTCGGTGATTATCGACGTACTTTATCCTAAGATTTCGAGGAAACGTCCCATTGCACTCTAAAATTTCCCATAACCATGAGGCCTAATGTGACCTGAAATTGTTAAGACTGCTACAACTGTAGTCAATAGGCCATTATAAACTGAAGTCAGAAAATTATACCTTTATATTTCAAATGCCAATCAGAAACTCTTTGGATATCCTCGAAAGTCCAAGAAAGACTTCTTGCCCCACCTGCTTGGATCTACCACTGGGTCTGGTGATGATGGTGAACTGGAGTATATGGGTATGTCAACTGTCAAGGTAATTTTGCACCTATTTCCACTGTGACTGGAATTGCTGGCCAAATCCTTGATGCAGGTGATGGACATCATGGGTGAGACAATTATTTTCCCTCTGCAGCCTTCTGTCCTCAGTCCCACTACATTGCAGGGTGCATACAGAGGACAATGGGGGCAGGTGCCCCCCCCCTATGGAAGGTGGCACCCATCCAGAAAGGCTTGAGTGCACCCCTTCCCCCAAACATTACATTTAATTTCAGTGAGATGCATCTCTGGGAGGAAAAGGCACTAGAGTGCACTAGAGTTCACCACCATCGAATTTCTTTACACTATCAATTTTCAGCATGAGGCATCCCTCGGAGGGAACATGCGCCCCTCCAGGTATTTTCAGTGATGTCCCTCTGAAGAAAAGGAGCCCCTACACAAGGGCCCCAACAATAATTCCTGTATTCGCCCCTGCTACATTGTGCTCCTCCTGACAATGTTATTGCAAGGGGCTGACTGTGTCCAGCAAACTCCTGAACAACATATTCCATAGTTTAGAAATGTTCTTGTAGAGCATGATATTCTAATCGGTTGGTTGGTTATTGGTTTTACGACACGTCGACCGTTGAGTCATGTAGCGTCGCCAATATCTCACGCCGATTGGTCGCGGTCGAAGAGTAGCGACAGGTGAGACTCGAACCCACAACCTTTCGATTGTGAGACGAGCATCTTACCCTTAGACCACTCGTCCCCATGATATTCTAATCAATTCATATCCCTAGCAATGTCAGGCTAATGTTGTGGGAACATGACAGCAAGATCGTCAGATATATTACTTCCTCCTCTCATGTGTTGGCTTGCTCCACGATAACTGCAAATATACTTGCAAATATATTGCACATGGTACCTAGGTAGGTGCCATGCAAATTGTGCATAACCATAAGGTTGCATGCCATGCATATGGTGCATAACAACCAAGGTTACACACCATATGCGTAGAGCAAAACCACCAGGGTTATATGCAATATGAATGGTGTATAACCAGTTTCTTGAAATGTCATCTTGAGCTTAAAGTAAAAATTTACTGAATTCTGACTTATGGAGAAGTTTTTAACAGCAACTCATAGTGTAATACATTTCATCAGGAAGGAATTTCCTACATGAACTTATTGGCTTCTAGTGAAAATGTTAAATTTCAAGTATAGACATTAGTACCATATCAACAGAAATAATATCATTACTGCCACTAATAATCTGAAACTTGAACAATATGCTACATTTTCCACAATTGTTTATGCTTCCAACCTGAATCTGCATCACTTACCTGGTAAGTACCTAGTCCAATAGTAAGTTATCCAATATTTTGCATGCTAAAACTTTCAGATACAATAAAGGATACAGTCACAACGAAAATCACTATAACAGAACCCAAACTTAATCCCCTGGTACTCTTAGCATTAATCTGGGCATGAGTCTAATATGGGAAACAGTCTGCAGAGGCAGGTCATTCCATGATGTTATTCTAAGATTTAAATAGACAGAATAGACATTTTACTATTCACTCCCAGACAAAACATGAGTTGTCATTAATCATCAATCATCCAAGGCATTTCATTCATATAACACCGGGAAGATGGCAGAACATCCATGGGGTCATTAAGGGGGACACTAACTGGAGGACTCATGAGTGGCTGACAGGAAATGGCTGAGGTAATTGCTGGTGCATTTGTATCAGCAATACTCTACAGACAGGCAGACAAACCCAGCCCCACACCAAACCACCAAAGCAGCACTGCACAACATTGTCATTCCAGAAGTTGATGTGTTCGAGAATTTTGAGTGAGGTTGGTGCTTCCTCCAGCATGAGTCCTGATGAGGTCCACACTCAATTACATGTATCTGTTGTGATGAGATGGTAAAGTCAGTTTTCATCTTTAGTTACTTGGGCTTTAGGGCACGTTGACCATGTTGATAATATAGCAGTCATTTTTCATCATCTTCAAATCATATCTTACTACTGTAAGTCTCCCTGACTGTTGGACAAACTTACAAGTTATTCCAATCATTAAGCGGGGTTCAAATCACAGGCCATTCAATTATTTCCAAGTGACTGACTTCTGCCACATGTAAGTTAATGCCTAGTTATTGCAAAACCGACATAATATTTGGAAGGCCACCACTTGCTGGACCAAGGTAAAGCTGGCTTCCATTGAGGATGCTCTGTGGATGATCAAGTACTGCTGACATACCAAGCCTGCTACATGGTGGATGTAATTTTCTTTGATTTTTCAAAGGCATTTGATGTTGTGAAATATGTTCTGCTACTAACAAAACTGAGAGCTCTGAGGATTTCAGAAATAATCCTCATCTTGGTAGAACATTTTACACGTCGGAGGGATATGAAAGTGCCTTTCTCTGGCTCTTCCAGCAAGCGAACAGAAGTTCTGAGTAGAGTTCCCCATGGCTCTTTACTGGGTCCTGTGCTATTCTTGATCTAAGTGAATTATGTACCTCATGGTTAGTTAATTACACTCCCAGTTCAAGGCATTTTCAGATGACCTAGATATACATCAAACTGAAGCACAAATATATCACAGACCTGCTGGCTGGTACTTTACAGGGCCAAAAAAGATGTGGATACACTAGTTAATGTGCAGTTAATGTGCAGTTCACAAATGTGCAGTTCTTAAAGCACAGTGGCTCCTATGACTTGAGTAATCTTGGTCCTTATGTACATTATTATCTAGATGGAATTCAGATAAAATGTGCAGAGATGCATGCCAATTTTGGAATCACAGCAGATAGAAACCAGTATTTCCATCAGCAAATCACTGGCATTGTACCCTTTGGCTGGAAGTTTGGCCAGGAACTTAATAAGGTCCACTTAATGTTATTCCAAATTGATAAAAACCCTGTATATTACTCATATCAGACCTCTCTCGGAGTTCTCAACATGTAGCTGGAATAAAGGATATGCATGATTGAAAATGCCTAGGTCAGCACAAAGAAGGTAAACATTGAGCATAGAGGGGATGGAAGGCCTGGATTATGACAACAGACTGAAAAAAACGTAGAATTGTACTATCTTAATGGCAGACTGATACAAGCAGACATGATCAAATGTTGGAAGATTCTTCATGGCCATTTTGCCATCCATATCCATGACATGTTTGTGCTGGTGCCATTGGCAAACATATTTGGACATTCACTGAAATTTCGGTATTTTTGTCTTAAAGGGTGTTTTTTGGAATTTTCGGATTTTTGTCCCGGAATATTATGTTTATTAACGTGATTCGGAAGATGCGATCATTCGTTTTCTCCGTAAATGCTTACGTCTCGGTTAATCTTAGCGATAATATCTATAATGCGCCATATATGCCACACCGCTGTTGTTTGTTGCATAATTTATCCATCCCTCACCTGGCACTTCTCAGACGTGATTAAAGGGACATTCAACACTTCACGCAGTTGATTCAACACTTTTTCACGTCGAAAATGCTTAATTTCCGCCTCTTTGACACATAGATGACACCACAATTATTTCACCGCAACGCCGGAAAAAAACTAAGCAGAGCACGGCTTCCGGGCGTGATGTACGGATGACGTCACGATAAATATTACGCTTGTTTTGAAATTATAATATACAAGTTTATATTAGTTTAGATAAGAGTAGATTGTATTACGTAAGGTTAGGTTAGGTTAGGTTAGGTTTTCCTATTTAATTATTAATTATCATACTGCTTGCTGGAAGTCGTGTCTTTTAAATATCACTTCGCGGTCCGTCACGATAAACATTACGCTTGCGTTTTTAAATTAAAATATATGAGTTTATATTAGTTTAGATAAGAGTAGATTGTATTATGTTAGGTTAGGTTAGATTTTCCTATTTAATTATGAATTATCATACTATTTGTTGGAAGTCGTGAGGATAGGCGAGACCGGGGTCACAGGGGTCACTTTGAGGTCATCAGTTCGAAAATGGCTTCGATGTGTGTGTAGGTTGTGATCCAGTGCCATATGATATAATCAAACTTTGTTATAAGGACAGCCAAGCGAGCTTAGACTTCCTTAGACGCCACGGAGTTCTTCCTGCCGTAGTCTGCTCTAAGTGTTCCAAGGCCTGCAGGTTGCAGGAGAGTAGGCATCGGTGGGAGTGCACCGAGACGTTTCGTGTCGCCAGAAGGAAGGAGAAGAAGAGGTGTGGGTTCGTCACAAGCGACTACAAAGGAACTTTTCTCGACGGAACCCACCTGGAACCGTGGTAAGTTGTGTGTTTTATTAATCTGTGGTTAGATAAAGCCGGGACCATCTCATTAAGGTATGTGGACGTTTGTAGCGTTAGCCAATCGAAGCCTCAGTCCCATGCCTATGACGTCATCATACCGTACCGACGTGACTATGACGTCATCGTTCAAATTGAAAAGTAAGCATTTACGGAGAAAACGAGTGATCGCATCTTCCGAATCACGTTCATAAACATAGTATTCCGAGAAAAAAAATTCCTAAAATTCCTAAAACACCGTTTAAGAAAAATTTACCGAAATTTCCTCAGACAAATCAGTAGATTGTAGTAAAATATTTTTTCCTCAGATGTGTCACATGAAATTCATAACCTTATCATGAAGTAGACTAAATGGAGCTGCTGCATTCAAAGCTATACTGCCCTTGAATCTCTGCACATAACTGTATGAATATAATGAATAAATTAACCATGAAAGCATACTAATTTAATTTAGAAGAGTATCTTTTATTCTTTGTATTTCAATTCGGTGAACCCACATTAGGAATATTGTGTGACAACCATCTATTAGCAATGGGCGCTAAATGACCAAACCTGGTTGATGCACCCTAAAACCCAAATAACCAACCAACCATCTATTAGCAGATGTAGTGGCTACTCTTAGTATTAAAAATTCAGTATTATTGCAGTTTATGATAACCACAAAACAAGTATTACACACATTTTACCTCCATAAAACATCCAATGGGGTTGTTAGGGTTAAGTTATGTTAGGTTTTGTTGCAAGTTATAAGAAGAACCTTGGGTTCTTATACGACACATTCAACAGCTAGGTTATATAACATCACCAACGTCTTATGCAGGTTGGTCACAGGTGGACTTGGTAAATGTCGTTGATTGTGAGAATCAATTGCAATTTATACAAATTTTCCAAAAATGGGAATTTTTCAAAAACAAATTACAATTTTCTTCACAAATATTTCAGGGTAGCTAGGTTAGGTTAGGCTTACTAACTTGAAAATTTGAGAAAAAAGGTTTGGAAATTTTCCATTAAAAAAAGTTTGTTTTCTTGCATGGAAGGTTAGGGTAGGTTAGGTAAGGTTAAGTTACATCTTTCTTTCAGTATTATTGGATATCAATGTAAAATTTGATACTTAGGATTTTTGAATATGATGTATTTTAAAGTGAAAAGATGATTCAACCACTCATTTTCTCTGCAAATGATTACTTTTCATTTTGCAAGGAAATACACAATCATAATCTTCCATCTACAAATATAGCCCATTGTGTATAATTATCATACCTGGTGTGTCACAGACATAATAAAGAAGAAATCTAACACTTCATGCACTCGATTCAATACTCTGACATTGAAAACCTTAAGTTTCTGGCTTAATTTGATATTTATTCCAGACAACAAATATTTTTCCAGCCAGACGTCTAACCTTCAATCAAGGCCGGAAGTTCCTTGCGATGCTCGTAACATCAATAGCAGAGCTAAAAATGTTGCCTAGATTTGATGACATCATTGCCAAAGTATGTTTGGAATAATTTGGTTAGGTTATAGGTTATATTCGGTTAGGTTAGGTTATATTATGCTATAATATATTTTATATGTGATGCTACATTATCTTAGTCTAGGTTATGATATTTTATATTTTGTCCATGATTTATCTATTCATATGCAATTTTTGAACCCTTGATCCAAAGCAGAACACTGAACTCAGAACTCAGAACACTGATACTGGCAGAGCAAAGCTCTGCCAGTATTTGTTTTTTAAAGGAATTCCATGGCCACAAGATTCATAATTTCCTTCTCAAAGCACCAAAGCTTTAAGCTGCAGTCTGAATGCAGTGCTGGTCAGTCTGACACCATTGAGGTACAGACGGACGAGCCACAGCCCGGATGATCCCATTAAGGTATGTAAATGCTTGCAGCGTTAACTCATGAAATACTGTTTATAGAGTAGCTCATTTCCTCAGTATCTTGCCTATGATGTCATCAATTGCATAGACTGCTTTTGACTTAAAAGTAATAATTTGCAGAAAAAATCAATGGTTGCATTGTCGGCTTTCTTTACCTTTCGGCCAACACATACTGCCAAGGTTAGTGATTTGTAAAGAGGTGTACAGTGACATCACAGGAGTCAGGGAAGTGACGTCACAGGAGTTGGGTGTCGATGTGCTAGGTTAGGTTAGCTTAGGTTGGGTTGGGTTATGTTAGGTTGGGTTAGGTTAGGTTATGTTCGTAACCGTCATCAACACCCGACTCCTGTGACGTTACTTCCTTGACTCCTGTGACGTCACTGTACACCTCTTTACAAATCACTAACCTTGGCAGTGTATATCGGCCGAAAGGTAAAGATTACCGCATTGTCTTCACATAAAACAACTGTTTTTTTTTAAATCCTAAGAATCAAATTTTACCTTGATCTCCAAATTTACCCATTCATTATTTTGTACATTACATTGTGTTGCACTATCAAACTCCAAGCCTCTTTTTGGTGTTATTTTGCCTCCTAACTGAAAATAATGCATTTGCTGAGAAAATTAGCAGTTGCATCACATTCAGCACATTCAAAAACAATGCGTTAACAATAATACAACATTCCGAGAAATCAGAAAATTACATTAAACTGCAAATTTACCTCACATTCTGCTTAAGGTAGGAACATTTCCAGTTCTGTTACTTACCTTGTCAATCTCATAAGCATGTTTTTATGTAATCTGGGGGAATGCATACCTACAGATACGGGCTCCCCTTGATCAGCTACAGAAATCATCTTTGGGTGACGTGCGTCTAGAGAATTTGTGGGCCAAACGGGCGAGTCTTCGTACACGTGGATATTGCCGAATTTCAGTGACAAAGGCGCAACGCGAGGCAATAATTGCGCAGGGACCAATACGCATTTGCACACAAATCACAGCAGACTTACCTTTCTCTGGTCCATATTCTTTATTTTGAATTTCAGATATGTGATGGCCTTTTGGAATGGATCTGCATTCTCACTAGTCGCCATGTTCTCCTGCTTTGTTTCCGCAGAAGGCATTATATGGACGCGCCACCGCTCATCACACGACGCCAGCGCCTCTTGCGGAAACGGAAATGAACGAAAGGTTCTTCAGGTATTTAACATCTGGTAACTTATTCCTCCGCAAGCCAGCAAAGTTAACTATCGTTATTGCAAACCGTAATAATGCAGACGTTTTAATTGTATTTCATAACTAACTGGATTTGTATTATTGTTTTATATATAAATAGGCCACAGAGGCTTTTTGTAATTTAATACTTGCGAATCACGAATGTTTTTACATACTAGTCCAGTAGTTGTTAGGAATATTGTCGGAATGTTTTAGAATGAGACTGATCATCTGCGTCTTGCCAAGTCTTTCCCATGTTGAGCTATTGCTGTAGAGCAGGGGAATTTTAAACGCATTGCGGAATGGGAAATCTAAGTAGATTGCTGGAAAGCTTGGAATGGGAGCTCAGCAAGATTAGAAGGTCGTCATTCAAAATTGATGTTTTTCATAAGATGGAAAGAAAGTGCAATGTTTTTTTTTCTTCAAAGCATAAGCTGAGCCTTTTCTTTTCATCGGCAGATCTACTGAACCCCTGGTGCCATGGACATAGATTTCCGAAAATTATTGGTGGGGATGGCATAATACATGAAGGCAGTTGGTTGGTCACAATGGATTGGAGGCGTAGCAAATAGGCATGGTTAGCGATCCCGGGCGGATTAAGGGGTCTAAACTCCCCCCCCCCCCACACTCCACAATTGGTTCCGTACCTTGTTGATGCTAACTTAGCATTTTTATTTTCAAATCTGAAAATGTATCATGAGAATAAGACTTGGACCCCGGGGTCCAAGTCCTTATCCAAGTCCAAGTCCAAGTCAAAGACCGGGGTATCTAGGTAGGACCTAAATCTCTCACGAAGTCAGGGCCCCGACTTCGCGAGAGATCTCCAGCCCTGCACATAAAGTCACATGTTCAAAGTTGAAATTATTGAGGGAGGCGCAGCCAAAATTTTGGGAGGGCTAGTACCCTCACAAAAGCATGGAAATATACACCACTACCTGATGTCAGACGAATCATGTCTCGCTGGGATATTTTTCCTTGTAGGAAAATTTGGCAACAAAATTATCCTCAAAATAGCATATGGTAGCAACGCCTACGGTACCATAGTGGCGAAAGAACGACGAATGGAAAGCGCCTGGCCATTGCCTAATACACCCCTAATACACATGCTTGCCTTGTACGTCGTTCATTTGTGGGCAGCCTTCCTCATGAGCTTGCTTGGACTGCGTGTATTTAGAGTATGAGGTGCATCTGCGTTGGAATAGTGAAGCAAGATGTACACGAATTTATAAATACATTACAATCATCCATCCTGTAGCCATCTTCCAACGAACTGGCATACGTACCTAGGTACCTCATTCGTGTTCGTGGAGTTGAATTCATTTTGTCAGACATGGTAAGCATGGGTTCAACTCTACCATTGTTATCAACATTGTTGCACTCCACTGGCCTAGACTGTGGTTCAGACTTGAGGCTTAAATGTCTGCAGATGCAAGCATCTGTAAATATTTTGGGTAAATTTTTGATAAAAGGTGTTTTGGGATTTTTTGGAATTGTTTTTCAGAATATGATGTCTATGAATGTGACTAAGAAGATGCAACCATTCATTTTTGGTGCTGATGCTTACTTTTCAATTTGAACTATGACATCACATTGGTACAGTGTGATGACATCATAGGTATGGCACCAAGGCTTCAACTGGCTAATGCTACAAATGGTTCACATACCTTAATGAGATCGTGGAAGTAGCTTAAGCTAACCTAACCTCATGGTGCATTATATAAATTATAGCTATAATTAACTGAGAGGTAAGCAGGTTAGGTTAGGTTAGGTTAAGCTACTTCGACCATCCCATTAAGGTATGTGAACCATTTGTAGCATTAGCCAGTCAACCTAATCTCATGGCACATTATATAAATTATAGCTATGATAAACCAAGAGGTAAGCAGGTTAGGTTAGGTTGAGTTAGGCTAGGCTATGTTGGGTTAGGTTAGTTTAGGCTAAGCTACTTTGACCATCTCATTAAGGTATGTGAACCATTTGTAGCATTAGCCAGTCAAAGCCTCAGTGCCATACCTATGATGTCATTACACCATACCAATGTGATGTCATGTCCAAATTGAAAGTAAGCATCAGCACTGAAAATGAGTGGTCACATCTTCTTAGTCATGTTCATAAACATCATATTCTGAAAAAGTGTTCCCAAAATCCCCAAAAAAACTTTTATCAAAAATGTACCACCATAGCTATAATTTATATAATGTGCCATGAGGTTAGGTTGACTGGCTAATGCTACAAATTGTTCCCATACATTCATGAGATGGGCAAAGTAGCTTAACCTAACCTAACCTAACCTGCTTACCTCTTGGTTTATCATAGCTATAATTTATATAATGCACCATGAGGTTAGGTTAGCTTAAGCTACTTCCACGATCTCATTAAGGTATGTGAACCATTTGTAGCATTAGCCAGTTGAAGCCTTGGTGCCAAACCTATGATGTCATCACACAGTACCGATGTGACGTCATCATTCAAATTGAAAAGTAATCATCAGCACAAAAAATGAGTGGTTGCATCTTCTTAGTCACATTCATAAACATAACATTCAGAAAAACAATTCCAAAAAATCCCAAAGTACCTTTTATCAAAAATTTACCATGTTATGTTGCTTTAAAAAAAAACATTTCTTTTTATCCTGTTACCTAGCTCAAAGCCACCTTTTGGCATTATTTTGCTCACAACCTGAAAAGTAAGCATCTGCACAGAAAATATGTGGTCCCATCATCTTAGTCACCTTCATAAACATAGTATTCCAGACAAAAAAAAATCAACATAAAATGCCTTAAAGCACAAATTTACCTTGATCTGGATTGCAGGCAATGCACTTGTACCTATATCCTTGACATGTCAGATTCCGCTAAATGAATGTGATGCATTTATTGATGCAATTATCCTGACATATTCAAGAATGTCTCGTCCAAGGACCTGCATTGTTTGTTTACACTGACATTTTGTCCTCAATCATGCAGCTTTGGATGATGGTCACTGCAAATATGCAAATGACTCACAAGCTTACACTTGTTGCTATGTATCTCAAATATCTATATGTGTAAGCTTTGTGATTGCCCTTGAATATGGATGTCCTTGTATATTTAGGGTAATGATTATAGCATAGCTGATATATCTTGTCAGCCTGTATCTGTCACCAAGAGCTCTGCTTGTGTTGCAAGTTATGCATCTACTTCATTGCTACCAGATATTGTCATTGGTTTATATAAATATGTTAATATCAACATAATTTTTTTTTCTTCATATTTTTCTTTCAAAATGGCTCTTAATTTTATGTTCATGTATATTCTGGGCATATAGATGGCAACAAATCATCTTCAGGACTTTTTTTGCACTGCACTTTGTGAGCTTTTCTTCCCAGGGGCCAGTTCACTTTTACCTTGAGATGTTGGTATGCCTTTTCTGCACAACCCAGTGTGCACAATGCATCTTATCTAGCTGTCTGCCATACATTGCAGTTTGGTTTCTCTACCTGTTGCATTATTAGTTGTTATTAACTTCCTTATTGATCCACTCAGGTTTTATTTCAGCTGTTTTATGGTTGTTTTTATCTCTATGATTAATTTGGGAATACTCATGTTCAGAAATCAACATACATTTGATAGATATATAGAAGAGGCTCTTAAGCCAGTTTTTGGTCAAACATATAATTTTATGTTGCTTTCTGATATGATTTAAATGAATTTGTTCTTATTGCCATGAACATACTTATCTATTGCATCATGGCATTCAAAACAGAAGATTGTGAATGGATATGACAAGACTCTATTGATTTTTAGGACTGCATTGATGTATAAATAATTAGGTCCAATTTGATGAGCTCATGCTTGTAAAAATTTTGAATTTTCCACTTCAAAATTGACAGTAAAATATATAGTACACTAATACCTATCAAGGAACATAGCCATAAAGTATCATACTTGGTCATAAACTGATTCCTGCACCAAGGATAACAGGCAACAGTGGGTAATGACTTATGTGGAACCAGGAGGATACAATTATGCTTCACCAGGGATGATACTACCCACACTTCTACCCATCACGCTTATACCCACCTTCAGTATCAATTGCATCACTACTAAGATCACGGCAGCAGTTCAAAAGCTCCAATCTTTGGATGCAGGGGAAGATGCATTTGTAGAGACAACTGGAGCCCCACTCTTGCATCCTGGGAACCTCCACTTCTATCCTGATGTGTTCATCTCCCATCTTTAGGGTTCTATCATTTCCTGGGGCCTGTTTACCTGTCTTGGGATCTCCTTGCCCATCTTTTGGGACCCTTTTTGCACTTGGGTCTTCTCTCCTCTCCTATGGGCTGCTTCTCATGCCTCAGGGGCCTCCTTCCTGGGCCATCTATGCATTTTGGAGGTGGCTCCTCTTGTCTACCTGGCTCTATCAGTGTCCTCTCCCAAAAAGTTATTAAGAATGCCTGTCTTACATGCACCCCGTGATCTAGCTGTACATCCACTCATGAGCATCACTACTGCAAAGGATTTCAGGACATTGCCCCCCCCACACACACACACACAAAAAAGAAGAAATTTATCCTTCGTTATAAAATTTAATGAAGCTTATGCATGTTGTTGCATGGGAAGAAACAACATATCTCTGATCCTCCCTCTCAAGAACAGTGGTGTTGGCTATGGATCTTTTCTCAACTGGTCATAAAGTACATTTTAGCATCTTGGTAGATTGTATTGTGCCCTATTTATTCTGCATATTTTTGTGATGACTAGATATCTAGTAAAAAGATACCTCTTTTAATGTGCTAGCAGTGTTGTTGGTGCATCCATTGCAAAACAAGTCATTATCTGTCTTCCCTACATGCATCTGACTCCTGCTTATTCACAAATATCCAGATGCATCCAGCACAGGGATGTGCAGTTTATTAACAGCTGGTATATTCATTGATCATGCCATGTAACTTGCACTTTTACTTTGTGAGCACCAAATGACCCTGTAGTCGGTGTGCCCTTCAATCCAAATAATCAAATAAATCAATCAAGCACTTTAACTTTGCATACAATAATGATATATGCACACAACTACATACAATTGCTGTAATGTCATAGACTACACATCCCTAAGCATGGTGAATATTGACATACTTAGATTAGAAGACTCTCTTTGTTCGCTTTCCTATTTATTGCCAATTGTCACACTCATCTGGAACAGGCAGAAGAGGTGGTGTTACTTGCACGTATCATTACCATCCATCCCCCCCCCCCTAAGTCTGTGCGCCGATAATGAACATGCTAGCCGTAGACTGGTGAAACATAGTGTGAGGTTCCAACCAAAGCCTAAGGAACACAATTGATGGAATGGCTAGATACCTACATAGATGCCGACACAGGCACCGAGTCGAAAATCACACACGCATCCAAAGAATGTGCACGGATAAACGGGACCGTTATGGACGGCGGCCAAAACGGAACGAGATAAGCTTAAAGCTCAGTCTTCCACAAACTGCACTGACGTACGTGAAATAAGCGGTGAAATGAGTACATTTCAAAGTCGCGACACCAGGCCGGCCGGCGAGTGGTACGAGTCGAACGTCGGGTTGCCGGTGGCACGGGAGGTGAGTCAGATGTTGGCGCGGGAGGCAGGCCAGGTGCTGGCGGTGGACTCGGTGCTGGCGGTGCGAGTGGCGAGACCGGCGCTGAAGCAGAGGGAGATCTCGGTGTCGAGGCCGTGCGCTCTGGTGAGAGGTCGCTCGGCGTTGGTGGTCTCGGAGATGCGCAGGCGGGGCCAGCTGGAGGGTCGCAAGTGGGTCGAGGAGAGCCCACATCAGCATTAGGAGCGTGGATGGGTGGGGGTGTCGGTGGCAACATTGGGGTCGTGGCCAGGCGTTGGGGTGGTGGCGAGGTCAGACGCCGATTGCAGGCAGGGTCGTCGTCGATGAGGATATGGGCTGGGACGATGCGTCGCAGGTCTTGATCCAGGCATAGACGTTGGGGCGGTGTCATGACAGGGATGTACTTGCGGAGGAATTGTCTGTTCCTCAGTGTGACCGGGCCTGAGCCGTCGACTCGCACGGCGTACTGGTCGTGTTGTCTGACCTCTATGACGAGGCCAGTTGTGTCCTATTTGAGTGGTTCGGAACCGATTTGGTTTTGGAGTCGGACGCGGTCGCCGACCGCAAGCGGAGGGAGGCGCCGGGTGTGCTCCGACCAGCGCTCCGCGTCCCGCATGTGTCTGTTCCGCAGGGCGTCTTCTCGGGAGGCCAGTGTGCCGCGCCAGGTGTCGTGTGGCGGATAGTGCCCCGGGAAGGATAGTGATGAGATCCCGCATGGGTCGGCCGAAGACGCACATCGCCGGGGATAGCTTGTTGCCTTCTTTCCTGTGTATATGAGTGTGAACATAGATGAGAACACTCTCTTTGACTGCTTAACTATTTATTGGCAATGTTCACACTTATATCTGCAACAGGCAAAGGAGGTGGCGTTACCGGCACGTATCATTACCATCTAATACTGAGTGATGGGTGTAGGAACTGGGTGGTGGAGGGGGGGGGGCAGCACCCTCTCCATCACCAATTTTAGATAAGTTTATGAAATTATCATTGACACTGGGGGCTTTGCATGGAAATATTTGATTTCAAAATGGCTCTTATAACCTCAGTGTTAAATTATTCGCAAAATAGGATGGAATACACCACTTAGTGAACACTGAATCACATCCTTCCCAAAGAAGTATTTACATCATGCTTCTTGGTGCGTGTTTGTGCTTCTTGGTGGTGGCAGTCTTCATTCCTCCTTGCTAACTGCATCTTGTTTACAAGTATCATGATTATGCTCACCATAACGGATCCGGGATCGTGCTAACGAACATCCCGTAGCGCAATTCCAGGTGAAAGGATTACCTACGATATGCTATGTTCTACAATACCAGTTTATAGCATATGTGTTTGTATCGTTATCGTTGATATCGATGTCCCCAAATTAGGTACCTCTCAAAACACGCAAAGCGGGAGCAGTGATATGCACCCAATTGTTTCAAAACCGGGTTTGCTGAACTTAACAATTTTTTAATAACGTTATTTCCATGGCGATTTCGACATCCTGCTGTACTCGTTCGACATCTCACACCTAGCGGAAATAATTATTTTACACTGTAACAGCCCCCCCCCCCCTTCCTAACTTTGGGACAGCCCCTAAGCCACTGTCCTGAATGATTAAACATCTTCAAATATCAGTTGATGTTTTTTTCTTCTCAGAGAAACTATGGAGAGGGAATCAGTAATGCCCACTATATATGACCTTGCTCAGACATGCTAGCACCTAGCTCATTCCATTCATGCTCAGAAATCGAAAAGGAATGTCCGGGAAATCGCCAAGTATCATTCCCTATTCAAGTGCTTATGACTGTATGATGAATGATTCCAGGGGATGAAATTGATGACATTAAGGTTGGTGAAATTCCAAAGAAGACATTTTGTGCCACTCCATTTTCTCTCCCACACGCTTTTAAGAACCCCAAAATATTGAAGGTCTTGTTTTAGTTGGGTGAAGTTTTGTGTGCTCCAAAAGTTTCCTGTCGTTAATTTGGGAATCGCTCGATGGCGTAATGGGATCAGGGCCCGTGCAAACAGCCTTTGGTGTTCTTGGACTGCAATCACAGAAAGTCATTGTAGCAAATGCTATGATTGGCTTTTCAATGTTGAAATCCTTTGGGGTGGGCGATGCTCATCATAGCATTCTTTGTTTTGTTTCAGGCGAAGTACCTGGCACAGATAGTGATCCAAGGCCTAAGAGTCGTCGGAAGGTCGTTCGGCCGTGCTCTAAAGCAAGAATTCGAAGGTGGGTTCCTAAGGAATGTGTTGCATTGGTGAAAGCTATGCATCAGTGTCATATCCAAAGAATATCTAAGGTCGTTTATCGAACTATAACTAACATAATCACTGCTGTTCCAGGTGAAACCCCCCAATAATTTCGTGTATTCCTATTCGTGGTGCTGATGTGTGGTGGGATAAATTACTTTCGATGCTAAGGTATGCACTTTTGTATGCACTAAGGTATGCACTCACTTACTTTCGATGCTAAGGTAAGGTGTGTTTTTGTCGTCATGACTGTGCTTCATTCAGATAATTATTTTGGGGAACATGGTATAAAATATGCAATGAAGTTCAGCTCGGAGAAGCCGAGGCATGCAATCTAAGCAAAAGGGAAAACAGCCTAAGGATGACAGGTGTTGATTTCTGATAATTATTTGGGGAGGGGAGGCAGGGGCCGCGGTAGCTCAGTTGGTAGAGCGTCGGACTCTTGATCGGAAGATTGTGGGTTCGAATCTCACAACCGAAAGGCATTACCGAGTCCACCCGCGGCCAATCGGCGTGAGTGGCTGGCGACGCTATAAGACCTAGCGAGTGAATGCGTCGTAAAAGAACCCCAGTTTCTTCTTCGGGGAGGGGAGGAAATGAAGGCATGAATACATGATATGAAGTGAATGGGCAGGCCAACATGTATTGGAGGGGGGCACACTCTATAGGATCTCATGCTAGAAGTTGAAATTATTAGGGTGGCAAGGCCAACATTGAGGGAGCACTTACCCTCAAAAGTATATAAAACAACACCCCAGCTTAGGATAACTTGTAAGGTATGTCCCACTCAAAATCGTTTGCACCTACCATGAAAGAATTCCATCAAGCTATCCATTGGCAATTGCAATCATCTGGTTCAGTGGTAGCCAAAACTGTTTAAAAAAAACTTATCTTGAACAGGTGGCAGATCCAAGACTAGTATGGTATTTTTGGTTGTACAGAACAGAAGTTAGGAACCCTATTATTTTCAAAGAGGTTGTCGTTTTTTTGGTGCTTAAATTGTAATTATCTTTCCAGGCACAAGTCATTTGGGAGGAACTTATTTTTGTCATCCCCTGGATCCATCAATGGCTCCATGCTGATCAGCCTGCCATGGTTTACCAGCCAATAAATAGTGGTCGGTAGAACCAGTACTAATTTAGTGCATGGACGTGTCGTTTGCTTGCAGCTCGTCTAAACAGACAATTTTCAAAGGTCTATAAAATGCTCCCGAAATTCTGGCTATGCACAATTGCCGTTCACCCACCAATATCCCTCCTACTGTGCTTTGCAGGGTGGGTGTTAATCAAAACAAAATTGTCCGGGAGTAATTGTAACTTTTATATTTATCCGATATCGTTGGTATCGTTCTCCGAGTCTCAGGATCGATACGTGCGCAAAGCTCCTCCTTACATTATGCAAGCATGGAGAGGAATTGAGGGTGTTTGGCATGGTTGTTACCTTTTGCAAAGTTGGAAAAGGAATGGGCATTAGCATGAGGAATGTTATTTTGGGTTCTTATTCCACAGCAGGGGACGAGTAGTCTAGGGGTAAGTTGCCCGTCTCACGATCGAAAGATTGTGGGTTCGAGTCTCACCTGTCCCTACTCTTCGCCCGCGACCAATCGGCGTGAGAGATTGGCGACGCTACATGACTCACCGGTCGACGTGTCGTAAAACCAATAATCATCATCATTATCTTATTCCACAGCAAGCCACAACTAGTATGATAAGCTTTTGACCTGAGGCTGTCTACAGTTGAAATTGCAATTTGATCTGCAGGTGGTGTGTCAAATGCTTAGCATGCTATTGTTCGCTTCTTTTTCATTGCGATGACAATATTCGTTGACATGCTGCTGATCATCACTTCTCCACTTTCATTCAACATGGCACCTGTATTATATATGAATCATGGATAAAATTTGCTGTGAATATAACTGCATTACAATTATCCATATAGTTTATATCTAATGTTCCTAATCATCATAAAATCCTCATTTTACCTTTCTTCACATAATATATGTGAATGGTATCTATGTATCATCCATCACCTATGATAGCTGGGGCGGTCCAGCACCGGGCAACCAACGGGTGACACCGCCATGCGAGCGATTTCAACCTAAATGGGTGTATAGGGTAGTCATGGGCGCTGAATCAATCTGTGAAAGTTTTAGCTTCGTACTGGCAGCGACCTCGGAGATATGGCATCAGGAAATTTTCATAGGTCACATTGCAGGTCAATCTTTGAGAGCGATTATCTCCGGTACTTTAAAACCTAGCATAGACATATAGCATATCTGTAGAATCGCAAAGACCTCTTCTTTTCATTTCTCGGATCGGTTTGTAATTTTGAACAAATTTCAAAACTTTGGCCATTTGACCTCAGGTCACGTGACCTCCCGTGACCCGAAGCCACTTGATATTCACATTTATAACCACATTTACTATAGGGGTCATCGATTGTCTTTCGAAGCAAAAAATAAAAATGATGTTTATTTACTGATAACTATTAATAATTTGCCTTCATTCTACCCGAGTTTATTGATTTTCGCACGTTTTGCTGAGTGGTCGAGTCAGTCTTTTGCTAGCGATTGACCCCCAAAGCTCATAGGGCTATGATTTGAGATATGCGCTTATCAGGCATGATGAGATGAATCCGAACGTGTCCGATTTCATGACCTCAGGTCACCAGGTCACCTATCCAGTTCAGGTTAAATACATCAGTGGAGGTGAAAATGGTAATGTCGGAAGACGTTTTGGACCCATAGTAGTGAGATAGGTGCTGATTTACACCTAAATAAATATTCAATGTATGCCTGTTACGTAGTCAATGAGAATGATTGGCAAAATCATTCACTTCATAATTTTGGTACTCCCACCTTTGTGTTGCGCCTCACGCGGTCAATCGCAGCTAGTCGACCGCGAAACTGATAACGGTCGGTCGAGATGTAAACAGCGACTGTTATGGGACAACGGTAGGGGGCATCATATCGGGAAGGGGTGAAATAGGAGATGAGGTATCGATGACAATAGCCATTATCAGTAGGGCCGAAACGAGGACAGTACACATTACTGTCAGTCGTCTGAGTGAGGGAAGCGCGTGAACAGTGAGCCATTGTGCTAGCCGTGTCCAGTCTACTGAAAAATGGTGAACCAATACAATACAGTACAAATACAAATACAATACAAAAACCATTTTTATGGAAAAAATGGTACACACACATACGCAGTATGCGTGTGTACCTATCACCAGAATGCGAAACTAATGGTCGAGTCATTAGGCGTTGCGGGGCTGACATCTCACGATCTCATGGGCATGGCCGTCTGCGACACTACGAACGAAACTCGCATGATGGGAAACTGCCTCAATTTCCCCGGGGAGCAGGGCGTCCTCTCCTTCATAGAATTAGTAGAGGACGAGTACGAGGACAACATGAACATGGAGGACACCATCACATACAAACAGTGGGTTAAAACTGATCGTTGTACATTGCTCGATCATATTGAGCCGCGTGACGCGTTTATGACGACCTTGTCTAAGACGATCCGTAATCTGACCAGACATCATAATGTGTCTAAGGAACAGGGGCGTGCTTTTCAGGAGTTGAAGGATTCAGTCGGTGTGGGTGAGGCAGTAGTTGTAGGCGATTTTGCTGATAACTATACCTGCGTTGTACAGGATGAGGTACAGAGTTATCATTGGGACGCTCCTCAAGTGACGGTTCATCCGTTTGTAGCTTATTGGAAAGAGGACAACTCCACAGTACATCAGAGTTTATGTGTTACATCCGATGTACTGAAGCACAATGCTGCTATTATCCACGCGTTCTTACAACAGTTAGTTCCTATTTTGAAGTCACGTGTCCCTGGTCTCAGAAAGATTCACTACGTTTCAGACGGATGCGCCGGCCAGGACAAGAACCGTTTCAATTTTGTGAACCTTTGCCGTCACCGTGAAGATTTCGATGTTGACTGCGAGTGGCACTTTTTTCGGTACCTCCCATGGCAAGAGCGTATGCGATGGTGTCGGTGGTACAGTGAAAAGAGCGACGGCTTTGGAGAGTTTGAGACGACCTAGCCAGGACCAGATTCTGAGTGCTGAAGATATGCACCGGTTTCTCAGTGAAAAATTAATTTCGGTCATTCACTTCCTATTCGTTTCCAAAGATTACGTTTCAAAAGTGACTGAATCCCTTAAAGAGCGGTTCGCCAAGGCTCTCACCGTCAAGGGCACACAAAGGTTTCATAAGTTTACACCAGTTGACCGGTTTCACATCATTGCCTCTGAACTATCATCCAGTACTGCAGGAGTTCATGTTCGCGTTTGTAAGGATGAGTAGGTAGGCGTTGATATGTAGTTGATTTTAGGTGATCAAGTGTGAGCGAATGTAGGCATGCCAATACAAAAACGCGTGATGAGATTTTCATTGGCTTGTGGATACGGAATTTTGTTGTTGGAGGATTCGTTTATTCTTATGTCGATATTATTGTTATTATGCATATAGGTGCATAAGGTGGTATGTTGCCAGTGTTTGTTTTTAACTTTGCATGTGAAATGAATAAATGTTGGCATATTAATGCTATCTCTAAAAACTATTCACGCTAACCTCTCAGCTCTCATGGCTGGCGAACATCAAGGTAAAGTTGAAGTTACTTTCCAACGTCTTCCGACATGACCATTTTTCACCTCCACTGACGTATTTAACCTGACCTGGATAGGTGACCTGGTGACCTGAGGTCATGAAATCGGGCACGTTCGGGTTCGTCTCATCATGCTTGATAAGTGTATATCTTAAATTATAACCCTATGAGCTTTGGGGTCAATCGCTAGAAAAAGACTGACCCGACCACTCAGCAAAACGTGCGAAAATCAATAAACTCAGGTAGAATGAAGGCAAATTAATAATAGTTATCGGTAAATAAACATCATTTTTCTTCTTTGTTTCGAAAGACAATCGATGGCCCTTGTAGTAAATGTGGTTAAAAATGTTAATATCAAGTTGCTTGGGGTCACTGGAGGTCACGTGACCTGAGGTCAATTGACCAAATTGTTCAAATTTGTTTAAAATTGAAAACTGACCCCATAAATGAAAAGAAGAGGTCTTTGCGATTCTAAAGATATGCTATGTGTCTATGCTAGGCTTTAAAGTACCGGAGATAATCGCTCTAAAAAATTTACCTGCAACGTGACCTATGAAAATTTCCTCAGGCCATATCTCCGAGATCGCTGCCAGTACGAAGCTAAAACTTTCACAGATTGATTCAGCGCCCATGACTACCCTATACACCCACTTAGGTTGAAATCGCTCGCATGGCCGTGTCATTTACTAAGAATTTTGGTCGCCTGGTAATGGACCTCCCCCAGAGCAGGCTCCTGCTCTGTTATCATAGTATGTTCTGAAAAACAAAATTATTGATCCTTGGTCTTACTACCATTTATCGAGGACATTCTTCATGTACGTTTTGCATATGGACGTGGTACCATCCTTTCTCTACCGTCTCAACCCCACTTCTGGTCTATGAATTTACGCGAATAAGTGTAACAGGAGTGAAGTCACAGGGGCCTCAAGCTTCTTCTCCTCCAACATAATGTAAATGCATAATATATGTATAATCGGAAATGAATCAACCGGCATAACATCGGGCATCAATATTTATCATTATTGGGGTCTTTCCGACTGCTCTTATCTCTTCTTGGTTATCCAACGTGCATCTCTTGCATCCCCTGTTCTTGCACAACATTTAGGTTTCCTGCATGGCAAGTGGCTGTACATTATTGGTACCGGGTGTCTGATTTGTGAGGAGTGTGTCACCAAGTTTAGAATAGTCATCTAGTCAACCATCTGACCTGTCCGTCATTTTCAGCCAGCCAGCAGGCGGCCAAAGCACGCTCCAGCTCCGGTGCCCAGAATTCTTCCAACTCGGCCAGCACATTCGGCGCACAAATATCACTGGACGAAGCGATGAAGATTCTCAATGTCGATAAACTCGACCTGGAGCACGTGCAGAAAAACTACGACCATCTGTTCAGCATAAACGACAAGTCTAAGGGCGGTTCGTTCTACCTCCAGTCCAAGGTACTTGTGCACAGCTCTGACTCACCCGAGGTGGGTCGCGTTCTGACAGGAATTCCTACTCCACGGGGTACCCGTGGAATGCCAACAGCTGAATCCGTGTCTTTCTGTGCGTGGAGTTGTGCGTGTGTGGTTGTGCGTGGAGTATGTATGCATAGTGGTTGTGTGCCATTGATTATTGTTGCACTACCTACAGTGTCATCCATTAATGTTATTGTTCTGGCACTACATACAATTGTGCATTGTGAGTAACTGATCGAGTACTCGAAATATTGTGTCGTCTTAGCTACAAAGCTAAATGAGCCTGGTGGTGGTAGTTGCAGAAACGTGATCTGTCTCTACGGGGAGGGGGAGACGTTACGGACCATGAAGTCGTGTCTTCCTCTTTTTAGGTCTAATCTTACGATGTAACTAGCTAGTAGTTTAAACCCGAAATTTGTACAGGACATTAGATCATTTTTGCGCGAGCCATCCCACACCTGGAATTATCAAGGTACACAGAACTCCTTATGAAATTAATAGCATGGGTGCTCGAAAATGTCCAAGCGCAATGACCGCGTTCCTGGTGGTTTGTGTGTGTGTGTGTGTGCGCGCGCGCGTGCGTGCGTGCGTGCGTGCGTGCGTGCGTGCGTGCGTGCGTGCGTGCGTGCGTGCGTGCGTGCGTGCGTGCGCGCGCGCGCGCGCGCGTGTGTGCTGATAAGCGGCCAAATGACTGTACCCGCCCTCGGGCGGGAGCGATGTCGAGTCGTGAGTTCGGACACACACGTCTCCGAGACTACTCTCAGTAGACATATGTCGGAGTCGTGAGTTCTGACGCACGCGTCTCCGAGACTACTCTCAGTAGACATATGTCGGAGTCGATGTCGAGTCGTGAGCTCGGACGCACGCGTCTCCGAGACTACTCTCGGTAGACATATGTCGGAGTCGTGAGTCGATGTCGAGTCGTGAGTTCGGACGCACGCGTCTTCAAGACTACTCTCGGTAGACATATGTCGGAGTCGTGAGTCGAACCGAGCCGTGAGTTCGACGCACGCGTCTCCGAGACTACTCTCAGTAGACATATGTCGGAGTCGATATCGAGTCGTGAGTTCGGACGCACGCGTCCCCGAGACTACTCTCGGTAGACATATGTCGGAGTCGATGTCGAGTCGTGAGTTCGGACGCACGCGTCTCCGAGACTACTCTCGGTAGACATATGTCGGAGTCGTGAGTCGATGTCGAGTCGTCAGTTCGGACGCATGCGTCTCCGAGACTACTCTCGGTAGACACATGTCGGAGTCGCGAATTCGGACGAATGCGTCTCCGATAATATTATCTGTAGACACATGGCCAGAGCGTGGGCAAGCATTGCTTTAGTGTTAATGTGTCTAATAAGCCATGCCACTGAATTTCCGGCCAGGTTAGGTGTTGCTGATATACCTACCTCATCTGCTCAAAATTGCCAATGTTTTCATAAAAGGGACTCTCATATATTCGGATCCACTATGGTTGTGTGCTTTTTCTATTTGAAAGCTGCGTTGCACTCATAACGTGCAAGACAAACAGCATAGCAGTCTGCATTTCTCATTTCATGTGGATTAAGATACTTGAGAAGGCACAGCATATCTCGGGGCTGTAGCAACCAAATAAACATGGTTTTACTGAGCGAACATACTTGCACAAACACAATGTATCCAACACAAAAATAAATCATCCATTAGGCTTTGAAGAAACACACGATCCCTAGTTCTCCAAAGCAGCTTTTTGTGTCCGCTAACCGCATCTGAAGAGTAGCAAAGCAGGGATATGCATGACGAGCAAACTATATTTTTCCTCTTGTTTTGCGATGACCTTACCAGTGACATATTCGTTTGATGAGTATTCACTACGAACCTATATCAGACAATCATAATCGAATGCCTGTCAAAATCTGGGATCACAATCCGGGGCAGTCGGGTCAGATGTTCGTGCATCCAAAAGGATTCAGACGCATTGGAGTAGACTCACTTAGGCTGCGCCCTCGCACTTAGTTAACTTCTATTAATATATGCATGAAATCATGAAAGTAGACCTGCTCTGGCCGGGTAGACATGCTTGCTCGTAAAAATTGGACAAAGCGTCCCTGCTACTTTTACACTATGGGATGTGAATTGTGTCACCCCTACCCAGCAACGGAACTGGACCGGGTTTGTAGTTCATTGAAACTAAAGTCGCTCCCAGCCAGCTTTAAATAATTCCAGTTTTATGCTGTGACAACCCTTGTAGCTGGAATGACCCAGCCAGATGTTCATTCACAGCGTTGGAAAACTCCTTACAACTATCAGTGATATTTTTTCAGCATGCCATTCGAGCCGCACATAAAAACACATATAACCTGCACATAAATCCTGCACATAAAAACACTGGCCAACCACGCAGCAGTGACATCGATACTGCATGGAGAAACACTGGCCAACCACTCAGCAGTGACATCGATACTGCACGGAGAAACACTGGCCAACCACTCAGCAGTGACATCGATACTGCACGGAGAAACACTGGCCATCCACTCAGCAGTGTCGTCGATAGTGCACGGAGAAACACTGGACAAAGGTAGTGCGATGGCGGCCCTCGCAATTTCACTGAATGTAATGAGCTCATTCAATTTAATCTCTTCCAGTTGAATCTCATTCTATTAAGTTCAATATCAACGAGGTGACCACGTCGTCACATGTGCTGTACTGATGGATCTCCCACCCCGAATTAGGGACGAGTGGTCTAGGGGTAAGATGCTCGTCTCACAATCGAAAGATTGTGGGTTCGAATCTCACCTGTCGCTACTCTTCGCTCGCGACCAATCGGCGTGAGAGATTGGCGATGCTATATGACTCAACAGTCGACGTGTCGTAAAACCAATAACCAACCAACCAACCAACCCACCCCGAATGCACTGCGTAATCGTTTCCCCTGTCTTGTGCTATGTCTGTTTGGCCGCTGTAATTAAGCTTCAGTGTCCTCGGCTGTGCTCCGCTCCCGCCTCAGCTGTGCTCCTCTCCCACCCACGTGCACGAGAGCTGGGCCATAATGCCAGGTCATGTGTGTTGCAGGTGGTCAGAGCCAAGGAGAGGATAGACGCCGACATGGCAGCTCAGAGCAGCCAATCGAAAGACCCTGGTTCGTCTACATCATCCGGTCAAGGCTAGCGTCCGTGTAGCGATTGTAGGCGTGCGTGCCAGTGTTAACGTGTACTGCTGTGTGGTCAAGATGTAGGTTCTGGACGATTGGCACTGGAATGCTGTTGATTGCATCGATAGCTTACTCGTGATGCGGATGAACTGGTGGCTACGCTGTGGGGGAAGGCCCACCTTTTTCACAGCGGCATCCCAGTGGCAAATAAACTACGGGTGTATCGTGCACCAGTATGTTCATATTGTATGCTGGAGGCAGCACGTCCATTTTCCGTGCGCCTTGCTGCTGTCAGCGAATCGCTTCTCCGTCGGAGTGCCGCAGATTAGTCTGGAGTGGTGTGTGGCGTTTTGGTGAGTTTTCATCAGCTTATGCCAGTTGTGATCGGTTATAGTCAGTTTCGGCCACCGACATGACCCGGGTGTGATATTTTATCACCTTGCGGATGTAAATGTATCCCCAAGCCTGATACGTTCATCTCCAAAACTGCTATATGCATCAGTGGTGGAAATTTTCGTTAAATTATTGGGACGAATTGTCTTTTTGTGAATTCGGTCCAATCATTGCCCATATGCCCCATATTAATCTTCAGCGACATTGTGGAGGAGGCAACCCATCCCCACCCGAAACAAAATTATGAAGAATTCCATCCCCGGTGTACATCTACAATCTTGCATGTTATATTTCGTCAACTAACGATACTTCAAAAGACCGAACATGGGATAGGTCGATACATGGGTAGGAAATTCCATGGGGCAGGTCAATGAAAACCTTTGTGTGCCACACAAAGGTTGCTGATGTTTAGCATGGGGTCCATGATCCTATGGGTATCGATTGAAAAAATGCTGTCAAGACCGTCGTTTGCCGCATCAACTTTGACTGCGATCCCCCACCTACAGGCCAGCCTATAGGGTTGTGCTAACTCCACCTATAGGGTAGGTCAGTACGTGAATCCAGTGCATCCAAACAATCCAAACGAACTGAACGAATGTGTGAATCCAAACGAATTCCTAGTTGCTTTGCCATACGTATTTCCATGATATGGAATGCGGTCCGAAATTAAAGTGGGTCATGTTCATGGACAAAGGTATTTGGTGGCAGAGATCCAAACAGCTCTCGTAAAAATTCCATTTACAGACGTCAGGAAAATTGTTGTTCGACATGTTTGGCCTATCTTGCCCAAACATGAGATTTACGTTGGTTTAATCGGTACAGGGCACAACGTGTTCAGTCCAGAAACCATTTCTTCAACCTTTTTCTTCCAATGGAGCGCCTATTCCTCTCCGAGTGACCCTGACTGGGAAAAAAACGTTGAGCGGAGGGAGGAGGGGTGCACTCGAGCCTTCCTCGAGGGGCACCTTTTCCCGGCCATGGGAGCGCCACACTTCCCGCCACCAGGAGGGCATCGGGGGACATGCCCCTCTCCAATTTTCTGAGATCTTATAACCATGAACCTTATGGTTTTGACTCGAAATAATTTTCCTAAAATCTGTTTGTTTCCTCCCCCAAATTCGTGGGTGCTTCTACGCCCATGCTTTATAAGAAGAAATGCTGCTAAAGTGATTAGATGAGATTTGCTACCCAGCCCCATCTAATGTTACAGACAGTGGTGGCACTTTGTATATGCTAAGAGGAGCCACTAGCCCCCTCTATAATTGATCCCCCAATCCCAACACCACTAAACGTACTAAAGAAACAATTACGCTTACGCTGTATGTGTATGGGCGTACACAGGATACTTAACCATTATGTACGTACAGTAGACCAAAAATGGTATTTAATACAGCTTTGGTCGTGCAACAAGTCATTTGATTCTAATCAATTTCATAAAGCGACGCCCATGATTGCAAACAAGGCTGTATCTTTCATTGCAGGAAATGCCATATGGAGTGCCATGCCACGATCGGAAATTATTTCCTCTTCTGAGTGCCCAGGGTTGGATCAAGAAGCCTAGTTTAGGGGGAGCAATAAAGAAAATTCCCGCTTTCAAAAAAACAACATCAGATTTGAACAGCAAACATTCGTCGGATTGGTTTCAGACATTTATCTGTTCAAAGGTTCTTGTATTTCGGGAATATGTAATTTTAGTGCAAAATGTCGCAAAATTGGCCTCTTGGGAGCATGGTCCCAGTGCGCCCAAGATCCGCCTCTGTGGGTGCCTCCACATACATTACAGATTTATGCAAGGGGCTCGTCAACTCCGTCTGTCGGCGCATACGTGAGTTGAATAATAGTTTAATATATAATTATATATATATACATATATACATATATATATATATATATATATATATATATATATATATATATATATATATATATATATATGTATATATATATATATATATATATATATATATATATATATATATATATATATATATATATATATATATATATATATGTATATATATATATAGATGTATATATATATATATATATATATATATATATATATATATATATATATATATATATATATACATATATATATATATATATATATATATATATATACACATATATATATATATATATATATATATATATAGTTGAGCTGCAGCGCAACTATAGTTCAACACGTGCGCCCAAGGGCCTCTCACATGAGCACCGGAGGAGTGCGGGGCGGTTTCCCCTTCCCGAAAGTCACGAGAACTACCTGAAGCTAGAAGCATACAAATTGGAGGGTAGTTAACGATTGTAGGGAACTCGCTTCAGTATAAATTCCATGACCCTAAGTGAATGCAATCAGGGTCAAATGGGGTCGAGATCGGCCGCTATACCACTCCGCCGCCAACAGAACGACGAAACCTTGTGACCGAGATCTCGGCGGCTGGGCGGTCGGTCGAGATGGCACCGCCGCAGTTCCCATGTTTACCAATCGATTTAGATTTTTGCGTTGGATACGTGCATCAATATTTAACAGTCGTAACATTTAGTTGCAATATTCCCGTTTAATTTAATTGCAATATGAGATATCGTCCGAAGACAGTAGGAGTGGCGGATCTTGCCCCACCACCTCCGGTGGTGGGCGCAAAATGACCAATGCAGTCGACGCGCCCTAAAGCACAAATCCACCACCACCACCACCTCCGGTGCGCGTGCTAGTAAGCTAGTTATTAGGGTTTTTGGGCGCATCAATTGCACTGGTCATACAGCGCCCACGGTGCGCGTGTTGAGTTCCTACAGTGGTAGAAGCAGTGTTCATCAGTCCACCCTGTACCATGGGTGGAGCCTCCGGGCTTGTTGGGCCTGGACCAGCATGCTCAGAGCAAATTTAGCATCAGGTCAACATCATGTAGGATATTGTTTACCCAAGATTAATTTGGTGGTCAGGTGACCTTTTTGATGGCCAAAGCTGTCCCAGAAACCATTTGTATGTAGTGTACGCCCACAGGGTCCAGTGATTAAGCTTCGGTCTGATTGCGGGCCAAATCAATGATTGAGGTGGCCAGTGGTCCCCCTTGTATATGTGTGCAAAGTGACATCAATGTCATTCACTGTCCTGTGTTAGGTACAAGAGTCCCAAATCAAACTGTTAATTTACAAAATGGGTGAAGATGTTTTTTCAAGCTTCATAAGAGCTTGCTGCTTCTGCGCTTTCATGCAGCCCAACAGTTCAAGCTCAATGGATTAAGACCATTGACCTATATATTGGTCAATGTTTGAGACTTCTCTAATGCCATACAGCCGATTAGCAATGGGAAGAGGGCTGGTTTCTCACGGCCACAGAACATGGGAGTTTGATAATCCACAGTTTTGATAGGGATGTTTGATAAATGTTTCATACGTCGCACACAGTGCCACGCAGACATCACCACAATCGCCGTGACCACAATAATCACGCGGCACGCCGAGTTCATCATATGACATGGTTGACAGCGCGTTATGTTACGGAGCTGGGCTCCGACTTGGCAGCGATCGGCATCGTCGCGAAATGTGATTCAGATATGAATTGTGCGATGGACTGGGCCCTTGTTGGGCCCCGGTCGGGCTGCCGATTGAGCTAGCGTTGCAGGTTTTGCCGGCAGGGGCCGTGCTGGGCCCCTGTCGGTTTACGCAGTCGCGTAATGTGCCCAGTCGTGGTCCGGTCAAAATGCTGGTCCTGACTAAAATGAAAAGGTTAAAAATACTTTTGTAGGAAATCATCCCGAATTATGACAATTATGGTAACGGAGAACTTTATCCTCGCATGACATCATGCTACCGAATTAATTTTGTACGCAGGTATTTTTAAAGGGCCTTGCGCAGGCAGTGTTGCCGTCATGGCACGATCGTACCAGATCTGGTACTTTTTCGACTTTTCTGGTACGCAGGTACGCCGGAGGGAAATCTGGTACTTTTTCGCCGCAATACATTTCTTTCGTATTTTTATTCATTTTCAGTTCGCATTTTCTTCTGAAATGGACAGGCCAATTTTTTCTTCTTCTAAACTGCTTGTATTCAGAGGGGATGAAGTTAGGCCATACAATTACATCGAGATCTATCGTGCCTACTTTCACTTATCTCGCAGCATGGTGGCGCTAGCTGGTACACATACAAAGCACTACGCATTGCTAAGGCTATGCTGCTGCCCCATCTGAAGAGACACGGGACAACTGAGGGTCACAAGAAGAACGCAACCGGCTCTGCAGGCTGTGGTAAGCCACCCGCGTTTGTTGCCGCCGCAGAACCATGGCCACCATAAACAGCAGGATAATGTGGCCCTGTGGCCCAGGGCGAGCTACTGCTGGCGGGGCTCATCGTTGAACATCATCCGCCATTATCGGCAAGCGGCCATCTCGTACCTTAGTCAAAAAGGTATGCCCAGAATCGGAAGTGGCAAAATGCCTTAAGTCGGCCAGAACGAGGACTACTAAGACTATTAATGATGTCATAGGAGCAGAGGAGAGGGTAAGAGTGAGTGCACTCATGCGCAATACCCATTCTCACTGATCGTGGACAAGACGACCGACAGGTCTACTACCAAATATCTCATCATTGTGGCACGTGTTTTTGAGGACCGAGACGGCAAAACCAGGGACCTGTTCTTGAACCTGGTGAAGGTCAAGGGTGCGACCGCCCAGGGCCTGCATGACGCCACGTGGCGTGCTGTCAGTTAATGATGTGCCCCTGAAGAACATGATTGGATTTGCGCCCGATAATGCTAGCGTCATGATGGGGTGTCACCAGAGTGTGCAGGCACTGTTTAGGAGAGAACTCCCGCACATCTTGATCACCGGCTGCATATGCCACTGCCTGCATCTGTGCAACTCCGCAGCGTGCACGAAGCTGCCTTCATCCATAGATGTTCTAGCCCGAGACGTGTACAGCTATCTCAACAATAGCCCGAAGAGACTCCTCGAGTACCAAGCTGTCCAGGATCTAGTTGACGTCCCAGTCCACAGGCTGCTGCGCCTCTGTAGGACGAGGTGGTTCTCCCTCGAGGCGGTGGTGAAGTGGATGTATGAGCAGTGGGCAGCCCTACTCCTCTTCTTCCAGCACGCGGCGGACGAGGATCACGTCCACGCCGCTCGAACCATCCTAAACGCCCTACGCGATTCCATATACAAGATGTACATCGCTGTCCTTAACTACGCTCTCCCATTGATCACTAGGGCGAACGAGGTGTTCCAGTCCGAGTCATCCAAGGTTCAGAATGCACAAGCTGTGCTCCTGAAGCTCTACCTCTCCGTGGCCAGCAACTTCCTGCGTGCTGAGCCAGGTGTGCTACTGGAGATGGTCAATCCTGATCACCCCAGGAACTTCCTCCCCCTGGAGCAGAAGCACTGTGGCGCCAACGTCGAGGCCATCGTCCTCTCAGCGTTTGTTCCCCAGGAGGTGGTCCAAGCCTTCCGACTCCGTGTACAAATGGTCTACACCGAGCTCTGCAGGCAGATCTGGCGACGATTCGACTTCAGCGACAAGACCATGGTGCTTCTGGAGCTGCTGAACCAGACCTCGCAAGCGCCCTCCATCGTGTCGCTGACTTTGAGATTTCCCAATCTCATCAAAGAGACCGAGTACGAGATCCTGGATTCAGAATGGCGAGGACTCCAGCAGGCAGCGAAGGAGCAGCTCCCGAATAAGGAGAAGCCGGCGTGCGAGTACTGGGCGGAGGTGAAGAAGCTGAGGGATGGCAGTGGCGAGCCAGCATTCCCAAAGGTAGTCCAGCTGATGCAGGATCTCCTGTCCCTGTCGCACTCCAGCGCGGCCGCCGTGAGAGTATCCTCCAGCCTAATTAGGCTGGAGGTTTAAACCTGTCTTTATGAGGTTTAAACCTCATAAAGACAACAGCGGAACCGCCTCCAGGTGGGAACAGTGCATTGTCTGATCCTCACCAAGCAGCAAGTCACGCCCTCCTGCCACGAGTGGACGCCCACGACTTCCATGAAGTCAAAAATGAATCACCAATAACAAATGAAAATGACTCACCAATAATAACGCACATTCCACTGCAGGTTCGTTCCAGTCTTTACTCCTCCACCCCGTCCTCATGGCCTGCGATATTAAATACGGTGAGCATCCCGAATCTGCTGGTGGTAAAAACTTATGAAGCACTGACTGACATTTCTTATTTCTATGTGATACCGAGAATAGCTGTTTTGCGCATTGCATTCGTATTGTCCTTTTTCGTCACAATTGAAAACTACTTTCACTAGGCGGCGTCAGAAGTCTAAGACTGAACCTGTCCTGATTTCTGACAATTTATACCAACGTATCTAGAGAGCACCTAAAACACCAAGAAAATGACATAAATTACTTGTTTAGCCATACAATTGTCGAAATTATGCCTACTTTTTATGGTACGAAATTAGGTACATTTTGGCTTATGATCTGGTACGAAACACAGCCAATCGGGTACGATTTGGGTGCGATCCTGGTACGCTGTGAAATTGAGCCGCGGCAACACTGGTCGACCAAACCCGGCAGATGGTCGAGTTGTGGTCATTATCATCATCACGGCCTGGGCAATGTTCCAGATCTTGATACGAGGATAAATTCGGTTACCACAAAAGTCTGCTTAGTAGCAAGGTAGGTGGGTACCTACCTTGACGAGTGCATGCCTACATGTCTGCCATGCTTGTAAGTCGGGTTGTATTTTATTGTGTACCAAGAGCGCTACATGTGTAATATTTTGCGGTAAGCTTGCCGTTTAAGGTATTTTTTTCGTTTCTAGGAATTTCTTTTGCCAATGCAATGTTTATGAACGTGCTTTTCACATGATATGATCACTCATTTCCTCTGCAAATGCATTCTTTTCAGTTTGGAGGCAGATTAACACCCATCATTGGACTTGGAGTTGGGTAGGTAGCAGAGTGGGAAACTTACTTTCTGGGTTGGGAGTCGGAGTGCATACCGATTTCTTCCGGAGTACATTTTCATGGACATTATTTTTGTATGCATGGAATCTGTTTACCAGTTACTGACCAAAAAACCTAGATCAGTACCTACATAATATACATAAGTAATATCATTCTCATTTTTGGTTAAATCAAAGGTGATATAGGTTGTGTGTAAAGAACATACGACACTTCATCAGAGATTGTCAAGGAAATAAACATCTCAGTCAGCATGCTCTACATCGCGTACTCAGCCCATGCCGTGCCGACGATTGGCGCAGTTGGTTAAGGCGTCCGCTCTCCATACAGGTGGTGATGGGTTTGAATCTCGGTGCCGTCACGTTTTTAACCCGATCACACAATAGTTAGCGGTCAGGGCCGTTGGTTAATGTTGCACTTTGGATTACTTTACACTATTATGAGTTGCTTGATGTAATAATATTTGCCCATGAAAGTAAAGAGGGAAATACTTAATTAAAGCCCACTCATGCAATGAATGTCCAATTGGACCATTTGGAATTGTCATCATGGAACTTTGTCTCTGGAAGGAAGCATTGCATCCATATCCAGTTCAAGTTGTTTATTTCAACAGCCTGGTTCTGTACGCACCACATTCAGTTACATTTCAAGTACAAGCAATGCTACTGTAGGAAGTGCAGAAGATACCCAGTCAACATGCCTCTCACATAATGTTCACCGGGGGAGAGTTCGGGCACCTAAGATCGGAAACTAGAAGCACAAAATTTGGAGGCATTACAGCTGTAGTGAACTCGCTGCAGTATACATTTAATGACCCCAGGTCAATGTCTTCAGGGTCCAATGAGGTCACAATTGGCCTCCACTCCACCCCAGCTGGCACTGCCCGTATGCACAGAAAGTATGCATGTTCCACTGCTGAACAGCAGGTAGAGACCGTTCATATGTACTCTCGCTACGTACGCTGGTACAAACCTTGCATGCTGTCATTACGGTCTGTAGTATGGACCCATTGTGTGATCATTACAGCTGGCATAAATCAAATGTCAAACCATAGGAACAAAGAAGTGAACAATGGATGGCACTGCCCGGCAGTGACTTGTAATAATCAGCACTGTTTTGTTTCTCATAACTCACAGGAGCAATGTGCTTTCCTTTCACTGTTGGTCTCAGTACAAGGCTAGCCATATGAAAAACAAACAAAAATACTTCACACTTCACCCTCAGCTCAGAGCACATACCTACCTACTCAGCAAATTTCCCACCTAATATGAACACAATTCTGCTACCGCACATGCCACAGTTGGATGTGATCAAAGCAAATGATCAGTCAAGGTCTTGTGTTTGCAGCATGACAAACAATGTTAACCATGTGTTCAAAGTTGCTAATGGTTATGACGTCATATAAAAAATACCTTGCATTGATTGGTTGACAGACAGATTTCAAAACAGAAAATGCTAACACAGCCAATTCTGATCGGTGGTCCTCCCGGACTCCAAAGGACGTCTCTTAAAACTGTCAAATTTTCCCACTATATGGGTGGCAAGAACACAGGTTTTCCAAGACACGGCTCCAGAGCCCGAGAACATTGTACTCAGTGCGCATGCACACCATCTTGCAAGTACTGTTGTCACGTTGTTGTCGGCAATTTCGGTGGCTGAGATTGATGGAGTGTGTGAAGCTGTGGTCCTGCTGCTGACTGCTACAAAAAGTAGTTAGTTTGAGTGGTGACCGTAAGTGGAATAACCAGCATTTTTGGGTGTTGTTTTGTGTTTGTTTTTATTGATATCTTTGTTCCCACATTTGTGTTGGAGTACATGTGAAGCCCATCCTATCCAGTATGAGCCTGGAGTGCAAAAATGTTTTCAGAGATAAAATCTCTTAAGAAGTGCCTTAATTCCCACCCTGGTAGGTAGGTATCCTATATAATATAGCAAGTGGCATTCAAAATATACAAAAACATGTATCAATCTAACCTATCCTTCCCTGCAAGGAAATATTCTGTTTTAAAAATGGAAAAATTCCAACCAATTTTTTTTCTAAATAAATTTCAATAAAAACCTTACATAACCTAACCTAGCCTGAACTGTTTTTGAAGAAAAGAACTTGATTGAAAATCATTTTCCAATTAAAATATGTCTAGCTTACACCAAAAGCCTAACATAGCCTAACTTAAGCTAACCTGGCCTCTTTGTTTGCTCCATGGAAGTAAAATATTCGTAAAACTTGTCTCATGCTTGCCTTAAACTGCAATAATGCCTGTTTTGCTCCTTGTGTAATCTTTTGTGGATCTATATTTTCTATGAAGTATCCATTATCATGTCTTTCCATCATATATGTTCTACATATCTTATATGGGAAGATACATGTGTAGGTATATTGATACCTATGTAGGTAGGTATGTACCTATGTGACAACATTCCACGTGGGTAGTTATGTGCAGTGCCAATCTGCAAAATATGGTGCGTTTCAACAAGATCCTGAGCATGCAGATCAGCCATGATACCCACTGACACTGCATTTGCTCTTTTGCTGTCAACTGTGTCAGCAGTGTAGCAACACTGGTTTCATCCCATTGGCCAGGTTGAAATCCAATCAGGAGTCTCCCTGCTATCAGCAAGAGTTGACTGCTATGCTGTAGGTGCCACTTGACCAGCCCTTTGGTATTTGTTCCAACAGCCATGTTTGATGTGCCCATGTATTGAAACAAGAGCTAATGACAGTTAGTTGACATTTCGAACTACCACATCCCCTGTGGCTTCTTAAGCTTGTGCACAGATATGCATAATAACATTTTATGTTATGAAGGTAGTTGGTGAGGCCAATACACATATTTGCTGTCCTGTATTAGATGGACTATCCAGTATGGGGGCAACTCATTAGCACACCATGTGAAGTTCAGAAGATTGCAATGGAGGGGGGGGGGGCAGGTTAATCATTGAGGGTATTAGCTAATAAAAAATATATAAAATTATGCCCTGTTTATCATCCTGTTTATCAAAGGAAGGCTGAAAATTGCCCATCTTCTATAAGCATGTAATGGCAACCAATGAGTACTGTGTTATGTCCCAATATTCCCAACACCAGTATCTGACCTATAGTTGAGAGAAACCTATAGTTGGAAATCAGCTGCACACACTTCATCTTTCATGGCCTCCAACCATAAAATGGTCGTTTTATGCTAAGATGTCCAAAGATGTACCATGCTGGCCAAGATTCAATAGTAGAAAGCATGAAAATGTAGAGCAAGTCCAAAGCTATGATGGTCAGCTGAACTGTCAGCTACTAAAAGCCTTTGGAGTAAGCACATATTCATGAAGAAACCCTAAATGTTTGTATTAACTGAGGAGATTAATTTTGTCATGGCAAGATCCCTGATATGTGCTATCGAACTAGCATGTCCGTTTCCGTTGTGAATCAGGCATATGCTACCATCTTGTCACATGCTCTGATGGGTGTTGTTCGGATCATACTCGAGCAGTACAACTCTCCGGGATCGCACATCAGCAGCACCATCAATCCACGGAGTGGCTCTGTTGCAGCCGCACTGCCATCGCCCGTCCAAAATTCCACGGACTGGCTCTGTTGCAGCCACCTCGCCATCGCCCGTGCACAATGAAGATCAACGCGAACACGCGCATCTGGACCGACCGCCTTGTGCTGGTGCCGTACCGACGTCGGCACGTGCCGCGCTACCACGGCTGGATGCAGTCGGCCGAGCTGCGCCGGCTGACCGCCTCCGAGCCGCTCAGTCTGCAGCAGGAGTACGACATGCAGCGGGCGTGGCGGCACGACGACGACAAGTGCACCTTCATCCTGCTGGACCGCGGCCGCTTCGAGGCGACCGGCTGTGAGGAGGCGGCCATGATCGGCGACGTCAATCTCTTCCTGACTGGTGGCGATGACGCGGACGGTGACGGTGACGGTGACGGTGGCGGTGGCGGGACGGGTGCCGAGGTGGAGGCGATGGTGGCCGAGCCGTGGGCGCGCGGAGCCGGCAGGGGTCGCCAGGCGACGGCCGCCATGTTGCGCTTCGGCGTCGAGACGCTGCGACTGGCGCGCTTCCAGGCCAAGATCGGGCTCGACAATGAGGCGAGCCGCGCCATGTTCGCCACGCTCGGGTTCGCCGAGGTGAGCCGCAGCGAGGTGTTCGGCGAGGTGACGCTCGAGGCGGTGGTGGACGCCGACTGGCGGCGTCGTGTGCAGGACCACAGCCGCGGCTACAGGGTCGAGGTGGTGCCGCACGACGATGACGACCAGGCGTGTCTGTAGGCCAACGAGGACCATAGCTGTGGCTACAGGGTCGAGGTGGTGCCGCACGACGATGTCGACCAGGCGTGTCTGGAGGCCGCCAGCACGCAGACGGGCCGCCAGCACGCCGAGGCCGCCAGCACGCCGAGTGTGTGTTGGCGAGCTGTGTTGAGATCACATTGTCTCCAGTATGTCCTTTGGTATGTTAGCCACTGTGTGTCGGGTGTGGCTCAACGAGCGGTGACGGCCGCTCTCATGTGCGTCGTACTGGCTGGTTTCAGTCACCATATGCTTAGTTTATCATGCTGGGTGGTTTCAGTCACTATATATTTAGTTCATCATACTGGGTGGTTTCAGTCACCATATGTTTAGTTCATCATACTGGGTGGTTCCAGTCACCATATGTTTAGTTTACCATACTGCGTTGACATCGGATTTTTGTTTTTGCTCCGAGTTGTGCTGTTAACGAGACACAAAGGGCCGTTTAATCATACTCACGATGCCGTATCAACAGATTATTCCTGGATGTGTTCATGGTTACGCGTGGCTTTAATCACTTAGACATGGATCAAGTGAGCCGACAAAAATATTTCAACCATTTGCTTTTTCATGAGTGTTTTATAGCTGATATATAAAATGTTCTCCATTGTAAAGTGGTAACTGAGCGCTGCACATATAATGGTGTAAAACGCGTTTTTGTGATGACAAATCAAATATATTGTCTCAATAACGTTTCTTCATTTATTAATTGAGCTTGAGAATATGCCTGCTGGGAAGATCGCAATTCGATTTAGATAGGAGAAACGGAAGGGTTTGCGTGTGCCCCGCGTTTCTGATTTGGTTGAGCGATTAATTTTCATCCCAATTAAGGTTTAGCATTGCTCATTTAATTCAGTCGCTCAATGGTAATATGGTCAACGTTTTCAATGAAGAAATTAGATGAAAGCAAATAAACGGAGCACATTATGCTCACCATGCCATGCTGCCTAAACTACAAATGCCGGAAGTTTTAACGATCATTAGGAGGGTGCATTATTGGAATTATAGGCATTATTCTGCCTTATTCGAACGCGTTTTGCCAATTATTTTGACATCCCCGGCGTGCTGTATATATGCAATGACCTTTCATTGTCTTTGACGTCCTACTCTGAAGCTCTAAACTCATCGGAACCTCCATGGGGGACGGGTTTGTGTAGAAAAAGTCGGGCATGTTCCCCAGCTGCTTAAAATGTAATGTAACGCCCGTGAGCTTCGTGTGACAAATGTTGACTCGTCTCCCACTTTGCCATGTTTCGACGATGGCCACCCGAGTCCGAATCGCACCTGTCGTGTGCGATGTTCACAATCTAGTATTAAGTAGTTCGCACTTCATGCAATGCTTTCACTCCGCAATGCAGTCACCTTCAATGTATCCGCATGGCAAGTATCACTGGTGAGTAGCTCGCGGACAGCCACGAGCCATTCGATCAGTCCTTGATCTTGCTGCTGCTTCCCTCGGCGGAGACAGAGCAGCATATACGTGACAGACGCTTGGACAAGCGCGGTCAATTAATATGTATATGTGTATGTATGTATATGTATGTATACGTGCATATGCATGCATGCATATATATATATATATATATATATATATATATATGTACGTATGTATGTGTGTATGTATGTGAAGTAGAGTAATAATTATCGCGGTTCTCGCTCTATTTGCAGAAATTATAACGTGGCATGGCGCCAAAGCCAGAAGAAATGGAGGACATTCCATTTACGAAACAGATGAGGAAGGCGACCCGAGAAATACACGGAATAAGTGACACCCTCGTGAATGCCAAGCTGGGAATCGGTGAGTTACGACAACGGTACGAAGCAATTTTCTACTTGTTGCGTTTTTGTATTGTTCAGTAGATCGTGTTGATGCACCAAACATCCGCCAGCATGCGTGGCCTTGCCGCAGAAGCTGCAGCTGACGTCACAAAAACAGCAGGCCGACAATGGCCGCAACGTCGGCCGTTGGCCTCACTTATTAATTACTCTTCCTTGCCCGACAGAATAGGCTCCGGGGATGTTAGCTTACGAGCGTGTAGGATAGGTTAAGCTTCTTATCTGTTAGAAGAAAGCGTTCGAGCCACTGCAATGTTCAGTCGGATCAGTATAGTTGCTGCAGATATTAGCCTTTTATCGCATGGGCATGGGCGTACGTAAGGTCACCACCATGTACCACTAACCTTTAGTCATTTTGAATTTGTTAGCTTCACTTGCAACGATTCGTATTGAATGCTCCGTACCTGGTATGTAGGTTTCCGAATTTGGCCTGTTACCGTGTAAATATATTTACTGATGTCCATCATCCATCTCCTCACTGCACCACCGCACTATCTGCCAATTTCTCTACTTTTCATCCTTCTCCACGCTTTACCACCACTTTGTTTCCACATGTCTCCAGTATCCACCGGTTTCACTAATTCACTCCTTTACCCGTTTCCATCATTTTTACGCCCATTTTCGCACTACGTCACCACTATCCCAAACTTGATCTTGATAAGTCCTTGTCACCACTGCACCACCAGTTACATCCCCTCACACTCTTGTGCCTCCCCTCGGTGAGTCTTAAGCTCCCAAAATCAATGTACTTTCGTTGTTCTCCATTGCCTTCAGCTGCATCCATCTGTCCGAAGCTCCATGCATCTCGCCGCGGCTCCGCCATCGTCCTGCAAGTTCAGATCAGTTTATATTACCCCCGTGCCCGGCGCCCTCCCGGTGCCGCAGCTAATCCCCTCGTGCCCGGGGTCCTCCCGGTCCCGAAGCTACCACCCCCGTCCTACCAGTTCCCTCCCAGTCTCTAGGCTACCAGCCATGTGCCCGGCGCCCTCCCGGTCCCGAAGTTACCACGCCGCCCTACCAGTTCCCCCCCCATCTCCCGGTCCCGCAGCTACCACCCCCGTCCTGTCAGTTCCCTCCCGGTCCCGCAGCTACCACCCCCGTCCTGTCAGTTCCCTTCCGGTCCCGCAGCTACCACCCCCGTCCTGTCAGTTCCCTCCTGGTCCCGCAGCTACCACCCCCGTCCTGTCAGTTCCCTTCCGGTGCCGCAGCCACCAGCCCCGTGCCCGGCACTCAACCATCGCCGCTGTGCCGCAGCGCTCTCGGACAACAGCGTGTGGGCCGAGGGCCTGCTCGTCTTCTACGACATCTTCTCGTACCTGGAGTCGGCGCTGGACCGGCTCGGCGACTCGCTGGTGGGCGAGCTGGACATCGAGGGCATGCGGCGGCGGCCGGCGTTCGAGGCCGACCTCGCCTTCTACCTGGGCGTCGACTGGCGACGCCGGCACGCGCCGCGGCCGTCCGTGCGCCGGTACCTGGACCACCTGGCGCAACTGGAGCGCGACTCGCCGCACCTGCTGATGGCCTACATCTACCACCTGTACATGGGTCTGCTGTCGGGCGGCCAGGTGCTGCGCGGCAAGCGCATGCTGCTGGGTCGTCTGTTGGGCGGCGACGGCGGTGCCGATCGGCCCGGCAACGCAGTCACCCACTACGGCCGCTACCAGATCCGCCAGCTGAAGACGCGGCTCGCCGCCGCCATGAACGACGTTGCCGGACAGCTAGATGACGTTACGCGCAGTCAGCTGATCGCCGAGAGTCGGCACGTGTTCGTGCGCAACAACGAGGTGGTGGCGTCGGTGCGAGGCGCCGACCGCGTCGTGGCGAGGAAGGCGGTCGTCGCCGTAGTCGTGATGCTGACGGTGGCTCTAGTGTACTGGACGCTACTCTCCTAGGACATGCGCGGTTCACAGCCACGATTACACTGACAAATACCAGTACCTGCACTTGATTTACCCATCGGGGAATAGAGTGCGGGGATTGCTCAAGGTGTACCTGACATGGGAGTACACCTAGTCAGTTGTGCCGGGGCTGTAACGCTCGGGTAGCGTAAGCGGTAGTAGACACGTGGCAGGCATGTCACGACTGGCCCAGTGAGGCTCGCTCACGCAGCAACTGACTACTAAAGTGCCAGTCTGGCTGGGGGGGCGTCAATAGCGTATGTGATCGCGCTGTTCTGTTGTGGTACGACCGGGCGTCGGAGGGCCACATCATGCCAGAGGTCTTATTTTTAAGAGATATATAATGTATTTGTATGAAATTGCATAAATGGACAATGCTATCGATGTTCGCGTTTTGTTCCGTTGTATCGCAGATACGTCATATTCCAGAACACGTCGACCAATTGCAAATTGTCACTTGAGTATCGACTATGATCCCAACTAACACCACTCTAACATGGGAATGAGTACTACGCGTGGCTAGAATCATGATTAGCAACGACGTATTAAATAATGCAACAACGTCAACATGGACAAATGAGGTTTCGATCAGTCGTCACCACTCCTCCCCATTGGCTCGACCCGACTGAGCGAAGGTGGAGGCCACTATACTTTTGATATCACCAATACAACACCGGAGTATCGGAATCGCCACTCAATGCCAATATTTTGAAGCATCCTCGTATCATCCCTTCCATCCAAAGCAAATGTCTGCATAATTTTAGTACACCGACTATTCATCAGGTGGAGACTTGTATCTTTGGTTCTGGCAAAGCAAAGCCAAAAATTATGGAAACATCGTCTTAGGTCTTGGGCATCGCGTGCAATAAATGGGTCAAAACTGCGCTTTGACATTAAAAAAAAAACGGGAAGGCTCCACCTACGCGATGTTTGCATTGCACGCAATCTATTGACTACAAGGTAGCCACATACGATAGTCGTGCAGCGTCATGAGTCACCATCTAACAGGTTCCTCCCATCCATGAGCGCCGCAAGGAAAGCGTGCTTATTCGCGGGCTCCGCCAGTGCCATGCTGTTCCAGTGGTGGGGGTGCACAAAGCGGACGGTGAAGCCAAGGATCTCCAGGTGCCGCTTCCGCAGCAGCTGTGCCCCGACCAGGTGCGGTGTGTTGATGCAGTAGTCGCTCGTCGACGGCACCAGCAGGGCGATACTGCAACACAGACCAGGAGTCAGGGCGATATTGCAACACGGACCGGCAGTCAGGGCGATACTGCAACACAGACCGGCAGTCAGGGCGACATTGCAACACAGACCGGCAGTCAGGGCGATACTGCAACACAGACCGGCAGTCAGGGCGATACTGCAACACAGACCGGCAGTCAGGGCGATACTGCAACACAGACCGGCAGTCAGGGCGACATTGCAACACAGACCGGCAGTCAGGGCGATACTGCAACACAGCCCGGCAGTCAGGGCGATACTGCAACACGGACCGGCAGTCAGGGCGATACTGCAACACAGACCGGCAGTCAGGGCGATACTGCAACACAGACCGGCAGTCAGGGCGATACTGCAACACAGACCGGCAGTCAGGGCGATATTGCAACACAGACCGGCAGTCAGGGCGATACTGCAACACAGACCGGCAGTCAGGGCGATACTGCAACACAGACCGGCAGTCAGGGCGATACTGCAACACAGACCAGCAGTCAGGGCGATATTGCAACACAGACCGGCAGTCGGGGCGATACTGCAACACAGACCGGCAGTCAGGGCGATACTGCAACACAGCCCGGCAGTCGGGGCGATACTGCAACACAGCCCGGCAGTCAGGGCGATACTGCAACACAGACCGGCAGTCGGGGCGATACTGCAACACAGGCAACCATGTCGGTGGTGACAGTAAGCAGCGCCGTACTACGCGTTCATGGGGTCGCCCGTGTCGGTGTAACCCACCTGGTAGCCATGAGACTGCCCTAATCCATCTGGTCACCGTGGGGTTGCCCTAACCCACCTGGTGGTATGGGACTGCCCTGAACTACCTGGTGGCTATGGGACTGCCTTAATCCACCTGGTGTCCACGGGACTGCACTAACCCGCCTGGTGTCCATGTGACTTCCCTAACCCATATGGTGGCCATGGGACTGCCTTAACCCACATGGTGGTCATGTGACTGCCCTAACCCATCTGGTGGCCATGGGACTGCCTTAACCCACCTGGTGGCCATGTGACTGCCCTAACCCATCTGGTGGCCATGGGACTGCACTAACCCGCCTGGCATCCATGTGACTGTCCTAACCCACCTGGTGGCTTATGGGACTGCCCTAACCCATCTGGTGGCCATGGGACTTCTCCAACCCACCTGGTGGCTATGGGACTGTCCTAACACACCTGGTGGTCATGGGACTGCCCTGAACCACCTGGTGGCTATGGGACTGCCCTAACCCACATGGTGGCCATGTGACTGCCCTAACCCACATGGCGACCATGGGACTGCCCTAACCCACCTGGTGGCCATGTGACTGCCATGAACCACCTGGTGGCCATGGGACTGCCCTAACCCACCTGGTGGCCATGGAACTGCCCCAACCCATGTGGTGACCATGGGACTGCCCTAACCCATATGGTGGCCTTGGGACTTCCTTAACCCACCTGGTGACCATGGGACTGCCCTAACCCACCTGGTGGCTATGGGACTGCCCTAACCAACCTGGTGGCTATGGGACTGCCTTAACCCACCTGGTGGCCATGGGACTGCCCTGAACTACCTGGTGGCTATGGGACTGCATTAACCCACCTGGTGGCCATGTGACTGCCCTAACTCATCTGGTGGCCATGGACTTCCCTAACCCACCTGGTGACCATGGGACTGCCCTAACCCACCTGGTGGCCATGGCTTCCCTAACCCATCTGGTGTCCATGGGACTTCCCCAACCAATGTGGTGGCCACGGGACTGCACTAACCCGCCTGGTGTCCATGTGACTTCCATAATCCATATGGTGGCCATGGGACTGCCTTAACCCACCTGGTGGCCATGTGACTGCCCTAACCCATCTGGTGGCCATGGGACTGCACTAACCCGCCTGGCATCCATGTGACTGTCCTAACCCACCTGGTGGCTTATGGGACTGCCCTAACCCATCTGGTGGTCATGGGCTTCCCTAACCCATCTGGTGGCCATGGGACTTCTCCAACCCACCTGGTGGCTATGGGACTGTCCTAACCCACCTGGTGGTCATGGGACTGCCCTGAACCACCTGGTGGCTATGGGACTGCCCTAACCCACCTGGTGGCCATGTGACTGCCCTAACCCACCTGGTGACCATGGGACTGCCCTAACCCACCTGGTGGCCATGTGACTGCCATGAACCACCTGGTGGCCATGGGACTGCCCTAACCCACCTGGTGGCCATGGAACTGCCCCAACCCATGTGGTGACCATGGGACTGCCCTAACCCATATGGTGGCCTTGGGACTTCCTTAACCCACCTGGTGACCATGGGACTGCCCTAACCCACCTGGTGGCTATGGGACTTCCCTAACCCACCTGGTGGCTATGTGACTGCCTTAACCCACCTGGTGGCCATGGGACTGCCCTGAACTACATGGTGGCTATGGGACTGCATTAACCCACCTGGTGGCCATGTGACTGCCCTAACTCATCTGGTGGCCATGGACTGCCCTAACCCACCTGGTGACCATGGGACTGCCCTAACCCACCTGGTGGCCATGGGCTTCCCTAACCCACCTGGTGGCCATGGGACTTCCCCAACCAATGTGGTGGCCACGGGACTGCACTAGCCCGCCTGGTGTCCATGTGACTTCCATAACCCATATGGTCGCCATGTGACTGCCCTAACCCATCTGGTCGACATGGGACTGCCTTAACCCACCTGGTGTGCCATGTGACTGCCCTAACCCATATGGTGGCCATGGGACTGCACTAACCCGCCTGGCATCCATGTGAATGTCCTAACCCACCTGGTGGCTTATGGGACTGCCCTAACCCATCTGGTGGCCATGTGCTTCCCTGACCCATCTGGTGGCCATGGGACTTCTCCAACCCACCTGGTGGCTATGGGACTGTCCTAACCCACCTGGTGGTCATGGGACTGCCCTGAACCACCTGGTGGCTATGGGACTGCCCTAACCCACCTGGTGGCCATGTGACTGCCCTAACCCACCTGGTGACCATGGGACTGCCCTAACCCACCTGGTGGCCATGTGACTGCCATGAACCACCTGGTGGCCATGGGACTGCCCTAGCCCACCTGGTGGCCATGGAACTGCCCCAACCCATGTGGTGACCATGGGACTTCCCTAACCCATATGGTGGCATTGGGACTTACCTAACCCACTTGGTGACCATGGGACTGCCCTAGCCCACCTGGTGGCTATGGGACTGCCCTAACCCACCTGGTGGCTATGGGACTGCCTTAACCCACCTGGTGGCCATGGGACTGCCCTGAACTACCTGGTGGATATGGGACTGCATTAACCCACCTGGTGGCCATGTGACTGCCCTAACTCATCTGGTGGCCATGGGACTGCACTAACCCGCCTGGTATCCATGTGACTGTCCTAACCCACCTGGTGGCCATGGGACTGCCCTAACCCACCTGGTGGCCATGGGCTTCCCTAACCCATCTGGTGGCCATGGGACTTCCCCAACCAATGTGGTGGCCATGGGACTGCCCTAACCCATCTGGTGGCCATGGGACTGCCCTAACCCACCTGGTGGCCATGAGACTGCCCTGGACCACCTGGTGGCTATGGGACTGCCCTAACCCACCTGGCGGCTTTGCAATTGCCCTAACACACCTGGTGGCCATGTGACTGCCATGAACCACCTGGTGGCCATGAGACTGCCCTAACCCACCTGGTGACCATGGGACTGCCCTAACCCACCTGGTGGCCATGTGACTGCCATGAACCACCTGGTGGCCATGGGACTGCACTAACCCGCCTGGTGTCCATGTGACTGCTCTAACCCACCTGGTGGCCATGGGACTGCCCCAACCCACATGGTGGCCATGGAACTGCCCCAACCCACGTGGTGAGCATGTGACTGCCCTAACCCATATGGTGACCATGAGACTTCCCTAGCCCACCTGGTGGTCATGTGACTGTCCTAACCCACCTGGTGGCTATGGGACTGCCCTAACCCATGTAGTGACCATGAAACTGCCCCAACCCATATGGTGGCCATGGGTCTGCCCTAACCCATCTGGTGGCCTTGGGACTGCCCTAACCCATATGGTGGCCTTGGGACTGCCCTAACCCATATGGTGGCCTTGGGACTGCCCTAACCCATCTGGTGGCCATGAGACTGCCCCAACAAATGTGGTGGTCATGGGACTGCCCTAACCCACCTGGTGGCCTTGGGTCTGTCCTAACCCATCTGGTGGCCTTGGGATTGCCCTAACCCACCTGGTGACAATGGGACTGCCCTAACCCACCTGGTGACCATTGGACTGCCATAACCCTCATGGTGGCCTTCGGACTGCCCTAACCCATCTGGTGGCCATGAGACTGCCCCAACAAATGTGGTGGCCATGGGACTGCTCTAACCCACCTGGTGACCATGGGACTGCTCTAACTCACCTGGTGGTCATGGAGCTACACTAACCCACTTGGTGATCATGGAGCAACACTAACCCACCTGGTGGCCATGGAGCTACACTAACCCACCTGGTGACCATGGGGCCCTCCGTGTTGGTGTAGCTGCCGTCCGGCCGGCGGTGGACCACCAGCTCTGCCGAGAAGTGGTAGCCGGCCGTGCGGACGCCCCTGTGCACCAGGTGGCTGCCGCCCACCAGCTGCACCAGCTGGTCGTGCACAGCTGCCACCAGCCGCCGGCTGCCCGCGTCCATCTGCAGGTCTGCGGCCCAGCAGCGGAACGTCCGTCAGGCCACATCGACTACCGATGATATTGGCGAACGGTGGATGCGCGCCCAGAAAGTCATGGAAACCGGGATAGTCATGCGTGCAGGCAGACCCCATGTAAACGCCTTGGACAGAGGTGGGCATCAAAGACTCGCATCCCGTGAGCCATTGTCGACTCTCTTTTGCCGGTCTATGGACGCTGATTGAGCTGAGTAGATTGGGGTCCTGGGGTAACATCGCAACTGCAATTCAGGCACCATGAGGTCATGTTCCGTCCCACTTCATCACTGTTACGTCTCACTTCAAAGTCAGCCAAGTCATCAAAACACAACACCTGTAAAAAAGAAGATTATCACCGGATTGCTACCTTCTGTGTCCCTCGTTTTATAACTAAAAACCAACTTCTTACCACATCGCACATGTTCTGGAATGACTGACATATAATATCCAGCATAATTGGTAACTTGTGTATCTGCACTTCGATTCTGACGCAGTTTATGATATACCGCGACGTTCTTAAATGTTCCGCGATTTTGCATTCGGAAATTACATGTCCAGCAACAATACTCATCACGTATTTGTATTACTCAAAATATCAGGAAAACTCAATCCGAAGAAAGACGTAAGAGTACGCGCGTAACCCTATTCAACAAGCGCACCACTTAGTCAACTAAACCGTCGTTCATATAACAGTTTAATACTTTGCACTTCTAGAGCAAACAGGATAGTGTATCATAGCCATCTTTTTAACCCCCCTAAAAACACATTTCACCTGTCCATTGGAGTTCAATACATCGGTCAGTTGGTCGTTAAAACGCAATACATAATTTCATAAAATATTATATGATAATCAGATTCAGATCCGCACCAACACAAGGGAATCCAGTTCCGCACCGACTGGACCACAAGGTGATCCTCCCGGGAGCCAGATCCAGTTCCGCACCGACTGGACCACAAGGTGATCCTCCCGGGAACCAGATCCAGTTCCGCACCGACTGGACCACAAGGTGATCCTCCCGGGAACCAGATCCAGTTCCGCACCGACTGGACCACAAGGTGATCCTCCCGGGAGCCAGATCCAGTTCCGCACCGACTGGACCACAAGGTGATCCTCCCGGGGGCCAGATCCAGTTCCGCACCGACTGGACCACAAGGTGATCCTCCCGGGAGCCAAGATCCAGTTCCGCACCGACTGGACCACAAGGGAACCTCGCGGGAAATCGCCATGTTCCCCGCCAATTTCAGTCGTATAGATCTTTCCTTCGGGAGAGGGTGGCCAACTGGACCAGTCAGAACCATGCGCCCCCCTCAGTCAGTGACCATTCCTCCTGGTTTCCTTGGATGGTTTCCACGCAGTGACCAATGAGGCGACCCCAGTCAAAATTCCTCAGACGAGGCGCCGGATGTAGCCAAATTCACCCTTGTGGTCGTCTTCTTATCTATCTTCATACCTGTTTTCTATCTTCCACTCTGTTTCTAAACATTATTCCTACCATTTATTTTTAATCTTGAGTGCCAGGTTATCATGAGCCGGAGAGCCGGCCGGACGTAACCTGATGACCTGACATCGCGCGCTGGTCGGGATATCTAAGTATCGGCATCCTCTTGACCTTAATCTCTGAAGACCCGCCACGTCGTGTTGTGCAACATTAACGTTATACTGTGCGACACTGGTGTACAGTTCCGCGACGGCTCTGCTCTGCTCTGTTGCACAACATTAACATTGTTGGGCGACACTGATGCGTAGTTCCGCGGCGGCTCCGCTCACCAGGCAGGCCCTGGGCGTACACGCCACTGAACCAGGGCATGTTCTCGTCGGGCAGGTTCAGTCGGATAGCCCTGTTGACCTCCATTTGCAGGTGGCGCAGTCGGTGGCCGGCGCGGTTAGTGCGGTGGTGCCGCTCCGCCCCTGAGGCTCCGTCCTGCCGACAACCCGCCGTCACACCGCACCCGAGACACCCCGACCACAACACCACACCACATTTACCTCAGATACATCAAAAATTAAAACACCACTATCTGGTCACCCTCACATCATCCTCCGATACATCCCGACCACAACACCACCCTCACATCCTCCGAGACAACCAGACCACAACACCATCCGATGACCCTCACACAATCATCCCATACATTTCGATGATACCACATGCACCCAACATCCACCAAACTTTTTGGGAACTCTAGATCATATGCTTCCGCTTCATTGACATCACAATGACGCTCGACACGCAAGCATGCCTGGCATCGTACGGGACGCCCTGAACCGTTCTACTGGCCGGCCTGACTTCAGAGTTTGAGTTGGAATTGGAACCGTTACATTAGTCAGCCTGAGTTCGTTATTTGGGCTTTAGGGCGCCCAGAGTTGATTATTCGCGCCCAAGTCAGCCTGAGTTCAAAGTTCGAGTGGTGCGGATCACTTACGTTGGCAGTTGATTGCCGAATTTCGCGCTCCGTCTGGTCGAGGAACGCCTGACTGAGCACAGTCCTGGCCAGACCGACCGGCAGCTCGCCGTACAGACACAGCGCCTGGCACGCGCGCAGCGTTTTCTCGGCCGGCATCCGGTACACGCTCCTGCGGTGGCACCACGGCTGTAAGCGGGACCGGGACTGTGGGTGCATCTGGGACTGTCAGCAGGACGGAGAAACTGTCAGTGGAGCCGGACTGTCAGCGGGACCGGGACTGTGGGTGCACATGGATCTGCCAGGAAGACGGAGAGACCGTCAGTTGAGCCGGGGTTGTCAGTGGGACTCGGGTTGACACGCCATGCCAACGCGACACACAGTGAATGCGGGTGTGACCGGACCTACTGGCGGCTCTGAAGGCCGCCTCAAGGCCTGACCCAGGAGCTGCCATCTGGGCACGCAACCGTGGTGGCATCAGAGCTGCGTGCTGCCGCCTGATAGCCTGATACTCGATACCCGACAGGGAGCGTACCCCGCGCAGTCGCAACCCAGTGACGATCGAGTTAGCTACGACACGCTGGGTAGACAACCAAACGAAGGGGCCAAGCCGCCGGCACATACAAACACAAACACTTTGGCATTTAATATTGTACTTGTATGCTTAACTATTCCTGTGAAGTGTGAATGGGTATGTTTGGCAATAAAATATCTCAGTCACAAATGGTTGGCTGTATTAATGAGGAGAAACTTCGGATAGTCGGACAGCGCTACCCACCTGGATATGATGCCGGCTGAGGTGGCCAGAAAGTTTTCCAGCTCAGAGTCGTCCAGCGGCCAGTAGCCGGTACTGAAGACCATTGCCAGCACAGGTTCCACAGCCAGGCCGGTCACATGATCGCGATGCTGCACAACGTGCCTGTGGAAGATCAGTCACGTGATCACGGTACCGCACAACGCGTCTGTGGAAGGTCAGTCACGTGATCGATGAGCTGCACAACGTGTCTGTGGAAAGTCAGTCACGTGATCGCGGTGACAAACAATGCGTCTGGCACATTGTGGCCGGCCTGTCACGTGGTCACCGTGTGACACATGGCGGTAGCTTGACCCTCGTGTCGCAATTCGCACGCCGTGTCGTCGCCCTGTTCCTTGGTGTGGTTGTAGACTGGTCTGTACACGGTAGGCTCTCCCCAAGATCAATTCTCCTGCCACACTATGCCACTGCATGCAATATTCAGAAATTGTTAAGGTCTCCGCGAACGCTGTAGCGAACGTTTTGGCAGCCTTGAGCCATCGTTAAAGGTTGAGTTGGCAGTGATTCGTGTGCGCGCCACGACCTCCTCAACCACTGATGTTCGAGGCACACATTTTCTGTCACGTTCACACAGACATTGAAAAAGCTACATGTTGTGCATTAGTGGAGTTCGTACGACATTAATGAACACTGTGAAGGCATCAAATTTCAGCGTACATAACTGTTTTACTTCACCAGCTGTGCTCGTCACGCAACCGCACGCTCGTCTCCTGCGGGACTTCGCCGCACATAAAATCTTCTACCCGATTACCGGAAGGCCGATGATATACTAGATTGTCTGCCACGTCCCCTCCCCCTCCCCCTCTGAGACCACCGAATCACTAGGTACTTACCCCGGCGACAACCCGCGAACTCATAGGTGCCCAATGGCGCCTCCACCCAACTGATTTTGGCAATGCTGCACCAGTTTTTCCCACGCATCCAATGCAATCTCGCGTCTTTTTTAAGCGCACATAGCTACTCCTCTTTGACACGCGCGCCGGAGGGCCTTTCACATCACGGGCACCGGAGGAGGATTCGCCCCCTCCCTCTAAGATATCGTTAACTCCTGAAGTTAGAAGCGCAAGATTTGGAGGGTGGATTACGGCGGTAGTGAACTTCCTTCAGCATAAATTGCATGACCCTGGATTCAGCCCAGCCTTCAGGGTCGAATGAGGTCAATATCAGCCGCCGCTCCACCGCACCGACAAAACCCTTGACCTTGGAGGTTCGGCGGCACGGTTCGGTCGACTTTGCACCCCACAGGCCGTATATTTACCGACGGACTTATATTTTGCATTGCATGCGATGTGCTAATCAGTTTTTAACAGTCACAAGATTTAATTGCAATATCCCTGCCCGTTTGAGATATCGTCGAAAAAAAACAGGAGTGGTTGGATTCCGCCCCCCCCCCACCTCTGCTTCGCGTGCTAACGGAGTTAGGCGCCGACACTGACAGGGCAGCGCCATCTCGCTGCGTTCACCTGCACAGCTGACGTATGACGTCCGGGTCGCGGTAGCGCAGGTAGCCCAGTCCCACCGAGAGGATGCCGACCGCATGCGATCTGAGCGAGTCGCTGCAGAGCTGCGGCGCGGCCGTTAGCTCCTTCAGCCTGGTCATCACGGCGTCCAGCACGGCCGTGTTGCCGCGTACCACGCCGCTCCGCTGGATGATGCCCTGCACCAGGCTGGCCGTCACCCCTGCCGCCCACCGGCATACGTCAGGGCACAGGTACACGGCGGTATACCCGAGATCCCTGCCGCCCACCGGTACACGTCAGGTATAGGTACACGACAGCATGTCCGATATTCCTACCGCCCATCGATACTTGATTTATTGATTGCTTGATTATTTGGGTTTAAGGGTGCGCAGACCGCAAGGTCATTTGGCGCACATAGCCCACCGATACAAGTTAGGGTGTAGGTACACGGCGGAACATCCGAGATCCCTGCCGCCCACCGCTACACGTCAGGGTACAGGTACACGGCGGTATATACGAGATCCCTGCCGCCCACCGATACACGTCAGGGTACAGGTACACGGCGGTATACTCGAGATCCCTGCCGCCCACCGATACACGTCAGGGTATAGGTACACGGCGGTATATACGAGATCCCTGCCGCCCACCGATACACGTCAGGGTATAGGTACACGGCGGTATATACGAGATCCCTGCCGCCCACCGGTACACGTCAGGTACAGGTACACGGACAAACAACATAGAAACAGATTTCGAAATAAAAACTCCAATTCCCAAAGTGCATTACAAGAATGTTGACATCGGAAACGATTCGCAGTGCGAGTAGAAACCGAGGTTCGTGCGCGACATTACAATATGATACCTGGTATACCATGGAGAATCGACAACAGATTAAAGACAAACACCAAGTTCTTCCTTCCCTGGGCCATGGAACGACATCACCCATCATCAGCATTCAAGCTATTTTCATTTCAGTCCACAATGCCCTTGAACTGAATGATTCCATACATTTCAGTGGATGCAGATCGAAGCAATCGTTTGCAAAACTATCTGTCTCTGTCCCCCCCCCCCCCCTCTCTCTCTCTCTTTCTCTCCAAAACAAGTGAATTACCATTAACTACATACCAGAACCCTTTAACACGGAGCACACCAACAAACGCCGAGGTCGGCAGCCAAAGATATTCACTCGGTGCATGAGCCGGCGTGCGCGGAGATGCGTGTTATCTGACCGATGGACGTGAGCGTGGGCAGATGGCGCAGTGTCCAGTTATTGAGGCCGATGTTGAGCTGGGTCAGCTGATGCAGATAGCTGTGCGAGTTCGGCTCAGCCAAGGTTCGGGCGCGCCGGTTGCCCAGGCGAATCTGCAGTAGACAAGACAGGCTTTACCTTCGTGTGAGTTGTGAGTAGCAAACATATGAACGGCTGATGGGCGTATTCGAGCTGCATAAATGACGAGCTACTGGTTAAGCCGTCCTCTCAGCTGCCCTTCCCTTTGTATTCCAATAATAATTTAGCTGTTTCTCCCATTCATTCTCGATATTAGCATAGTGTCTGACCGATTATGATTGATCGAGTGTCTATCTCATTCACATTAAGCAATGTTGCACCTTTTTGTATCATAATTCACATTGAGATTGCATAGCATCACTGTAGTTTCAATACACCGAGGGTCATGTTCCAATATGATATGCAGATGTGCAGTAGTGCAGATTGCATGTTCCAATGCAATATGCAGATCAAGTTTCAATATACCCGCGGGTCAAGCTTCAACATACCCGCGGGTCAGGTTTCAATATGCCCGCGGGCCAAGTTTCCACGCAGGCATCCAACCACACGTCAGGAGCTTAATCAAATAATGAGCCTTGAGCGCTACGATCTACATCCGTGAGAAAACTACGAACTAATCGCTCAACATCCCGGACAAAGGTGTGCCGTTCGTTGACATTTCGCACGGGCAGCTGTGAACATACTGATGAGTCATTCGGGCTGAAGAGCGCACTGTGAGAAGAGCACGTTGAGCATCGCAGCCGGCAAGAGTTGTGACGCGGCGGCCACCAACCTGGGGAGGGTCTGGCGCCACGTGGTACGTGCAGCACATCACCACCCTGAACAGATGTCTCAACCAATACCTCAATGCCATAGGAGGGGGGGCACCAGAGGTGCGGCACCTCACCGCCTCGGATCAGTATCGGTTGCAATTCCTCACCGCCCGGGGAAAGGTGATGCACAGTTGATCACCGCCTGGGAGAGGTGGTTCACAGTCCCCATCACCTGGCAAATGTGTGACACATGGCTCCTCACCGCCTGGGAGAGGTGGTTCACAGTTCTTCACCGCCTGGTAAAGGTGTGGCACACGGCTCCTCACCGCCTGGGAGAGGTGTCACACATACGGCTCCTCACCGCCTGGGAGAGTCGCCGCGAGCGGGTGGCCGTCATCTGGTCGCGTTCCACCAGCGCCACCAATCGGGACAGCAGGTCTGCCGGCAGCGCACACTCCGAGAAAGCCAGCAGGAAGGCCAGCAGGTGCACCACCCGCGACGCCTCCACCACCCGGAAGTCTCGCAGCTGCCTCTGCAGCCGGTCGCACAGCGCCGCCTCCAGAGCGCTGCTGCTGACGGCCGACTTGGTCGCGTGGGTGAAGTACACGTAGGAGAGAAAGCGAGCCAGTCGGTCGGCCGAATCGCCCGCCTGCGGCGCCTGTCGGTCAGTCCGTCACGTGTCAGGCCGATGCAGTATGGCGATACCACCTGAAGTGTGCCGGCGTCATCTCAAAGTGGTACCGCCTGGCGTTGAGTGACGGTACGGTCTCAAACAACAAGGAACCTTGCCAGTATGCATTATGTTAGCCAAATGCATATGCATGAGTTTGTATTATGCATTATATTAATGCTAAGGCTTAGCATAACTGTATGCGTTAGTTGCAGGAGAACCGACAGACGTTCGTGCTGACTTTTTTTCATTGCATCATTTCTAGTGATATTAGTATTTTTTAACTGAGTGGCACAAACCATCCTCATTCATTTGAGTTAACTCTTGGCATAACGTCACTGTTTTACGGTAACCGGAAGCAAAGTTATTTGTCCATTGTAGAGGACTATGGCCGGACGGCCATCCAGTTGGTAACTTCTTCCCTGGTTCAAAAACTAACTCAGGTTTTGGCTTCAAGGGTAACTACCAGTTGCATGAAGAAAAAAACGGGCTTAGTGATGACCACTCTGGTTGTAGCAGTATCGCCTAGACCAACCTACTGAAAGAAGACCCATCGTCCAGATCCCAGAACTGATCTGGTAGATAGAGCTCAGATAGAGCCAATAACTTCCCTGGCTCAGCACCGACAGACAGAGAGCTCAGAAATGACCTGGTTGAACACTCTCAGATAGAGCCAAGAACTGACCTCGACAGATCCACGCATCCACAGACAGATAACTCAGAACTGACCTCGTTCAGCACTTGCAGACAGAGAGCCAAGAACTGCTGAGTCTCAGCCCGTCGCATCGGTCGCAGCTCTCTCAGAACTCTATCGATGAAGCTCAGGTCATGCACGAATCGAGAGCGGATCTCTGGCGGGCCGCTGGCGGTCAACGTCTGGTCGAGCGAGGCCAGCTCCCCTCTGCGACCCAACCCCACCGTCCACGGTTAGTGCCTGACCGAGGCAGACCAGATAACGATCGTGGACATCCACCGGCACCTCCTCTCGGGACGAATCAGGACACAGGCTTCGCATCACTGCAGCAACGACCAGGCGAAACACACACAGCCACCGGCACCTCCTCTCGGGACGAATCAGGACACATACTTCGCATCACTGCAGCAACGACCAGGCGAAACACACACAACCAACGGCCGTCGAGATACCGACGACCTGCCACGAAGGTGTGGTGGTGGTTTGTTGCTTTAGGGCGCGCGGACTACTGGTCCATTTTGCACCCATACCACGGAGGTAACTACGGACACGACGACCGACGGCGGGTGAAGCACTGACAGCACGTCACAAGACTAGATGGAAGGTGGCAGCACACACAAGGTGGCAGTGGCTAACTAGAGTCGGTCATGACTGCCACAGGCCGGAGAGTGGTGCGGCAGCCGGTCGACTGCCACAGGCCGGGGAGTGGCGCGGCAGCCGGCAATGACTGACACAGGCCGGGGAGTGGCGCGGCAGCCGGTCGACTGCCACAGGCCGGGGAGTGGCGCGGCAGTCGGTCGTTACTGCCACAGGCCGGAGAGTGGTGCGGCAGCCGGTCGACTGCCACAGGCCGGAGAGTGGCGCGGCAGCCGGCAATGACTGACACAGGCCGGGGAGTGGCGCGGCAGCCGGTCGACTGCCACAGGCCGGGGAGTGGCGCGGCAGCTGGTCATGACTGCCACAGACCGGGGAGATGGGCGCTGTATGACCAACGCAGTCGATGCGCCCCTAAGCCCAAATAACCAACCAACCAACAGACCGGGGAGTGGCGCGGCAGCTGGTCATGACTGCCACAGACCGAGGAGTGGTGCGGCAGCCGGTCGTTACTGCTACAGGCCGGAGAATGGCGCGGCAGCCGGCCATGACTGCCACAGGCCGGAGAGTGGCGCGGCAGCCGGTCGACTGCCACAGGCCGGGGAGTGGCGCGGCAGCTGGTCATGACTGCCACAGACCGGGGAGTGGCGCGGCAACCGGTCATGACTGCCACAGGCCGGGGAGTGGCGCGGCAGCTGGTCGTGACTGCCACAGGCCGGATAGTGGCGCTGCAGCCGGTCATGACTGCCACAGACCGGGGAGTCGCGCGGCAGCCGGTCGTTACTGCCACAGACCGAGGAGTGGTGCGGCAGCCGGTCGACTGCCACAGGCCGGGGAGTGGCGCGGCAGCCGGCCAAAACTGCCACAGGCCGGAGAGTGGCGCGGCAGCCGGTCATGACTGCCACAGGCCGGAGAGTGGCGCGGCAGCCGGCCATGACTACCACAGGCCGGAGAGTCGCTCACCTCACCGACTGCAGCAGCTTGCGGTGCACCCAGGCGGGCCGCAGACTGGCGTGCGGGAACGCCGTGCTCATCAGCCACAGGTCCTGCCAGCCCCAGTGTGTGTCGGCGTGCAGCAGGTCGGCGGCGCGGACGGCCAGCAGACGCTCCACGGCCGGCGACACCTGGTGGTAGGCGGTGACGGTGGCGCCCAGCCGCGCCACCGCCGCCGCACTCGGCCGCTTTTCGGTGCGCGCGTACAGCGACAACAGGTCCTGGCTGATGGGTTCCACTTGGCGGTGCAGGCCACGGCGTCCCAGCACCTGACAGTACACCCGGACACGACTGTCAACACTCATCCAGCACCTGGCGGTACACCCGGACACGACTGTCAACACTCATCCAGCACCTGGCGGTACACCCGGACACGACTGTCAACACTCATCCAGCACCTGGCGGTACACCCGGACACGACTGTCAACACTCATCCAGCACCTGACAGTACACCCGGACACGACTGTCAACACTCATCCAGCACCTGGCGGTACACCCGAACACGACTGTCAACACTCATCCAGCACCTGGCGGTACACCCGGACACGACTGTCAACACTCATCCAGCACCTGGCGGTACACCCGGACACGACTGTCAACACTCATCCAGCACCTGGCGGTACACCCGGACACGACTGTCAACACTCATCCAGCACCTGGCGGTACACCCGGACACGACTGTCAACACTCATCCAGCACCTGGCGGTACACCCGGACACGACTGTCAACACTCATCCAGCACCTGGCAGTACACCCGGACACGACTGTCAACACTCATCCAGCACCTGGCGGTACACCCAGACACGACTGTCAACACTCATCCAGCACCTGGCGGTACACCCGGACACGACTGTCAACACTCATCCAGCACCTGGCGGTACACCCGGACACGACTGTCAACACTCATCCAGCACCTGGCGGTACACCCAGACACGACTGTCAACACTCATCCAGCACCTGGCAGTACACCCGGACACGACTGTCAACACTCATCCAGCACCTGGCGGTACACCCAGACACGACTGTCAACACTCATCCAGCACCTGGCGGTACACCCGGACACGACTGTCAACACTCATCCAGCACCTGGCGGTACACCCAGACACGACTGTCAACACTCATCCAGCACCTGGCGGTACACCCGGACACGACTGTCAACACTCATCCAGCACCTGGCGGTACACACAGACACGACCGTCAACACTCATCCAGCACCTGACAGTACACCCGGACACGACTGTCAACACTCATCCAGCACCTGGCGGTACACCCGGACACGACAGTCAACACTCATCCAGCACCTGTCGGTACACCCGGACACGACTGTCAACACTCATCCAGCACCTGGCGGTACACCCGGACACGACTGTCAACACTCATCCAGCACCTGGCGGTACACCCGGACACGACTGTCAACACTCATCCAGCACCTGGCGGTACACCCGGACACGACTGTCAACACTCATCCAGCACCTGGCGGTACACCCGGACACGACTGTCAACACTCATCCAGCACCTGGCGGTACACCCGGACACGACTGTCAACACTCATCCAGCACCTGGCGGTACACACAGACACGACCGTCAACACTCATCCAGCACCTGGCGGTACACCCGGACACGACTGTCAACACTCATCCAGCACCTGGCGGTACACCCGGACACGACTGTCAACACTCATCCAGCACCTGGCGGTACACACAGACACGACTGTCAACACTCATCCAGCACCTGGCGGTACACCCGGACACGACTGTCAACACTCATCCAGCACCTGGCGGTACACACAGACACGACCGTCAACACTCATCCAGCACCTGGCGGTACACCCGGACACGACTGTCAACACTCATCCAGCACCTGGAGGTACACCCGGACACGACTGTCAACACTCATCCAGCACCTGGCGGTACACCCAGACACGACTGTCAACACTCATCCAGCACCTGGCGGTACACCCAGACACGACTGTCAACACTCATCCAGCACCTGGCAGTACACACGGACACGACTGTCAACACTCATCCAGCACCTGGCAGTACACCCAGACACGACTGTGAACACTCATCCAGCACCTGGCGGTACACCCATTTCTCGACAACTTTGGAAAACCGACCGCCATGTATTAAATATCCGATAGAGATTTCCCGTTACATAGTCACTCTAAATTATATCTACGATTTTGAATCACGGAAAGATTACCCGCACTGTATATGCAGCCAAGCTGACCAATGGCCACTGCCAGGCCGCTGACGTTGTTCGGCTCGTAGCACATCATGACAACAGCTGGGGTCAAGTCGCATCACCGGCCCACACCTGCTCACGGAGCCACCACCTAGACGATATCTTCACCTAGTCACCGCCGACCCAACGTCTGGCATCACCGGCCCGACAGATTCAACAAGCAGTGCTCCCCTGTCCAGAAAGGCGACCAGACTGGTGTCGACCTACCTGCAACAGGGTGTGGCCGGTGCCGACCTACCTGCAGCAGGGTGTGGCCGGTGCCGACCTACCTGCAGCAGGGTGTGGCCGGTGCCGACCTACCCGCAGCAGCTGCAGCAGGGTGTGGCCAGTGCCGACCTACCTGCAGCAGGGTGTGGCCGGTGCCGACCTACCTGCAGCAGGGTGTGGCCGGTGTCGACCTACCTGCAGCAGGGTGTGGCCGGTGTCGACCTACCTGCAGCAGGGTGTGGCCGGTGCCGACCTACCTGCAGCAGGGTGTGGCCGGTGCCGACCTACCTGCAGCAGCTGTAGCAGGGTGTGGCCGGTGCCGACCTACCTGCAGCAGGGTGTGGCCGGTGCCGACCTACCTGCAGCAGCTGCAGCAGGGTGTGGCCGGTGTCGACCTACCTGCAGGAGCTGCAGCAGGGTGTGGCCGGTGCCGACCTACCTGCAGCAGGGTGTGGCCGGTGCCGACCTACCTGCAGGAGCTGCAGCAGGGTGTGGCCGGTGCCGACCTACCTGCAGCAGGGTGTGGCCGGTGCCGACCTACCCGCAACAGCTGCAGCAGGGTGTGGCCGGTGTCGACCTACCTGCAGCAGGGTATGGCCGGTGCCGACCTACCTGCAGCAGCTGCAGCAGGGTGTGGCCGGTGTCGACCTACCTGCAGGAGCTGCAGCAGGGTGTGGCCGGTGCCGACCTACCTGCAGCAGGGTGTGGCCGGTGCCGACCTACCTGCAGGAGCTGCAGCAGGGTGTGGCCGGTGCCGACCTACCTGCAGCAGGGTGTGGCCGGTGCCGACCTACCCGCAACAGCTGCAGCAGGGTGTGGCCGGTGTCGACCTACCTGCAGCAGGGTGTGGCCGGTGCCGACCTACCTGCAGCAGCTGCAGCAGGGTGTGGCCGGTGTCGACCTACCTGCAGGAGCTGCAGCAGGGTGTGGCCGGTGCCGACCTACCTGCAGCAGGGTGTGGCCGGTGCCGACCTACCTGCAGCAGGGTGTGGCCGGTGCCGACCTACCTGCAGCAGGGTGTGGCCGGTGCCGACCTACCCGCAGCAGCTGCAGCAGGGTGTGGCCAGTGCCGACCTACCTGCAGCAGGGTGTGGCCGGTGCCGACCTACCTGCAGCAGGGTGTGGCCGGTGTCGACCTACCTGCAGCAGGGTGTGGCCGGTGCCGACCTACCTGCAGCAGCTGCAGCAGGGTGTGGCCGGTGTCGGGGGCGGCGGCCGAGTGCTTCAGGTGGTGGTGTACCAGCGCGGCGAACCGGCCCTCCGTCTCGTCGGACAGGTAGCGCCGGCAGTAGAGGAAGGCGCCGCTGAGCAGCCGCAGCTGGCGCCACGAGTCGCAGGCGGCCATGTGGCTGACGAAGCGGCGCAGGTAGGGCCCGACCAGCGGCGGCGGCCAGTCGGTGCGCCGGTGCAGGCCGGCCGCCAGTCGGCCGAGGTCGGCCAGCGACAGGTCGGCCAGCCGCCACACGCAGCCCATCGCCAGCTGACTGACGGCCGAGCCCACATCGTGGCCCATCACGTCCAGCCGGCCCAGGCTGCCGACCACGGGCGCCGTGCAGTGTTAACATGGTGGCTTCTCGTTAGGTATGAGGTGTCGAAACGAGTTCAGCAGGATGTTGAAATCGCCATGGAAATAATGTGAGTTCAAAACTTGCTAAGTCCTTCAAACCCAGTTAGTTTTGAGACAGTTGAGTACATATGACTTGGATCAGTTTTTCATGTTTTGAGATGTACCTAATTTGGGGATATTGAAATCAACGATAATGATGCAAATGCCTATGCAATAAACCAGTATTGTATAGCATAGCACATCATAGGTAATCCTGGATCCAATATGGTGAGCATAAATATGATACTTATTAATGGGATACTGTTAGAAACAAGGCATGGAGACTTCACAAACAAGCACCAAGAAACACGATGTCGATACACCCCTGGGAAGGATGTCGATTCAGTGTTCAGTAAGTGGTATATTCCACCCTATTTCACAAATAATGCATCACTGTCGCCGTGTGAGCACCCAACGAACAGCTGCCGGCTCTGTTACGACGCATTCCACTGCTAGGTCAGACAGCGTCGCCAATCTGCAATGTCGATTGGTAGCGGGAGGCGTCAGTAGTCTCGGTGATGGGATTCGAACCCACCATCTCACGATCGAGGGTCCAACGCCCTACCAACTGAGCCATCGGGTCCCCTGTCGTGAGCACCCAGGTGTGTTCATGCCGCCGTGATGTAAACATTTACAACTGGGCAAAAGTCCCATCCATGGTGGGATACCAGGATAAAAGAACAGCTGGTGAATGCGGAAAAGGTCTTCTCAGGTTGGATCACGTCAACTGTTCAGGCACCATGCTCTACAAATATGGGTAGAAACAGGATAAGACCATAGATTGTTGGATAGGGAGGTCCGATTGAATATAATAAACCACGTTATGAGTTGATGACCAAGCTTCACCTGAAACTTGGTTCGTTTAGCACATTCCAAACAAATGTGCTCACATTTCATCTTGCTTGTCCTCGATCGTGGCCGAAACTATAGTGGCAGAGAGCATGGGTGGCCCAGACTGTCGTGTGGGTGGAGATGGCTGTCACAACCGTCGCCGCCTGTAGCCATTGTGACCGGCGGTCACAATTGCAGGTGACGATGGGTGTGACCCCAAACTATGGCACCGTTGGCGGTGAATGTAGCCTAGACTGCGGCAGTGGTGAACATGGCAAGGAATGCTGCTCCAGAATGCATCAGCATGCTGGCCTTACCCTGCTCACAGTGAACATGCAATTGCAGTTTGCGGACCGCTCCAGACCCACCAGTAGACGGCGGAGACGAGTCCCATGTGATCGCAGCTGTCAGCGCGCTCCAACAATGTCGCCACCAGTCTCTGAAAGTCGGGCACCAACGGCCGGGCCGGCCGGTCGGCGAGCGCGCCCTGCGTCCTGTGTAGGGTCCACAGAGAGGCGACCGCCTGACACAGGTGACGCGGCTGTTCCGAGTCTCCCAACACGGAGAACACCTCCTCCACACTGGACGCCCTGCCGACGGGGACACGTCTGGCGTCACGTATGGTCAGGGGACACGTCTGGCGGCACGTATGGCCAGGGGACACGTCTGGCGGCACGTATGGCCAGGGGACACGTCTGGCGGCACGTATGGTCGGGGACACGTCTGGCGGCACGTATGGCCAGGGGACACGTCTGGCGGCACGTATGGTCGGGGAACAAGTCTGATGTCGCTCATGGTCAAGGGACACGTCTGATGTCACATATGATCAGGGGACACGCTTGATGTCACATATGGTAAGGGGACACGTCTGGCGTCATGTATGGTCAGAGGACACGTGTGATGTCACGTATGGTCATGGAACGCCTTGCGTCACGTATGGTCAAAGGACTCTGACCCTGCTCGTAGTTGGGGACAGAGCTCACATCACTCGTGGCCGGCATCGGCTGGAGTGTACAATCCCCACATGGTGAAGGGTAGAACAGATGGCATGCAATCACGGGACGATAGAGGACGCCACTGACATTCCATTCTTGCATCAAGCAGTTTTCTGGATGATGAAAATGACCCAAGCACTGTACATAATGGTGCAAAAAGTGCAACAGCTAAAAATAGGCACCTCACAATACTGAGAAACAGCCACATGAAAATACCAGCTGACTGCAGCACGGCCACCATCAGGAATGGATCTTCAGATTCAACTTCTGGTGTCGAAGTGTAAAATTACAATACAAATAACTGAACATAATGCCATTTGCACTGTATGGTTACTATAAAAGGGAATTTACCTTCCAAATAATTGAACTACCCACTTTAAGATATAGTGGTTCCAGATGCATAAGAAATCATGCACTGTTATTTCTGATGCATACATTTTGCGTGTTAAAATTCAGACATGTCTGCATTTTCAAGAAATACCCTGCATGCAAAAACTGAATGCATGACATTGTTCTATGGCATGAATGCATGACATTGTTGCATGACATGAATGCATGACATTGTCCGGTTACATGCAATTGTTCGCTACAGGCACAGCTGGGCACATGCGAGACCTGTCCATGGGTGGACCCACCTGGCACAGCCGGAAAAGGCAACAGTGCCAAGCAGACATGGTGGACGACCCCAGCACCGTCCATCGGTTGGGCTCAAGGCCGGCGGTCTGCACAGTGTGCTCACTGTCTCACACAGCCGCCGGGCAGGCCCCACCTGTCCAGCATTTGCAGCACCGCATCGTCCGTGTCCGGGTACAGAGGCAGTGGCAACTCGACCAGCTCCTCCACTTGGTCGGGGCCGACGCTGGTCGATTCGTAGAAGCGGCGTGACGGTGGCCATCGCGAGCCGGCGGGACGTGCGGCGGGCGACGTCGGCAGGCGGCAGGCCCAGTTGGCGAGTCGGCGGTCGCGGCCGCACACTGACGACCACAGCTGCGGTCAGTGGCAGTCAGCCAGCAGGTCAGGTCAGCGGCAGTCAGCCAGCAGGTCAGGTCAGCGGCAGTCAGCCAGCAAGTCAGGTCAGTGGCAGTCAGCCAGCAGGTCAGGTCAGCAGCAGTCAGCCAGCAGGTCAGGTCAGCGGCAGTCAGCCAGCAGGTCAGGTCAGCAGCAGTCAGCCAGCAGGTCAGGTCAGTGGCAGTCAGCCAGCAGGTCAGGTCAGCAGCAGTCAGCCAGCAGGTCAGGTCAGCGGCAGTCAGCCAGCAGGTCATGTCAGCAGCTGTCAGCCAGCAGGTCAGGTCAGCGGCAGTCAGCCAGCAGGTCTGGTCAGTGGCAGTCAGCCAGCAGGTCAGGTCAGCAGCAGTCAGCCAGCAGGTCAGGTCAGCAGCAGTCAGCCAGCAGGTCAGGTCAGTGGCAGTCAGCCATCAGGTCAGGTCAGCATCAGTCAGCCAGCAGGTCAGGTCAGTGGCAGTCAGCCAGCAGGTCAGGTCAGCAGCTGTCAGCCAGCAGGTCAGGTCAGCGGCAGTCAGCCAGCAGGTCTGGTCAGTGGCAGTCAGCCAGCAGGTCAGGTCAGCACCAGCCAGCCAGCAGGTCAGGTCAGCAGCAGTCAGCCAGCAGGTCAGGTCAGCGGCAGTCAGACAGCAGGTCAGGTCAGCAGCAGTCAGACAGCAGGTCAGGTCAGCAGCAGTCAGCCAGCAGGTCAGGTCAGCACCAGTCAGCCAGCAGGTCAGGTCAGCAGCAGTCAGCCAGCAGGTCAGGTCAGCACCAGCCAGCCAGCAGGTCAGGTCAGCACCAGTCAGCCAGCAGGTCAGGTCAGCACCAGTCAGCCAGCAGGTCAGGTCAGCACCAGCCAGCCAGCAGGTCAGGTCAGCAGCAGTCAGCCAGCAGGTCAGGTCAGCACCAGTCAGCCAGCAGGTCCGGTCAGCAGCAGTCAGCCAGCCAGCAGGTCAGGTCAGCAGCAGTCAGCCAGCAGGTCAGGTCAGCACCAGTCAGCCAGCACACTCAGCTGCACAGCAGCACACCTGCCAGCTGGTCATGGATGCTGACCGTCCAGAATATCAATAGCCATACAAATTACAACACAAGCATGTAACATGTGGGGTCAAAATCTAAACATGTCAGCACTTTGCTAACATGATGTGCATGTGTGCATGGTGTGGAAATTCAGCCATAAGATGACTTTTGAGGACAAAGGCCACCATCATATTGTCAAGGTGTGCACAATGATGGCACACTACCTCTCCCTCTCTCTTACCCTCTGTCTTCCCATTCCCATCTCTAATTCCCTCTAATTCTCCTCTAATTACCCTACCCAGGAACCAGCAGTACTACAAACACATACATGACACATTGCTCAGGTGGTGACAGGTGGTGGCATTCAGGGACATTTCTGACATGTGGTGTGCAGCAACCATATCTCTCCAGTTGGCATGCTCTATATTGTGTATTCCAGTAGATGCTGTATGGGCAAATTGGTGTCTGGTTAAGGTGTTCGCTTTCTGTACTGGTGGTGTGGGTTCAAATCTCAATGTGGCTTTGTTTTTAACCTGAGCACACAGTTGTTGACTGTCAGGGCTGTTGGTTAATGTTGCACTTTATATTATTTTACACTATCATATAAGTTGCTTGATGTACTAATACTTGTCTATGGAAGTAAAGAGGGGAGTTATAATTAGTGGTGAGTGGGATGACATTAATGCTAGTAGGTGTACACTGTGCAAGCCATTTCATGCAGGCATGTATAGAGTTTCAAAATGAGGTAAATTTACAGCTTAAGGTAATTTTTTAATTCTTGGAATTTCTTTTTACAATGCAATGTTTATAAAATGATGCAATAAAACATTTCCTCTACAAATGCATACTTTTCAGTTGGGAGGCAAAATAACACCCAACAAGGAGCTTAGAGTTGGGTATTATAGCATAAAAATGGATGCTCAGAACAAAGCAAAATATAACATAACCTAACCTAGCTTAACCTCCTATGCAAGAACACTGAAAAGGTCTTGGCGCTGGCCGTAACGAGCGCACAGTCGGTCCGTACTACCGACCGTAACGACAGCATGCATGGTCTGTACTATTGTACGTAGCAAGCATACACATGAACAGTCTCTACCTACCATTTGGCAGTGGAAAATGGATACTTTCTGTATGTACAGGCTGTGCTGGCTGGGGTGGAGTGGAGGCCGATTGTGACCTCATTTGACCCTGAAGACATTGACCTAGGGTCATGAAATGTATACTGCTGCAAGTTTACTACAGCCTCAATTCCTCCAAATTGTGTTCTTCTATTTTCAGTAATTTCAGAGATCTTAGGGGGTCAGAACCCCCCCCAGCAGTGAACATTATGTGAGGCATGTTGACCGGGGATCTTCTGCACTTCCTACAGTAGCATTGCCTGTACTCAAAATGTAACACATTATGGTGCATACAGAATCAGGCTGTTGATAAAAAAACTGGATATGGATGCAATGTTTTCATGGCATCACAAACACTTCTTGTGAGGAAGGTGTATGACCACTTTGATTTGAGGATACCAAAAGTTGAATGCTGGCAGAAAGTGAGAGGCTTTACTGCAGGTCAGTGTGAAGCTATCATGGAACCATCTCAGTGGCTTCAGTTTATCAGTATCCCTTTCAATTTATTCTGGGATATGGGCGGATACTGGTTGGTTGGTTATTTGAGTTTTAGGGCGCATCGACCAGGTTTGGTCATTTAGCGCCCATACAAGGATACAAGGGGCGCTGGGGCCATGTGTCCCCAGTGTCACCTCAGGTTTTTGGCCAGAGTTGCACATTGAAAGAAGTCTGACCTTCAGTGTGCTTGAATGCCCCCCCCAAATTGTTCAGCCAGAAGCACCCTTCCAGAGACAAACAGAGACCCTTCCACGATGACAATTCCAGATGGTCCAATTTGACATTCATTGATCAGTAGGCTTTAATTGACTATTTTTAATCTTACTTTCATAGACAAATATTAGTACATCAAGTAACATGTATGATAGTTGGAATTAATCCAAGATGCAACATTAACCAACAGCCCTGACCATTAACGACTGTGTGATGAGGTTAAAATTGAAGCAACACTGGGATTCTAACCCACCATCACTGGCACAGAAAGCAGGCACCTTAACCAACTGCCCCAATCGCTGACATGGCATCAACCAGAATATGCAATGTAGAGCATGCTGACTGGAGAGATCTTTATCACCTCACCAATCTTCGACAAAGTGGCATATGCTCGTTATGTACCACCTCTAAAAAAGGACAATCTTCACACAAACTTTTGTTCTAAAAAAATCTTCCAATTCAAAAAGCCAAATCTAACCTAAATCCTGGCCTAACCTAGCATAGCCTGACTTGTTTTAAGTTTTTTTTTATTTCTTATGTTCATAATTTTTTCCAACTTAAAGCAAAAGCCAAACCTCAACAAACCTAACCAAGCCTAACCCCTTTGTTTGCTTCATGGAGGTGAAATGTGTGTGAAACTTGCCTCATGGATGCCATAAACAGAAATAGCAAAAACTATTCATGTGGCATCTGACTGATGCATGTGTTACACAGGACCAAATGAATAGGGCTTGATGGGCGCGAATGATCAATTCTGGTCGAAGCGCCCTAAAGCCCAAATAACTAACTAACTAACGAATAGGGCTTGACAGGTAGGTAGATAGGTATTGGTAGGTGTGCAGGGTGTTGGTGGATAGTTTCTTTGGAACTTAGAATGTGGTATTGGTTGGGGTGTTGAGTATTATTTTGTCCAGGCTTATAGTATCTTCCCTGTACTGGCTTAACCCAGGGCCCCTGTGGCTCCTATTAACACGTGCATTGGAGGGGGGGCAAAATCTGCCCACCCCTCTGGTTTTTAGCAAATAACTGCAGATTTTACTGGTCAATATACGCGATTTTCTGCGTACCTGCTTAGAAATGAATGGCACATTGTTTAAAGCAAGAAAAATGGAAATCGGCCAAAAAATTTCAAGTTAGGGGCCATTAGTTAAAAAAAAATTATAGCGCCCTACCACAAAAATTGGCGCTGATGCGCTTCCCATATACTCGCAAAAGGGAAGTGTTCTTGGGAACACTAGCGACTTGTTTGATGTATATTGATATGCTATATAGTTTCAAGGTCATGTTAGGTCACCGAGGTCAAGTCAGGTAAATGACAGGTTAATGGAACCAAACTTGATCAACTGGAATGTTGTCATAAGTGCACTACTGTTTGTCATTTGTGCTGTTTGTCATTGCGTTTCCATACTTTATTCATGTACTTCACTCCTTTCTTCACGAAGCTGATTGCTCCGAGCTGCCCGACGGAGTAGTCAGGCGGGCGGCCCGGTTCCGGTAACTGGAACAGGTAACTGACCTGATAAAGTGGTGCTATATAGGTAACCTGAGGTCAAATGTTGGGTCTAGCATCTGCACTGCATCATTAGTAATGTCCAAAACATCATTGATGCCCATTTTGGAGCATTTAAACACAATCACAGTGATCCATAAAGATGACAAGCCAAGCCACGCAAAACCAGAAAATGTTGCCAATTTGACCTCATTTGACCTTGAAGATATTGACCTAAGGTCATGAAATTTGCACACAATAGAGTTCACTACCGTACCCATCCACCCTGAGAATTTCGTTCCTACAGCTTTACTAGGAGCCGAGATCTTAGAGGGGGCTGAATCCGCCCCCCCTCCAGTGCGCGTTATTTTCAGAGGCCCTCCAGGGCGCGTGTTAAATCTGAACAACTTTATGACTTTGACCTTAAGGCACTGCTTGCTCACCATTCCAGCAGTTCCACGGAAGAGAACCCCTTATGGAAATACCACTTGGAAGTGACCGTCCCAAGTGGCACAAATAGTTTTGCCTAAGTAAAGAACGAAGAAGGCCAATGTCATGGCTAATAACCATTTTGATGAAGAGCATGCTGTGATACCACGGTATTGACCACGATTTTTAACCCCACATAGGTACTCCCCGACAGCAGCGCTCTATGGCCTTGGCCTAAACATCGCCTTGGCCTAAATACTAATTAGCCATTTATTATTACCGTATTTACCTCATGCTAGATTAGCCTAGATTCGTCGCTCCACGCCGGAAATGTCACATGAGGTATTTATGTTCGATTATATTAAGGTTTGCGTACTGAGTTTGACCGCACCAATCAAACCTTCTCTAGGTGTTGTTTTGATATTATTGTTGTTGTTGTTGAGGTGTTGTTCCTCACGTCTTACACGTACATATTATAAAAACCTGGCATCCGAAACCTTCATCGAATATCGGCACGTTTATAACAATAGTGTAAGACAAAATATGCAGTCCACGATTGGGAAAGATATATAAATAGTCATAAGGGATGCATTTCCAAGAAAAAACAAGTTGATGAAATTGGCGAAAAGAATGTTTGCGGACACAAATAGTTGATGGAATGAAAGTTTTTCCATTCCAATGGCATTATTTTCCCTCCTGCCATAACATGTATCGCACTCACAGGAAATACCCAATCCAGCTTGCGCCACCTTTTCAATATGCAAGAAACATGGTGGAGTTTCATGTTTTTTTTTGTTTTTGTTTTTGTGGGGGAGGGGGCAGACCCATCATCCTTGCGTTGGCGTCACCAACTTCTTGTTCTCGTAACATGGGGCCCAGAGGTATTGACACCACCAACCAAATTGGCTGCACTAATTCCTTTCATGCATTTTGGGCACCACCGATAATTTTCCAACTTCTCCACCCATGACATGGCCAGAAGTCAGGGTCTGAGAGGCAAGCCGTCAACAAAATCGTAACGCGAATTGTTCCCACAATTGCTATGTCGGTGGGAAGACGCACCCAGAATATGTCTTTAGTCCTAACGTCATCACAGAAAGTTAGAGGAGGCGAAGGCGGCCATTGCTAACATTAAGCGTATGCAGGCTGCCAAACCCAACAGCGACTATCGAATGTGTCCCTTATTTACGACAGATTTCCATTGCTAATGCTGAAGTGGGCAGCACGGAATGGTTTTTTCAAGGCCAAATGCCTGACTTGTAACGGGTTATAGGTAGGAATTGAGTGCATGCATTGCTTGTTAGGTACTTAGACAGGTAGGTAGGTTTTCACATTTTGTGCCTGCCTGTGTTGTGGGTGTTGCCACGTATTTTGTATGTCTGTTTGGAGTGTTTTTAAGCAGATCGATTTGTTTTAATGCAACGCCATCACCGTAGACGTAATGCTAAATTTCACACAGAAGTTTGTGGCGCCCGCCCCTGTCTGATTATAGGCTAGGTCGCAAACTAGGTACCTAGCCACTTTATATGAACAGTATTAACAACTTTGGAGTTATTGGAATGGATGGAAGTCTTCTTTTTATCACAAATAAGTTTCTCATATTGATATCCACATATCAGACATCGGGGCAGGTGTTGCATTCAAATTGTCCGTGGGGGGTTAATACAACATGACGATGATGGTACGCAAGACGGTTTTACAGTGGCAATTTGCTCTCCAGTCTAGTCGCTTTAGATCCTTTCAATCGTCAAGCTTTCAAGCCTTTTAGTCCTTTCAAGCTTGAACTAAAACATTCCAGATATGTGCTAATAAATTATAGCATATGGCATTTAACATTAAGAATTGGTTTCAATAAATTTTTGCACCTTTTCATTGACAACAATTATTGTTTGGTGGTGGAATGAAAACAGTTTTTGACTGAGTGTCTTTAGTTTTAATTTTAATAAACACTTTTATATTCCAAAACCCATACATCACTATGCAAATCAGTCATGACATGAGCATCCTACTCATGAGTTGTGTTGTGAATTTCCATTATTTGTGGGGTGTGAACATGTCAGGAGTATCAGGTATGGATGTATAAACTTGGTTGGTATCGATTAAATTGTACTTTTGTTTTCATTTTATCTACTGTTGCTCAGAAAGTTGGCTTGTTACCATAGCCTTCACTAATTCAATGATAGTGCCAAGTTGTCATCTGGTACTCATATGTCAGCTGCCTGATACAAGTAGAGCTGAGTGCAGTCTACAAAAATCAGAAAGCATATTGTTATTTGCTGATGATTGTAAGTTAATTCTACTTATTTCAGCAGTGTTGATAGTCACAATTATTTTGCTATAGAAACTGCTGTGGGAATTATAATCAATGATCTCTTCTAATTTATGTGAATCATTAAGCCAGGTCTCCTCGCTCTATCTTGTTCTGGAGCCCATGTGACCTGGGAGCAAAAAGCTGCTGTAAAACCACCTACTGATGCACTGTTTGTGGCTTTTATGCTAATTTTCCCATTTTAGTTTCACATTTATATAGTGGTAGTTTTGTACTTTTATGTGACCCTTTCACAATTCATTGCCATTTGATATGAGGATGGCTTCTAGGAAATTATCAAAGTAAAAATTTAGTGTGGATAAATATAAAAATGAAAATAATGATGGTGTGACATATTGAATGTGGAAATATCAGAAACACAAAGTATCATGTTGTGAAATCTTGAGTGTTTGGCATATCCAACACCCAAAGTATCAAATTACAAGATTGAATGCACAAAATGTCTCACACTCAAAATATCCAATTATATAATATTTAATAAGCAAAATATAGGGTGTACAAAATATTTAGAACAAGAATGTTAAGCTAACCACCTGGTTGCTCACATCACACCATCTCCCTTGCCTACATTCTACCCTCTGAAATTTCATCCATTGCCTACATTCCTTCAGGGGATGAGTAGTCTAGGGGTAAGTTGCCCATCTCACAATCAAAAGATTGTGGGTTTGAGTCTCACCTGTTGCTACTCTTTGCCCGCAACCAATCAGCGTGAGAGATTGGTGACGCTATGTGGCTCAACTGTCGACGTATCGTAAAAACCAATATCCACCACCTATATTCCTTCACCATTCAACCTTCTGAAAGGCAGCATTTAGCCATTCCAGTGGTTTTGGAAAATAAAATATAATTTAGAACATCAGTGTAGATGCAAACATCCAAACATTATGATTGATGGTCCTTATTTTGTTGCTCAGGTGTCCCATATGCATGTATCTGGTTACTCTTAAATATTGACCATTTAGATGCTCTTTGGTACCATTATTGGTCTGGCATCTTCACAAAAGTTACCACTGTTGTCAGTGGCAATTACACCCAATAAAGAACAAATAAATTATTTGTGAGCTCTCTGACAGCAAAACATGCACAGCTAACACATCTGATCATAACATTAAGTTGTCCACACAATTGGCAGCCCTGGATAAGAATGTGGCCTGTCTTGCATGTGTGAGCATTGCTTGCAAACAATGTAGTTTGACCAAAACAGTGGATGGTTATCATTGCTGAAAATTCATAGTAAAAAACCTGTTGATCCACAGTGGTCAAGCTAAGCTGTATTTATGAATGGGAAACACACCTATGTGTGACTCATTCATATTTCCCTAATGGAAATACTTACATTTAGCCATATCATAAGGTATTTTATAGTAACTTCTAGTAATCTCAAGAAACTGTGAATCCTGAGCTAGCCAACAAACAATTGGCTGAACAAAATTGCCAGCATGAGATATTTACATTTTAACTTGAGCTAAATCAACCAGGGCATGTAGTAAGACTGCAACGGTTTGCCCGTTTTCGAAGTCTGCAGGGGCCCTACCAAATTGTGAACATACAGTATGTAGCTTGTAGTGGACTGATCAGGTAGGCCTAAAACGGTAGCTTAAAGTAGGTTCTACTCCCCTATATGGTCATGTTGAGTCATAGGGAAGCTACTTTATGTCAATTATGGACCATCTAAATTCCAAGAGTAAGAGATTCATAGTAACCCATGCAGCATGGAAAGAGCAGCATGCAGCATCTAACTCCCTTCTGTGTTTCCAGGTTCCAGGTTGATTTCCAATGTTGCCACAGATATCAACTTGAAACTTGGTGCATATGCACCTACTTGAATAGTATATCAATTTGCATCGCACTCGACCCAAAATCATGCCAGGTTTGTTAGGGCAGTTCAAAGCCAGGTCATGATTGCAGCAGCAGATCATTATCATACCTATCTTAAGACATTTCTAGGGACAAACATTGAATATGAATATATAGGTAATTAATCGCAATATACACAAACAGTTGCATCACCTTGTAACCTGAAACTTGATTAGGTGACAAGTTTACACCTAAAGTATTTTTTGTGAAGATTTTGCCATCACTGACATTGAACATTTAACTTTTTTAGATTTCAAAGAATTTTCCCCAATATAAAGTTTTAAGAATGCTGGACTACATGTGTCATATATATATATATATATATGCTACATTTTAAGTTGATTATATGATATCAGACATCTTTCAGATGACCAAAAATGTACCCTATCTATGAGTGCTAAGGTTGCAAGGAGCGGCCGCGGCCATAGTACACATATTGGCCATAGTCTGTATACTCATAACATGAAACCAGAAGTCCGGAAATGGAAAAGAGAACATTTCCACTTTCCTTAGCCATGTGATTATGGACCATCATCCAATGCTGATGCAGCCATAATGGATGTAGCATACCTAAGTGTGGAATATTGCAAATTTTAAGTATAAAAAAGAATATTGGAAATCTGAGTTGGCATTATTATTTTCCAATTATGACAGTATCAATTGAAAGATATAATTTGACAAGTGCTTTTGATGCCTTTGACTTGGTGCATTGTCAACCCATAAGTATGATATGTAGTTTGAAGGGTGCACAGATTAGTGCACATGTGTGAAATTGGAGACCTATGTTTGAAAAGGCCAACAGGAAAATATGTGGCCTAAAGATGTGCTTGAAAGTCTGGCTACACATTCAATGTCTTGTAAGCATGCAATGATGTTTTATGCTATTTTCTCTCTAGCTATGCAGTTGTGTAGGTACCTAAATGTTTGCTCTAACTATGCAGATGTGTATGTAACTAAATGTTCCACTTAGCAGCCTTTAGATGCTATCTTTATCCATTTCCAGGGTCATCAATCTTACTGAAGCTCCTTCGCCGCATTTTGAATGTGTTAGTATTGTTTGGAACACCCTTGCAATCTCCAGGTGATGAATAACCACTTTTTCAAAGTGTGCAAGCACCTTCAGGCTGCTTAAACATTGCTATGGTTCTCTTATCTGAAGAGGTTATTCACGCCGTGAAATTGGTTGTGGTCTTCTTCAGGGATTCTTATCTTGTCACGTGGAACGCTTTTAAAATAAATGGAAACTACGAAATATGAACAAATTATAAATGGTATGTATTGTCAACCAGATTATTCGTGTTAATATCAGTGACAGTGCAGCCCGTGCCGTCGCCGGCCCCCGCTGCCGAGTGTGAGATCTGACGTGGTGGTGTCGACAGGTTGACGCGACATGGCAGAGTGGTGGCCCCCGCTGCCGAGTGTGAGAGCTCACGTGGTGGTGTCGACAGGTTGACGCGGCATGGCAGAGTGGCGGCCCCCGCTGCCGAGTGTGAGATCTGACGTGGTGGTGTCGACAGGTTGACGCGGCATGGCAGAGTGGCGGCCCCCGCTGCCGAGTGTGAGAGCTGACGTGGTGGTGTCGACAGGTTGACGCGGCATGGCAGAGTGGCGGCCCGCGCCGTCGCCGGCCACCGCCGACGGCCTGCCGGACTGGGACCGGCTGCGACTCAGTCTCAACAACGCGCTCGGCGAGCTGCTGCACGGTTGGGGCCTGCTGGCGTCGCTGCGGCGGCGCACCGCGCCACGACCGCCGCGCAGCCCGGCCGCCGCGCCGCGGCCGCCGCCCGCCGAGACCATAGAGATGTCCTCCTTCAACTGTAGGGTGAGTCGCGGTCTGCGGTCGGGCTAGGATTTTTGGCAATCTCTGCTGCTCGCAAGTGTTCGGTAGCAACCGTGCCGAATCACTGCATAGCTGTGCCGAATGCAAGCCTGGCCGACGGAGTTGCGTCGTGGCGTGCTGCTTGATTATACTGGATGTGCAACTATCGGGGTATTGGGGTATTGAGTCGGCCACATCTTTGTGCATGCCCATTTCTGTCAGCTGTCAAGTGTTTGTGAAGAAGGAAGACGATCGATTTTGCTACATGTTCGGATGCGTAGCCATGCAGCATCGCCTCTGTCTCCAGCAAATATTCGTGGAGAGCCGATGTCTCAAGCAGCAATGTAAATGTCAATCAGAAACCTTATGTTTATTAGACAAGCGTGTTGGGTCTTAAAATAACGACACCCTGATAGCCTCCCTGAGGATAGTTATCCTGAGGGAGAACCTGAGGATAGTTCATCCTGCTCCAGTTATTTCCCTCGTTTTGTAATAAGCACTACTTCTGGCTGTTGTGAGTGTTTTCAATGGGCTAATGTCTTTGCTACATTGTTTGCTCTGCTCGCAGTAACCCAGTGCTTCAATGTTCGCGAGTTTTGCATGACGTAGAGCTGTGCTGGTATGCGTATTGTGGCTCGCGCGTCTATGTGCTTGGCGAGCTTCAGCATACGTCCACTTTATCTTAATCTGGTAAAAGATCATAGCTTCCCTCAGCTTTCCTGAAGAAGGGGAGGAGGAATTAGATGGCCACACTTGGCCTGAGGTTTAAGTTGCAGTTAATTTGTTAGGCCGTTACATTTATCGTGGCTTTCATTATATTCTCAGATGGGCGGATGATTATTGGGCCATGTCGATGTGTGGCAGAGAATCAGGGATGCCAGCTAATCTCGAAACGTCGGTGACCTAAGTCGGGTCGTTTTATGAACGAATTGAAGAAGGGAATGAGGTGGTCGCTCTCTCTGCCTCCCTCTTCCTGTCGGGTTCCGAGCTACGTGATTCTGGAGTCGATTTGTGTTCCATTTGGACCATTTTGTCATCAATTTCTGTCTTTGCGAATTACTTTTAAGTCATGAACATGTCTTGGGCCCCTTGAATTCCTCCTCTTGCCCTTGGGAAAATGCTATATTTTACCTGGACCAGCAGCTAGTGTCAAGCTGCAGTGCCAGCAGAACGCACTGCACTGCAGAATCCAATCTGATGATCTGGCTTTCTTTCTGATATATCTTATTCCGAAGGAGGCACTTTCGTGAATCGTGGGTGTCTCTCGCCGCAGGAAGTATGTCATAGTGGTCGTCCATTCATTTGTTGGTGGAAGACGAATTAAAGACCAGCTAGCATTAAATATCCATGAAATAGTAATCCTTGTAGTCTTAATTCTATCCATTAGCATCACTATGGCAGACACTCTCTCCTGAATGGTTGTATTTCATATGCCTATCTTATGTCATGGGAGGACCTGGGTATGGTTATTTCATGGACATGCAGAAGTTGCACGTACCTCACCTTCGTTTGTGTAGTTTAGTCTGCAATATCGCAGCATCTTCAAAATGGTCGGGTGACCTACTGCGCTGTCCTTGCACACATCTGTTCCGATATTTCCACCTTTTTCCGAGCTTTGCTTTGCTGCAGGGGGCCAAATAATTGAAATGTTTTATCACTCATTTTTATAATGATTGTGTTTATAAGCAAAGAACACATAACACAGAGCTCTCTAGCAGATGGCACTTTGCCTCCGCTAAAGATTTAGGGAAAAAAACAAGAAAAAAAACACAGCATGCCACATCATCTACCGGGCGGATCTGCCTGTAGAACGCATGATGCGTTGCATCGTAAGCATTGCTCCTGTCCGTGTCCTGAGATGGATAGCAAGCATGTTTATAACAGTGGAACAGGTGACCTCATGGTGCATGAATTGCATGCTTGTCTGTTGCAGGTTGTTTCGAATAGTCCATTGGCGGGCGGCGGCCGTGCCATCTGTCGCGTGGCGTCGGCACCAGTAGTTAACGGGATGGTCTATAGACGACAGCAGTGGCACGAGGCTTCCGATTCGGACAGCGGCGTTTGTGTGGACCGCGACTGGACCGTTGGCTCGAACGGCGTCCTGCTGTGGGAGGAGGTGAGCAGTGGCGCAGAGCGGTCGGGTCGCGTGGTCCGTGTACGGCGGCGCGCCGACCCGAGCCGAGCGACGCTCATTGGTCTCCCGGCGCAGAGCACCGCCTTCCGTCTGATCGCGAAATGATGTCTCCCGCGTGTGCGCAAATACGATGATAAAATACAACGGTTCACACTGACAGTTTGACACTGTCTGTGTTGCTGCGACAGTTTGACGGCACCGGAAGCGGCGAGGGTCACCTGTTCGTGACGAAACAGCTGCTGCAGCCCAGCTGGTGCGACTGTTGCGGTGACCTGCTCTGGGCGGACGCTCTCGTCTGCAAGTGTGAGTATCCGTGCTGTGTCAAGCCTGTTGCACCCAAACACACGCACGTACACACACGCACGCACACACACGCACGTGCACACGCACGCACACACGCACGCACGCACGCACGCACGCACGCACGCACGCACGCACGCACGCACGCACGCACGCACGCACGCACGCACGCACGCACGCACGCACGCACGCACGCACGCACGCACGCACACACACACACACACACACACACACACACACACACACACACATATATATATATATATATATATATATATATATCGTTTGGATCACGACTTGATCTCTATGACTTCACAGTGGAGAGCTGATAGTGGGATGGTGCTCCGATTATTTCCGTACGAAGGATCAGTAGCATGAATGGGAGACTGAAGAAACAGTGAGTGGGTGCAAGTGGCGAGGGAGTGACCGAATAGCAAAGTATCCCATACCTGAGGTGTCCGCGTTGTCATTTCCCTCACCTCCGGAGTGTCATGGACGCTATAGGACAAGGGTGTAGGATGGTTACGTTGTCATTTCCCTCACCTCCGAAGTGTCATGGACGCTATAGGACAAGGGTGTAGGATGGTTAAGATGACATAGATCCCATACCTGAGGTATCCGCGTTGTCATTTCCCTCACCTCCGGAGTGTCATGGACGGACAAGGGTGTAGGATGGTTACGTTGTCATTTCCCTCACCTCCGGAGTGTCATGGACGCTATAGGACAAGGGTGTAGGATGGTTACGTTGTCATTTCCCTCACCTCCGGAGTGTCATGGACGCTATAGGACAAGGGTGTAGGATGGTTACGTTGTCATTTCCCTCACCTCCGGAGTGTCATGTACGCTATAGGACAAGGGTGTAGGATGGTTACGTTGTCATTTCCCTCACCTCCGGAGTGTCATGGACGCTATAGGACAAGGGTGTAGGATGGTTACGTTGTCATTTCCCTCACCCCCGTAGTGTCATGGACGCTATAGGACAAGGGTGTAGGATGGTTACGTTGTCATTTCCCTCACCTCCGGAGTGTCATGGACGCTATAGGACAAGGGTGTAGGATGGTTACGTTGTCATTTCCCTCACCTCCGGAGTGTCATGGACGCTATAGGACAAGGGTGTAGGATGGTTACGTTGTCATTTCCCTCACCTCCGTAGTGCCATGGACGCTATAGGACAAGGGTGTAGGATGGTTAAGATGACGTAGCTGTTAATAAATGCTATTTACAATGTAATGGAGACATTGCGATGTTTCGCAGTTGTCCTAGGAGCAGAGTGGAAGTCCGAACATACTGCCTGAGCTATTTTGTGTAGGATGACATAGCGGAGGACGGCGCAAATAGCGTGGCGTGTCGAGACACGCCACGGAGGGCATCACAGTGCCTGCATTATTCGCGACAGGTGGCAACACCGTTCGAATACTAACGCCAAGGGCAAAGCTGCCACCTGTAAACTTTAATATTAGATGATGGAATTGATATAATTGACACACTGCGCCATGAAATTAATTTATCTTAAAGTGCAGAGTATGAGACAAAGACTTCATTCCTTGATGATATCGAAGGAAATTGGCGATTTTTTGGCAAAAGGTGAGGTTGAAATGTAAAGAATGCTAACTGTTCATAAGATTCTGAGGCTGTAAACACAAGAAACGAGGGAGGAGGAAAATTATAAATATAGTTAGGTTGAATACTGTTTAGTTTCATGAACATCAACAGGATAAGTTTTTTAAACCTGCTTCTATCGGCCAACCTGCTTCTATAAACCATACATCCACCATGGGTTGGCTTCGTATTATATTTATGAACTTCAGAACTCTGTTAGAACGGCTTGATCTGTATATCTTGATCTTGGTCTAGAATGTTGTGTGCGTAGCTCTTTTTTCTGTAAATCCGTGCACCGTTTTCATGGGTTGTCGCATGTCGTCCTTCTCTGTGTGTTCGCCAGGCAATAGACGGTCGTTCCCAGTCCTACCTCGATCCACAAACCACCGCCTCCCCCTGGTCCGCGCCACACAGTGGTGGTGCTCCAGCTGTCCGCTGTGTTGCCACGGCGCTGGTGAGAGGTCGGATGGCTCCAGCCTCTCCACGCACACCTGCCCTCGCTGCGCCAATGACGAGGTGAAGTGTATTGACCCGGTCGAGCCGAGGTCTGCATCGACCGGGCCGAGCCGGTCGATGCAGACCTCCAAGTGTGTGCGAGGGGATTGACGGCACACGTGCGCCGGTGGTGGGTCAGTCACCGTCGTCGGGTGCCGACGCCAGCTGATGGGCGCCATGGCCAGAAGGGTGGTCAGAATCAGTGAGTTGCCGCGACTGTGGCCGGTCGCCAGAGGCAGTGGCCGCAGCCCGCGACCACGGCCCTTAACTGGCCTGTCTGTTGGTCTGGCTCACCCGTGGTCGGCTGTCTGTTGGTCTGCTTCCCCGGTGACCGGCTGTCTGTTGGTCTGTCTCCCCGTGCACAGTCTGCCTTACGCATGCCAAAGTTGGCATGAGTTAGCTGTTTCAAACTCGCCTGCCTCCTCTAGTATTGAGGACGGTAGCTGGCGCCTGCCCGCTTCCCCACCGACACACTGGGCGAGAGGATTATATGATGAACCTCTAGACGCTGCGACAAGGTTATCTGGGATAATTACAGGTTCCGTGGAGCCTATGCAATACATGTAGCACTGCAACCAATGTGGCATGCGGGTTACTTCAGGGCCCTAGGATGGCGAGTCCTAAAGCCCAAATAATCAATCAATATGTGACGCTCCCGAACACCATCGTCAGGGAGTGCACGATACTGTAGACACCGTGCCATATAGTGCCTGATACCTCGGACACAGTTGCCATGGGTGTGCGTGTTACCCTAGGCACTGTTGCCATGATGTACTTGATGCCACGGGCATCTTTGGCATGGTACGTGATTCTCTGAACACAGTTCTCCTAGGCTGCGTGATGCCCGAATCCCGCTTCCATGAGGTACGTGACACCTTGTCCACCGCTGCCATGGGGTACTCCGTATCTGGGGATCCGTTGCTATGGAGTGTGTGATACTCTGTGCACGCGATACCCCGACACCGTGGTCACGATGTACCTGGCACCCGGATGCCGTTGCCAGGTGGCGCGTGATATCCGGGACGGAGTTATTGCCATTTTGCCATGGTCGGGTGCAGCGGATGACCGAACCTCTATGTTCGACCGCCTGGCTCACTGCCAGCGGCAGACGGGCCCGAAATACCTCTCTGCTTCTGCAGCCTGGCGGCGCCGGCAAACCGTGTCGGAGGTCCACTGCTTGACTTGGCGGGGTCGGCCGCCTGTCGTGACCGGCTACCGTGACGTGACGTGACTGCTGTGACCGGCTAACGTGACGTGACTGCCGTGGTCAGCTAGTGTATCGTAACTGTTGGGACCGACTGCCGTTACGTGACGTGGCTGTTGTGACCGACTGCCTTGGCGTGACGTGACGTGGCTGCGGTGACTGCCGTGGTCAGCTAGTGTATCGTAACTGTTGTGACCGACTGCCGTTACGTGACGTGACTGTTGTGACCGACTGCCGTGGCGTGACGTGACGTGGCTGCGGTGACTGCCGTGACGTGCCGTGACTGTTGGGACCGACTGCCGTTACGTGACGTGACTGTTGTGACCGACTGCCTTGGCGTGACGTGACGTGGCTGCGGTGACTGCCGTGGTCAGCTAGTGTATCGTAACTGTTGGGACCGACTGCCGTTACGTGCCGTGACTGTTGGGACCGACTGTCGTTACGTGACGTGACTGTTGTGACCGACTTCCGTGACGTGACGTGGCTGCGGTGACTGCTATGACTGACTGCCGTGACGTGCCGTGACTGTTGTGACCAGCTGACGTGACGTGACGTGACTACTGTGACCGGCTGACGTGACATGAAGTAACTATTGTCACCGGTTAGCGTGACGTGACTGCTGTGATCGGCTGCCGTGACGTGACGTGACTGCTGTGACCGACTGCCGTGACGGGACGTGACGGCTATGACTGGCTGCCGTGATTGTTGTGACTGGCTGCAGTGACGTAACCGTCTGCCAGGCTGGTTGGCGCTCCGCCCGCCTGTCGGAGGTATTGCTAGTCGGCTGGCGTGTCAGCTGATTGAGGCGTCGGCGCCGCCCCAGCCGCCTCCGAACGGTCTCGGGAGCGGCCGGGTGAGCCGGGTCGTGCCCGCCGCCGCTGCCGTAGCGCGCCGTCATAGAACTGCCATCGCGTCCGGCGGCACTGCGCGTCTGTGGCCTTCCTCTCTGCGGTGGTGGGCAGTAGCCGGCATCTGCCTCAGTGTGGACTGTAGCGTAGCCGGCTCCAGAGGGGAGTTGTCCAGATCTGTGCACCAGTGCAGGTGTGCGTGCCTCCGAGTGTGCGGTGTCGGAGATGCCGGGTCGCAGGCGTGTGAGACGCTCCAAGAGCCTGCGCGAGCGTGGCCGGGACCGGCGCGACTCACCGCCGCCGTCGGCACCGCCCGACCTGCCGCCACGCGTCTACAAGTCCCAGCTGATGGTGAAGTTCTCCAAGCCGAGCTTCTCCATCTACCTGGACTACTCGCCGCGCGACAAGTGCTTCAAAGTCGCCTACATTGTGGAGGGTGAGGTGTCGCGGTCGATGTCGGCCTGGTGGGTGGTCTCTAGGTGGGTCACGTGTCCAACCTGGGAGGACTCAAGATTGGTCACCTGTCCAACCTGGGAGGACTGGAAATTGGTCACCTGTCCAGCTGGGGAGCGCTGGAGATTGGTGGCCTATCCAACCGGAGATGGCTGGAGATGGGTCACCTGTCGAGCGAGCGAGGGCTGGAGGTGGGTCACCTGTCCAGTTGAGGGGGGAGAGCTGGAGGTGGGTCACCTGTCCAGAGAGGGAGGACTGGAGATGGGTCACCTGTCCGGCGGGAGAGGGCTGGAGGTGGGTCACCTGTTCAGCGGGGGAAGGTTGGAGGTGGGCCACCTGTCCAGCCGGAAATGGCTAGAGACTGGCCGGTGTCGGGGTACGGCATCCAGCCGGGGTCGAGGGGTGGACTGGCCGGAGATGGCGATAGCTCAGTGAGCATGGCATTCTACTCGCGATCGCAAGATCAGGAGTTCGAATTTCACAATTTGGGGATTTCCAAGTGCGCGCGTGACCACTCGGCATGGGAGATTAGCGACTTCGTGTGGCCAAGGGCGTCAAGGAAGAACCTCGGTTTCTTCTCCCGAGGAGGGACGCGGTTACTACAGTCGCGTGTCCTCCCCTTCGACCATCTCTTACTGAAATGTCAGACGTCAGGCGGCAGATGCGGGAATAGTTCCCGGCCGCAGAGGCTCTGTCGCCGTGTCGGGGCCGGACCCCATGATACAATTCCGGGAAATTATGACGTCCCACCAACACCACACCACCATATGCTCACTCAGGGCAGGGGCCGGCTGTAAGACCGGCTTATTGATTTAAATGCAAACATGTGTTATTGAGTGATTTTAGTTTGGCTGGATTTTAGACAAAACAAGTGCACTACAGACGAAATCCAAAACCCCGAGGGATTAAGTCTTGGCAATCTCGGAGTCTGGATCCATGATTTCACTCCAATCCTGGTGTCCGGATCCCAGAATTCACGTACCCACCTGGTATCCTCACACTATGTCTTGACCGTGCCACTGTTGACGGTGATAGAGCCCGAAGATCGTCCCAGACGACGGCGACCGGCAAATATTCATTATCAGTAGTTTTGATGTGTTAGCGATGATTCACTGCAGGCTGATTCACTGGCTGTCTGATTTAGGGTTCGGGTGGGTGGCAGGGGCGCTTACCTGCCCGACGTGGCCATGTTTCGCACATAACTCATTCGGTCACACTGGAGTGTCTGCCTGACGGCCGTGTGTTGCTGATGTGTTGCAGACTGCAGTTATACGTGCCACCAGCGGTGTCGGGACCTGGTAACGTTGGACTGCCCCTCGGACGCGTCCAGTGACCTTGGCTTGTCCGAAGTCACGGACCCCAGTCGGGATGAAGATCTGCTTCAAGTACAAACCTTAGTGGTGAGTGTGTTCGCCGCGGGTCACAAGTGCCCACCCTTCTGCCGCAGCTTGGCAGTCGGACAACTGTTGGTATCAATGTTGGCACCAATTTCACATCCGTTCTCACGATATGCCAGCTTTAGCATGATGATACCAGCATTATCAGCATTAACTTGGTTTGGTACAAATTTCCATCCGTTCCCATGCTATGTCAGCATTAACTTGGTGGTACCAACATTACCATCATTAATTTGGTTTGGTACAAATTTTCCATCCGTTCTCATGAGGTGCCAGCATTAGCTTGTTGGCACATTTTGGGAAATAATGCAATACCCACCGTAAGTTATTCTCCAATTTATTCTTTGAAACGTTATACAACTATATTGGGCTGTGTGTAATAAAATATATATACACGACCTTCAATATACCAGGAGGTGCTGAGTTGACATCAAAAGTAACGATAAGGGTTGTACTTTATTGCTCAACGTTTCGGCCAGGGGCCATCGTCACTCCTGACGATGGCCCCTGGCCGAAACGTTGAGCAATAAAGTACAACCCTTATCGTTACTTTTGATGTCAACTCAGCACCTCCTGGTATATTGAAGGTCGTGTATGTATATTTTATTACACACAATGTCTAAAACCCAGGAGCATCTAAGAGCCATTCTTCGTTATATTAAACTATATTGGGCTGATCAGATAGCACAAGGATGGCCAGTGATGTTCAGCTACCTGAGCCATTGAACGCTACACTTATGTAGCTTGCGTGTGTTGGTTTTGAATCACTGTGGCTTAGTCAGAAAAATGTATGTACATGAAGAATATGTGACCAGAATAAAGCTACCGCAAAAATATCAATCGCGTGTTTTCTCCCTTTGCTTACGCAAAAAGAAATGCACAACACCTCGAGCAATCTGCCATCACGCAATTCGCGTATCACCTGTTCCACAACACCTCGAGCATCTTCAAATTTTATCACTTTCACAACACCTCGGAATCGTCTCCAATTCGCGTATCACCTGTTCCACAACACCTCGAGCAATCTGCCATCACACAATTCGCGTATCACCTGTTCCACAACACCTCGAGCAATCTGTCATCACACAATTTGCGTATCACCTGTTCCACAACACCTCGAGCAATCTGCCATCACACAATTTGCGTATCACCTGTTCCACAACACCTCGAGCAATCTGCCATCACACAATTTGCGTATCACCTGTTCCACAACACCTCGAGCACCCTGCCATCACACAACTCGCGGACAAGGTTGGAATTGTACTTTGTAATCCTGGATTTGGACAGGATGTTTGGGGTAATTGAACATGGAAAGGATATCTATCTTCAAACCTATGACATCAGAACATCATGTTTACTTCTGGGTGAATCTTGGCCACTTTATACAGAGCAGTTCATTGTCAAACAGTACCATTTAACCTCCAAATGAAACAGACAGACCATAACTTTCTGGAGGGGATAATGTTCTGGATGTCAAACATCCAGAAACAGCAAACTTTTCCACCCTCGCTCGCGTGTCACCTGTTCCCACGCGTCTCCGGAGCGGCCAGCCACGTGTTGTGACGCGTCGGTCGGCCGTGTTCCAGAACTGTGACAGCGCGACGGTGGCGGAGGTGCGGCACACCGACACCGCCGTCAGGGCCGCCATGATCGAGACGTACAACGCCACCACCACGCAAGGTCTCTACATGACCGTGGTGAGTCGTGGCCACGCTCTGTCACTCTGCACGCCACGCATGCCGGTGGAGTTTACGCGCATTGCTTTCCATATCTTCGCGCATTTGCAGCGGTTTGGTCGTGAGGTAGTTCCAAGCAGTCAGTGCTCCGGCCATGAGCTATCAGGATGAACAAAGCGACGGTCGATCGATCAGCAGCTGGTCGTGTACAGCGTCTGATCAGCCCGTGGTGGTGGTGCGGTCAATGATGACTCCCAGCATCTTCACGAATGGCGAGGGGGTTAGGACGTGACTGCCAATGTTGAGTTGGTAGGATGTGGCTTTTTTGGGGGATTGGGTCGTGCCGACAAGCAGTAGGGTAGTTTTAGTTGGGTTCATCTTCAAGGAGTTGGATGTGAAGTAAGACTGAATAGCTGGAATCGGTTTGTTAAATCTCGCAAATACAAAAAAGACGGTCGATCGATCAGCTGCTGGTCGTGTTCAGCGTCTGATCAGCCCGGCGAAGCAGCTGAACATGTCCAAATCAGCCAGACTCAGATCAGAGCCGGGAGCAGCAGCTGAATACGGCCATTGTCCAGGTCGGCCCGACGCAGCGGCTTTATGTATCCAGATCAGTCGGAAGCCGCAGCTGGATATGTCCGTGTCAGCCCAGAGCAGCAGCTGTACATGTCCGGATCAGCCCGACGCAGATCAGGGCCTGGGGCAGCAGATGTCCGGGTCAGTCCAGAGCAGCAGCTATGCATGTCCAGACCAGAGCCCAGAGCGGCAGCTGTACATGTCCAGACCAGAGCCGGGAGCGTCAGCTGTACATGTCCAGACCAGAGCCGGGAGCGTCAGCTATACATGTCCAGACCAGAGCCGGGAGCGTCAGCTGTACATGTCCAGACCAGAGCCCAGAGCGGCAGCTGTACATGTCCAGACCAGAGCCGGGAGAGTCAGCTATACATGTCCAGACCAGAGCCGGGAGCGTCAGCTGTACATGTCCAGACCAGAGCCGGGAGCGTCAGCTATACATGTCCAGACCAGAGCCGGGAGCGTCAGCTATACATGTCCAGACCAGAGCCCAGGGCGGCAGCTCTAAATATGCAGACCAGAGCCGGGAGCGTCAGCTATACATGTCCAGACCAGAGCCGGGAGCGTCAGCTATACATGTCCAGACCAGAGCCGGGAGCGTCAGCTGTACATGTCCAGACCAGAGCCGGGAGCGTCAGCTATACATGTCCAGACCAGAGCCGGGAGCGTCAGCTATACATGTCCAGACCAGAGCCGGGAGCGTCAGCTATACATGTCCAGACCAGAGTCGGGAGCGTCAGCTGTACATGTCCAGACCAGAGTCGGGAGCGTCAGCTATACATGTCCAGACCAGAGCCGGGATCGTCAGCTATACATGTCCAGACCAGAGCCGGGAGCGTCAGCTATACATGTCCAGACCAGAGCCGGGAGCGTCAGCTATACATGTCCAGACCAGAGTCGGGAGCGTCAGCTGTACATGTCCAGACCAGAGTCGGGAGCGTCAGCTATACATGTCCAGACCAGAGCCGGGATCGTCAGCTATACATGTCCAGACCAGAGTCGGGAGCGTCAGCTATACATGTCCAGACCAGAGCCGGGAGCGTCAGCTATACATGTCCAGACCAGAGCCGGGAGCGTCAGCTGTACATGTCCAGACCAGAGCCGGGAACGGCAGCTGGATGTGTCCGGACGTCCGCCCGTGAGCGATACCGTGCCGGACGTGCCCGCAGCCGCGGCAGATACGGCGCGCCGGGTGTTTCCGGCGTGGCCGGCCGGCACACGGCGCACGGACCGTCCCACGCGGCGGTCACTGTCGGCAGCGTGTGACGGCGGCAGTCGACCGTGGCGGTACGCGGCCTCTGCACCACCGGCGTGACCCGACCCCACCAATGGAGCTCGACAGTGACGAACAGCAGACGCGCTCGGCTCGGCGCCGCCGGAAGACCGACCGAGAGCGACGCCTGTCCATCGTCTCCATTAACGACGACGGCTCTGAGGATCTGGTGGTGCGCGACATCGAGTGGGTATGTGGCCCGTGGCCTGGGGAGGATCTGGTGGTGCGCGACATCCGGTGGGTATGTGGCCCGTGGCCTGAGGAGGATCTGGTGGTGCGCGACATCGAGTGGGTATGTGGCCCGTGGCCTGTGGAGGATCTGGTGGTGCGCGACATCCGGTGGGTATGTGGCCCGTGGCCTGATGAGGATCTGGTGGTGCGCGGCATCGGGTGGGTATGTGGCTCGCGGCCTGCAAAGTCATGGATGCCTGGGAGGAGAGCGATGAGGTGGACGCTTCCGAAACGGGAAGTTTGTTCTCGAGGCGGTGACGTGTTATAAAGTCATCAAGTGCTGAGGCTTAATAAGAGCCACGGAGGCCACCTGGGTTAAGCTTATAGTATGAAGATGCTATTAGATGACAAAAATGAGACTGACCCCTAATCATTATTATATCCTGTACTATAAGGAAAACACATCTACTCCATTGCGTTACCTTGATCTATCTCTTAGGCATCAGATGACCGAGGGTCGGTTCTGAACCCACCGCCAAGTACGCCTGTTTCAAGCATAATTCGCCATGTATAAGCATAACATAAAACCTACTAGCATCAATCCCACACCATTGACCGGAATTCCTATATGCCTTTATTGTACAACTTATAATTATAAAAGGCATTCGGAACTCTCCACTACATCGCCAGTGAGCTTTTTCCATTCATCAACCACATTTTGGCTGAAAAGTTCTTGGCGTTTAACTGCCCTACACCTAGACTTGTCGAACCGGTATTGATGATCCAAATGCGATTCCCTAAATAGGTATCATTCGTATTGGCATTTTCTAACTCTTTTACCACATTGAACGAGGCCGCGGTAGCTCACTTGGTAGGGTGTCGAACTCATCGCAAGATTCTGGGTTCGCATCCCGCAACCGGCAGGCTTACCCAGTCCGCCCGCAACCAATCGGCGTGACAGGTTGGCGATGCTGTATGGCCTAGCGGTTGAATGCGTCGTAAAAACACCGAAGGTTCTTCTACCATCTGAAACTTCGCGATCGTATCGCCCCTTAATATCCGATACTTCAGTAAATACTTACCTAATTCAAGCAGCCTCTCCAATATTATAAATACCGTAGTCACTGGTAAGTCTAATAGCTTTGCTCCTAACTCTTTCTAGCATATAGATGTCCCTTTTCTGAGGAAGAGTTCCATGTCTGTGCACAGTATCACAGGTCTCTTTACATCTGTCTAGTGCTGGTGTCTATCGGGACACTGGTCGACGGCGGTCAAGCGGTGCAACTAGCGCCACCAGTGGCAGTTTTGTAACTACTGATACGGAGCCTGATTGTGACTGCCTCTTAGCCCATTAACGCCAAAGAATGCAACATTTGCAGAAGAGTCGGTGGTCTCACTCGGTCCCTACCGGCCGCGTCGTCAACACGGTGGTCAACCTTGTGTAGTTAGTATCAGGTGGTCGGTGCCAGGTGGTCAGTGTCAGGTGGTCATTGTCATGTGGTCAGTGGTAGGTGGTCATTGCAAGGTGGTCAGTGTCAGATCAGGTGGGCAGTGTCAGGTGGTCAGTGTCAGATCAGGTGGACAGTGTCGGGTGGTTAGTGTCAGGTGGCTGACGTCAGATGTTTAGCGTCTCGCTCCGTTGCGGCATTGCTATCCACAGGGTAAGAAAAGTCAGGTGGTTCGCATAGGGTGGCTAGCGCCATGTGTTGCACATATTACTCTGTGGCGGTCCACCGGTACATTTCATGCTGGCGTGGCTCTTCTTAGCCACCATGTCGTGTCTTGGCGGTGACAATCCAAGAGATAAGTTGAGCATTTTAGTCGGTCTTAACCTTGGCGTCTCCGTCTTTGGGATTTTGGACACAGAGGTGGGACTCTCAAGACGAAGAGTCTCATTCGTCCTGTGCGAACGGTGTGTTACCTTAGCTGCTCTAGGTTGCAGAGATCTGATCGGTTCTGTTAAAATTGCACTGAATTCCCGAGTCGTGTTGTCTGAGCGACAGAACTACTGTGCTCATCAAATCCCGTAGTTGTTATTTTAACGTTAACACCGATTTTAATATGCATCCTTGAGATTAACCAAACATGTCAGCCTCGACACTGATAGGTTGACAAAGGCTAGAGTATGGTACCTGTTATCACATTATTTATTTACTTTAAAACGAACTCGCCAGTGTGGGAGCTTTTGAAATCGAGTCCAGAGCGGATTTTGAGACGCTTCAGCTCTCGTCATGTCGTTGTTGATAAATCGCATGCCATTGCTGTGTCGCCGTTATGACCCATTTACCTGTATGGCCGTGTGTGTGTGCTTGTGTTCGCTTCACCTGTCTGCTTTCCCACTCGGGGCATGACTAGCGACGGTAAAGTGGAAAGCCCCACGACGTCAAATACAATGCAATACAATACAATGGAACACAATATACATGCATTTTAGCTTTGTTTCGAAGCCTGAGGGATTGGCCTGCTACAAAAGCTTGAACTGTTAAGTCGAAGCTGCGAATCGGCCTGTGTTTGTGCAATATCCTGTCCCTTGTCTAGGCTCTCGCCATGAACCCAGGGGGCGCTGGTGTATCGGGTGCAGTGCTAGAGTTGACCAGGTCAAGCTGACCCGTAATTCCGTAATTCTAAGGACGCACTTGCAAGGTTGAAGCACGTCAAAGTGCCTGTCGCGTCAGGATGTTTTGTAAGTTGGAATAATATTATTAGCTTTTGGTCTCGCACATAATTACGTTCGATTTGTCCCGTTGAGTTAAATTAAAAGCTGGCGAGACGCTTTCCTGGGCAGATCATGAGTGAGGCCTTGCACGTTGCTTGTCTTCAAGTATGTAGCTGTTCGAAATATGTTATCGGTGCATTCAGTTTTCCTTCGGGCATTTGGCGTCAGCCCCATGATTATATTCAGGCACTGAACTAATGTTACCTGTGGTTGTGTGGAATATCGCCAACTAAGTTGGTATTGCCAATGTTGAGCTTGTGCGCCGTGTGAGCGTATAGCGGGCGGTACGCTGACTGGCGAGTGCCGTGCCGCTTCAGTCGGACGACGGCGCCTCGTTCCGCGGCTTCGTGCGCGTGCACATGAACCTGTTCCGTCCGATCAACATGGTGGCCGGCACGCGGCCGCCGTCCATCTACGACGTGCTGCAGACTGAGCCGGCGCTTTCCGAGCTGACGCTGGAGCGCACGCTCGCCTCGTTCTACCTGCCGCGCGACACGGTCAAGGCGCTGCACATAGACAAGTGAGTGCCGCCGCCGCCGCCGCTGCCGTCAGCGCGACTTTTCTCACGCTCTGAGGTAGTGTTCGTTGTTCTGACGTGTTTTATGCCCTGTTATGACATGTCTGACGTGTTTTATGCCTGTTTTTATGTTGTATGCCCGGTTGTACTGCGGTCTGCTGCGCCGTGTCCTGTCCCGTCCTGACATGTCACGACACCACACGGTATCGAGGCCGTGTCCTCTCTCCTGTCCCGTCCTGACATGTCACGACACCACACGGTATCGAGGCCGTGTCTTCTGTTCCGTCCTGACATGTCACGACACCACGCGGTATCGAGAACGTGTCCTCTCTCCTGTCCCGTCCTGACATGACACGACACCACGCGGTATCGAGGCCGTGTCCTCTCCTGTTCCGTCCTGACATGTCACGACACCACGCGGTATCGAGGCCGTGTCCTCTCTCCTGTCCCGTCCTGACATGTCACGACACCACGCGGTATCGAGGTCGTGTCCTCTCTCCTGTCCCGTCCTGACATGTCACGACACCACGCGGTATCGAGGACGTGTCCTCTCTCCTGTCCCGTCCTGACATGTCACGACACCACACGGTATCGAGGCCGTGTCCTCTCCTGTTCCGTCCTGACATGTCACGACATCACGCGGTATCGAGGTCGTGTCCTCTCTCCTGTCGCGTCCTGACATGTCACGACACCACGCGGTATCGAGGACGTGTCCTCTCTCCTGTCCCGCCCTGCCATGTCACGACACCACACGGTATCGAGGCCGTTTCCTCTCCTGTTCCGTCCTGACATGTCACGACACCACGCGGTATCGAGGACGTGTCCTCTCTCTTGTTCCGTCCTGACATGTCACGACACCACGCGGTATCGGGGCCGTGTCCTCTCTCCTGTCCCGTCCTGACATGTCACGACACCACGCGGTATCGAGGCCGTGTCTTCTCCTGTTCCGTCCTGACATGTCACGACACCACGCGGTATCGAGGACGTGTCCTCTCTCTTGTTCCGTCCTGACATGTCACGACACCACGCGGTATCAGGGCCGTGTCCCCTCTCCTGTCCCGTCCTGACATGTCACGACACCACACGGTATCGAGGCCGTGTCCTCTCCTGTTCCGTCCTGACATGTCACGACACCACGCGGTATCGAGGACGTGTCCTCTCTCCTGTCCCGTCCTGACATGTCACGACACCACGCGGTACCGGGGCCACATCCTGCCGTGTCGTCTCCTGTCCCGTCCTGACATGTCACGACACCACGTGGTATCGGGGCCGTATCCACTCTCATGTCCCGTCCTGACATGTCACGACACCACGCGGTATCGGGGCCACATCCTGCTATGTCCTGATTGCTGGTTGGCCGATAAGGTTACTATCTGGCGTGGGAAGGTGCTGATTGCTGGTTCGCCAATGTCACTATCTGGCGAGGGAAGGTACGGATTGCTAGTTGGCCGATAAGGTTACTATCTGGCAAGGGAAGGTACTGATTGCTGGTTGGTCGATAAGCTTACTATCTGGCGAGGGAGGGTACTGATTGCTGGTTCGCCAATGTCACTATCTGGCGAGGGAAGGTACGGATTGCTAGTTGGCCGATAAGGTTACTATCTGGCGAGGGAAGGTACTGATTGCTGGTTGGCCAATAAGGTCACTATCTGGCGAGGGAAGGTACTGATTGCGGGTTGGCCGATAAGGTTACTATCAGGTTACTATTAGGCCAGACCGGCTGCAACCATGTCAGCCTAGTGCGACCACCACGGCCATTTTGTTTTGTCGCCACTACTATATATCGCCACAATGTACTCCGAGCATTGTGCCGAACCGACATGTGCCCTGAAGACGAGAACTCACAGGTAGTAACTATGAAGAGCTCATAAGCGCCCGTCACAATGTAAGAGACCTCATCAGACTGCAAATGTCGCCCTCCATTGTGTCTGTGCTATATAAATGAGTTCACACAGTTCCCTGCGCTAGACTTACGCTATTCCTGTGGCATTGGCTGATTTGTAGTCGATGCATGACGTAACTCTTCCTACTTCTTGCAGCGAAACCACGGTCCAAGAAGTTATCTCGTCGTTACTAAAGAAGTTCAAAATTGTTGATGACCCGCGGAAGTTTGCCCTGTACGAAAGATTCACGGAGCAAAGTGAAACGACTAAAGGTATGGATCGCAAACGCTTCACGAGGTAAAGTGAGATTACTGAAGGTAGGTACGGATCGCAAACGCTTCACGGAGTACATTGAGACGACTGAAGGTATGTACGGATCGCAAACGTTTCACGGAACAAAATGAGACTACTAAGGGTAAGAATCGCAAACGCTCGACTATGAAGAACGTGATGGGTGGCTGTGCATGCCAGATGCGGTGGCATTGATGTCTTGCTGGCCTGTAACTGCTCGACGTAGCTATCTTCTACATTGGGGATGTACGGCCGTCGTACAAACATAACGCGATAGGACAGCCAAATGAGAGCAAGTGTACATTTTGATCGTTTGATCAAACAGTGTCCTGGGGTTGAAACAGTTGAAATTGCGACCTGGGAAATAACACCAAGTACAAAGTCGGTGTAAACCACGATCAGCTAAAACGGCACTGTCTTGGGTTTTTGCCACACGACCGGTGGTACTACCGGTACTGGTCTGTTACACCCCGTCGGGTCCACAGTGAAGATGCGCGCACTGTGCAGATGCGCTTCTGGAGCCCCGGAGGCCGCTACTGGTCTGTAACACCCCGTCTGGTCCACAGTGAAGATGCGTGCACCGTGAGCTGCCTTTGTAGCTAGCCCCGGGGGCCGGTACTGGTCCGTAACACCCCGTCTGGTTCACAGCGAAGATGCGCCGACTGTGAGCTGCCTCTGTAGCTAGCCCCGGGGGCCGGTACTGGTCCGTAACACCCCGTCTGGTTCACAGCGAAGATGCGCCGACTGTGAGCTGCCTCTGTAGCTAGCCCCGGGGGCCGGTACTGGTTCGTAACACCCCGTCTGGTTCACAGCGAAGATGCGCCGACTGTGAGCTGCCTCTGTAGCTATCCCCGGGGGCCAGTACTGGTCCGTAACTCCCCGTCCGATCCTCAGTGAAGATGCGCCGACTGGCCGACTGTGAGCGGCCTCTGGAGCTGGCACTGACCTGGAGTCACAACGGCGTCACCAACAAGAAGTTTGTGCTGCAGGAAAACGATACCGGCGATATCCTGGTGCGTGTTGTCCCCGCACCCCGCCAGCCAGTACACAAACGTTATCGAAGTACGGGGGCAGGACCTGGTGCGTGTCGTCCCCGCACCCCGCCAGCCAGTACACAAACGTTATCGAAGTACGGGGGCAGGACCTGGTGCGTGTCGTCCCCGCACCCCGCCAGCCAGTACACAAACGTTATCGAAGTACGGGGGCAGGACCTGGTGCGTGTCGTCCCCACACCCCGCCAGCCAGTACACAAACGTTATCGAAGTACGGGGGCAGGACCTGGTGCGTGTTGTCCCCGCACCCCGCCAGCCAGTACACAAACGTTATCGAAGTACGGGGGCAGGACCTGGTGCGTGTTGTCCCCACACCCCGCCAGCCAGTACACAAACGTTATCGAAGTACGGGGGCAGGACCTGGTGCGTGTTGTCCCCACACCCCGCCAGCCAGTACACAAACGTTATCGAAGTACGGGGGCAGGACCTGGTGCGTGTTGTCCCCGCACCCCGCCAGCCACTGCACAAACGTTATCGAAGTACGGGGGCAGGACCTGGTGCGTGTCGTCCCCGTACCCCGCCAGCCAGTACACAAACGTTATCGAAGTACGGGGCAGGACCTGGTGCGTGTCGTCCCCGCACCCCGCCAGCCAGTACACAAACGTTATCGAAGTACGGGGGCAGGACCTGGTGCGTGTCGTCCCCGTACCCCGCCAGCCAGTACACAAACGTTATCGAAGTACGGGGGCAGGACCTGGTGCGTGTTGTCCCCGCACCCCGCCAGCCAGTACACAAACGTTATCGAAGTACGGGGGCAGGACCTGGTGCGTGTCGTCCCCGCACCCCGCCAGCCACTGCACAAACGTTATCGAAGTACGGGGGCAGGACCTGGTGCGTGTTGTCCCCACACCCCGCCAGCCAGTACACAAACGTTATCGAAGTACGGGGGCAGGACCTGGTGCGTGTCGTCCCCACACCCCGCCAGCCACTGCACAAACGTTATCGAAGTACGGGGGCAGGACCTGGTGCGTGTCGTCCCCGTACCCCGCCAGCCAGTACACAAACGTTATCGAAGTACGGGGGCAGGACCTGGTGCGTGTCGTCCCCACACCCCGCCAGCCACTGCACAAACGTTATCGAAGTACGGGGGCAGGACCTGGTGCGTGTCGTCCCCACACCCCGCCAGCCACTGCACAAACGTTATCGAAGTACGGGGGCAGGACCTGGTGCGTGTCGTCCCCGTACCCCGCCAGCCAGTACACAAACGTTATCGAAGTACGGGGGCAGGACCTGGTGCGTGTTGTCCCCACACCCCGCCAGCCAGTACACAAACGTTATCGAAGTACGGGGGCAGGACCTGGTGCGTGTCGTCCCCGCACCCCGCCAGCCAGTACACAAACGTTATCGAAGTACGGGGGCAGGACCTGGTGCGTGTCGTCCCCACACCCCGCCAGCCAGTACACAAACGTTATCGAAGTACGGGGGCAGGACCTGGTGCGTGTCGTCCCCACACCCCGCCAGCCACTGCACAAACGTTATCGAAGTACGGGGGCAGGACCTGGTGCGTGTCGTCCCCACACCCCGCCAGCCAGTACACAAACGTTATCGAAGTACGGGGGCAGGACCTGGTGCGTGTCGTCCCCGCACCCCGCCAGCCAGTACACAAACGTTATCGAAGTACGGGGGCAGGACCTGGTGCGTGTCGTCCCCGTACCCCGCCAGCCAGTACACAAACGTTATCGAAGTACGAGGGCAGGACCTGGTGCGTGTCGTCCCCGCACCCCGCCAGCCAGTACACAAACGTTATCGAAGTACGGGGGCAGGACCTGGTGCGTGTCGTCCCCGTACCCCGCCAGCCACTGCACAAACGTTATCGAAGTACGGGGGCAGGACCTGGTGCGTGTCGTCCCCGCACCCCGCCAGCCAGTACACAAACGTTATCGAAGTACGGGGGCAGGACCTGGTGCGTGTTGTCCCCACACCCCGCCAGCCAGTACACAAACGTTATCGAAGTACAGGGGCAGGACCTGGTGCGTGTTGTCCCCACACCCCGCCAGCCAGTACACAAACGTTATCGAAGTACGGGGGCAGGACCTGGTGCGTGTTGTCCCCACACCCCGCCAGCCAGTACACAAACGTTATCGAAGTACGGGGGCAGGACCTGGTGCGTGTTGTCCCCACACCCCGCCAGCCAGTACACAAACGTTATCGAAGTACGGGGGCAGGACCTGGTGCGTGTCGTCCCCGCACCCCGCCAGCCAGTACACAAACGTTATCGAAGCATGGGAGCATCATGCAGCTGCCGCAGCTATGGTTACCGGTCAGGCTGGTGAAAGTAGTCAAGCTTCTGGCTGTTGATGAGGCGATGGTTTCTGATAAGTTGGTGAAAAGTAGCTGGCTCTTGACTGCCTCATCCGGCCGTACGTCTTGCTGTCGGCAAGGCGGCGTCATAACTGTCCCTGCCTCGGCTAACACGAAGACACCGGCAACAGGTGTGTTCATCATGCTGAACTCGGCAAGCTTGGGAGGATGGCAGCATCGTTGGTCTCCGGAGAAACCATGCATTCGAAAAGAAATCGAACCATCTGTAGGATGCTGGCTGTCAGCGGTTCGGAAAAATACAAGGGAGGAGGTGGCACTATGCATACTGCATATTAGCCAGGCCTCGTATATCAAATTCATTCATTTTAAGACATCCAGTATTGCCGATATGTAAGGCGGTGGATTTTAGGACGCACTCAGCAGATGATGCCACGTGACGTCGCCTACCTCTCACCCTGGTAGGAAGGGCGGGCACCGCATGGAATTGAACGCCAATATGTGAGGCAAACTCCCTAACATAGAAATCTCATGTTTAAAACTTCATTGAAGTGTATGTTATGTATGTTTTGCCGCTTCGTAGCGTGGGCATGTGTTGGGGTAGTTGCCCCCGTCGGTGTAGTGCTGTGTAGCATCCCTTTATGCCTTGCGTCAAATACAACTGACAGGCCTGAGATCGACCGACTCGTTCCTCGTCTACCGCACACCATTTCCATTCCTTACTACCGTACACCGTCTCCATTCCTTACTGTTGTCCTGATTGATTGCCTTGTTCTTCGTCTACCGCACATTTCCATTCTTTACTGTTGTCCGGATTGATATTGCACTTTACCCGCATGCCCTGCCATCGCTTTTGTGCACATTTCGAACTCCTGAAGTACGTGAACATATTAGTTACGGGCGCCATATAGCAGAGGTAGCTGGCTCGTCCGATATTTGCACGCACGCACGCACGCACGCACGCACGCACGCACGCACGCACGCACGCACGCACGCACGCACGCACGCACGCACGCACGCACGCACGCACGCACGCACGCACGCACGCACGCACGCACACACACACACACACACACACACACACCGTCCGTAGTGTAGTGTGTGCTGTGCTATGCAATGTGCGCTAATGTCGATGCTAACCGCCAACGCATGTAGTTGATCTTGATCCTTTGTGCAGTGGGACAACTTCACGCTGCCGGAGCTGAACAACTTCCTGCTGATGCTGAACAGGGAGGAAGAGGACTACAAGCGGCGCGTGCGGCAAAAGTATTCGGAGATGAAGCGGCGCATCGGCGAACACCTGTCGCGACTGCATCCGACCGTGGACGGCGCGCAGGTGCCATCAGGCCCCGACCCGGCTCAGCGGACCACACCCTCCCAGTGATCCAGCCACACCCTCCCAGTGTCTGGACCGGAAGGCCACACCCTCCCAATGTCTGGACCGGAAGGCCACGCCCTCTCGGTATCTGGACCGGGCCGGAGCGCCACACCCTCCCAGTGTCTGGACCGGACCGGGCCGGAGCGCCACACCCTCCCAGCGATCCGGCCACGCCGTGGATCACCAGTGGATCCGTTCGGTGGACCGCACGCGTCCGGCGAGCGTTCGCCCGAAGAGCCAGCGCACCGCCAGCACGCCCCCCCCCCCCCGCTGTAGCCGAGAGTAGGCCTTACCGTGTGCCTGCCGCGCCGCGTCCCGGCCGTGTCCGCCTGTCAACTCGTCTTTCACGCGCGGTGTGGCCGGCGCAGTCGAGGCGCTCGTGCCGCGACCGACGACGTTGGTCGGGCCGTTGTTGTTGGTGCCGTACTGTTGACGTTAGTACGCCGGCGGTAGTCATCGTGATACTATATATATGTTACGTCCGGAGGTGAGCCGTGTTTGGTGGCGTCGCGCGGCGGGGCTGCATGTGCGACGACTGCGTACTGGCGCCAGCCGGACGCCGACTGGGATCGCACAGGTTAGAAAAGGGGCTGTATTTGTAGGCATTTTACACGTCTTGGCTCTCACATCGGTACATCGTGTGGATCTGACACCCGATGTGCCACACACCACACGTACCCACCACTCGGCACCTGTCACCACCTGGTGACCGTACCCACCACTCGGCACCTGTCATCACCTGGCGACCGTACCCACCACTCGGCACCCGTCACCACCCGGTGACCGTACCCACCACTCGGCACCCGTCACCGCTCGGTGACCGTACCCACCACTCGGCACCCGTCACCACCTGGTGACCGTACCCACCACTCGGCACCCGTCACCACCCGGTGACCGTACACACCACTCGGCACCCGTCACCGCCCGGTGACCGTACCCACCACTCGGCACCCGTCACCACCCGGTGACCGTACCCACCACTCGGCACCCGTCACCACCTGGTGACCGTACCCACCACTCGGCACCCGTCACCACCCGGTGACCGTACACACCACTCGGCACCCGTCACCGCCCGGTGACCGTACCCACCACTCGGCACCCGTCACCACCCGGTGACCGTACACACCACTCGGCACCCGTCACCGCCCGGTGACCGTACCCACCACTCGGCACCCGTCACCGCTCGGTGACCGTACCCACCACTCGGCACCCGTCACCACCTGGTGACCGTACCCACCACTCGGCACCCGTCACCACCCGGTGACCGTACACACCACTCGGCACCCGTCACCGCCCGGTGACCGTACCCACCACTCGGCACCCGTCACCACCTGGTGACCGTACCCACCACTCGGCACCCGTCACCACCTGGTGACCGTACCCACCACTCGGTACCCGTCACCGCCTGGTGACCGAATCCACCTCTCAACACCCGTCACTACCTGGTGACCGTACCCACCACTCGGCACCCGTCACCACCATCCTGAAGCGGTTTTCTGGCCACGGCGTCACTGGGCGTCGACGCAGTGGGCCCGCCACACACTGCTGAAGCGGCTGACGCGCTCCACGCGCTCCTCGAACTGACGCGCCTTCTGGTGGGCGCGCCGCACCAGCGCCGGCGGCAGCCCCGCCAGTCGGGCCGCGTTGAAGCCGTACGACTTGGGGCACGCGCCGGCCGTCAGCTTGTAGAGGAACGTGATGGTCTCCTGCGTCGGGTCCTCGACGTTCTCGTTCTCCACCATGCAGGCCATGTGACCCAGCCACACCTGCCGACACCGCAGTTCAGCGCGTGGTAAACGTCTTTGTCTGACGGCACGGGGTAGGCCAAAATAACAAAATAAGCCTGTGAAGCCTTCGGAGAAGATTGGTTATTGTGGTTTAGGGGCGCATTGACCGCAGAGGTCATGTAGCTGCCTTCGGAGAAGAAAATTACTTCAGAACCTGAGAATCCCATTCCGATGCATCTCGCAATAGCGCCTTCCCTTCATATCTATCCCAGCGTGACACTTATGGATATTACATTTTTTGTAAAAGCTAATACCGTCTGTCTGGTGATGCCCATTCTAGAATAAGGGGGATGTGGGTCCACCAGGCGGGCATACATGGGATAGTGTACGAGCTGGGGGACATTTTGCTCATCTTTGAGAACAAAATCCATTTGATCTAATCATTTTCCACACGGGTTTGGCACAGCGTCACATTGATGCATAATGGGCGCTGTATGACCAACGCAGTCGATGCGCCCGTAAGCCCAAATAACCAACCATTGATGCATAACACTCACCACACCCGTGGGTTCGAGTCTCACCTGTCGCTACTCTTCGCCCGCGACCAATCGGCGTGAGAGATTGACGACGCTATATGACTCAATGGTCTACGTGTCGTAAAACCAATAACCAACCAACACTCACCACACCCATCTAGAGATACTGGGGAAAACCACGCACGACGTAACCTTCACAGCGTCACACATACATCACACTCATCACACCCATCTAGAATCACTGGAAAACCACGCACGACGTAGTCTTCACAGCGTCACGAGATCACACAGCGTGCTGTTTCCAAATGAATTTTACGTTGTGCGTCGTATATGCGACTATCAAGGTGTTCCGGTACACGTGTCGGTAGTGAAGTGGAAGCCGGTCGCTATGAAAACAAGCCATTTTCGTCAACCCTACGAGTAAGGGTAATAAAGGCGAGCGGCTGAAAAGCCCTGACATGCAACCACCATGGGAATTCAGCAGCCTTGAGAAGCTCAGAATATTGCAGAGTCTGATTGACGGCTGTTTGCGCTGAACCCGGGACACCTCTCGGTAACGCCCCAGCTGTCTGGAGGTGGTGCCGCTCACCACGCTGGTCGCTGGATAACTTCCCTAGTCTGCACGGGACTCGATACGCGAGGTGTGCTCAACTGACCTGGGCGCGGCCGTTGAATTCCTCCACCAGACTGTGGTAGTGGGTGGAGAATAGGCAACGACACCCTGTCCGGAGCAGCTGCCGCAGCACGGCAGACGCGATCGCAGAGCCGTCGAACGTGGAGGTGCCGCGACCTGTGGGCAGGTCTGTCTCAGCACACCACGGGGACGCAGTAACCACAGGGACACAGTCACCACAAGAACACAGACGGACGACACGCTGCCGCCACGGACTCAGTCACAGCCGTGGGTGCGACAGCCAATATAGCAGGGGCTCCGTAACCAACCTAGGTCGGCTTTAATACTGGTCGGCGCTGAATGTATGCAGACCACTAAGTGCTCGCCTTCAGAATTTCAAGAAGCCACAACCAAGATACCTCGGCTACGACTACTACATATATAACGAGCGCAGACTGCCGCAGTCGCGGGCCGGCGACAGCAGAGCGCGCGGTGGTGGACGGCCGTACCGAGCTCGTCGACCAGCACCAGCGAGGCGCGCGTGGCGTGCTGCACGATGGCGGCCGTCTCGCTGAGCTCCACGTGGAAGGTGGACTGGCCGCTCATGATGCGGTCCTGCGCGCCCAGCCGGGTGAACACGCGGTCGACCGGCGACAGGCGCACCGCCTCGGCTGGTACCCGACAGCCCTGCAACCGGCCGACACTGCGTCACACTGGGGGAACCTCGGCCGGCACTGGCAGGCACATCATTCTCCTAGGCTCACCACCATGCACCGTGTCGACGAAAGTCAAGTTACTAGTCTCGTAATTTTACCGCATCCATTCAGTTGCATTCGAGTTTGAACCAATGCTTCTTGATCGACATCGTGCTTCTTGGTGTTTATGAAGTCTTCATGCCTCATTCCTGACAGTATCTCGCTTGCAAGTATTGTAATTATGCTCCCCATCACGGATCGTGATGCACGAACATCTCGAAACGCTAGTTCAGTCAAAGAAACTACCTACAATTTGGTTTGTTATACAATACCAGCATGGGCATTTTTTATCGCTATTGTTAATATCCCTAAATTGGGCAAGTCAAAACAAACAAAAATTACCTTTCATGGCTAGCTCATAGTGTACTTATAAGTATGCTGGCTCCAAATTGAACTTCAATACTCAAAATGTATCATGAACATATGTATGGTGAATTCAGACATCCTACTGTATTCGCTTTGACAACACCTAACAAAAAATCACTATCCAAGCACTATTTAGCGCTCTAAAGTTACCGGGTACAACTTTTCCAGGCCTTATCCGATGGAATGATAACTGGATGCACACAAACTTAAAAAAGACCACACCAACTACCGAATATGGCGCTGGCCGTGACGCCCGTAGCTACAGACGGATGGGCTATAGTAATCTAGATACGGAGATGGGCGCGACAAATATTGAAATACAGGGAGAGAGGCGGGCGGAATACTAACCAGCTGCGCCAGGATGACGAGAAGACCGGCCTGTCGCATCAGGGTGGACTTGCCGCCCATGTTGGGCCCGGTCACCAGCAGTAGACAGCCCTCGGCCGTGCTGACCGAGTTGGGGATGAAGTCGGCGCCGCCACCGCTCCGACCCAGCCACGGGTGGTGGCCGTTCGTGATCTCCAGCACCGCCTGCGGGCACGTGGTCAGGTCACAGGTCCGTCACCGCTCCGACCCAGTCACGGGTGGTGGCCGTCCGCGACATTCAGCACCGCCTGCGGGCACGTGGTCAGGTCACAAGCCCGCCGCCGCTTCAACCCAGCCACGGGTGGTGACCATCCGTGACCTCCAGTACCACCTGTCCACAGTCAGGTTGCCCCAGTAATTGTGACGGGCCTACACATATGTAGCAGAACAGGACACTAGGAGAGCGAGCTAACACGTATCGACATCGATTGTCAGTGACCAGCTGGTGCCTCATCTGCAGGGTTGGAAAAATAGGCTGTTCCTGAATTTTTGGCATCCAGAATATCATCCTCTTCAAAAACTTTTCCCCTCATTTTTCGCATTTAGAGGTTAAATGGCGCTATTTGATAATGAACTGCTCTGTAATAAGGTGCTCAAGATTCACTGGAAAGTGCAAACTAAGATTCTGGTATCATATGTTCGAAGAAAAATATCCCCTACATATTCGATTACCACACAATTTTCCGATCTCTATCCACGATTACAACGCACAAATACAGACCTGCTCACCTGTGGCCCGTCGATGACCAGCTGAGCCTCACCTGTGACCCGTCGGTGATCAGCCGGGGTCTCACCTGTGGCCCGTCGATGACCAGCTGAGCCTCACCTGTGGCCCGTCGGTGACCAGCTGGGTCTGACCTGTGACCCGTCGATGACCAGCTGGGCCTGACCTGTGGCCCGTCGGTGACCAGCCGGGTCTCACCTGTGACCCGTCGGTGACCAGCGGGTCTCCCTGTGACCCGTCGATGACCAGCTGAGCCTGACCTTGACCCGTGGTGACCGCGGGCTCCCTGTGACCGTTGATGCCGGGGCCTCACCTGTGGCCCGTCGATGACCAGCTGGGCTGACCTGTGGCCCGTCGGTGACCAGCGGGGTCTCACCTGTGACCCGTCGATGACCAGCTGAGCCTCACCTGTGGCCCGTCGATGACCAGCTGGGCCGCGTCGTGACCAGCCGGGCTCCCGTGACCCGTCGATGACCAGCTGAGCCTGACCTGTGACCCGTCGGTGACCAGGGGGTCTCACCTGTGACCTTTGACCAGCCGGGGCCTCACCTGTGGCCCGTCGATGACCAGCTGGGCCTGACCGGTGGCCCGTCGGTGACCACCGGGGCCTCACCTGTGGCCCGTCGATGACCAGCTGGGCCTGACCGGTGGCCCGTCGGTGACCAGCGGGGTCTCACCTGTGGCCCGTCGATGACCAGCTGAGCCTCACCTGTGGCCCGTCGATGACCAGCTGGGCCTGACCTGTGGCCCGTCGATGACCAGCTGGGCCTGACCGGTGGCCCGTCGGTGACCACCGGGGTCTCACCTGTGACCCGTCGATGACCAGCTGGGCCTGACCTGTGGCCCGTCGGTGACCAGCGGGGTCTCACCTGTGACCCGTCGGTGACCAGCTGGGCCTGACCTGTGGCCCGTTGATGATCAACCGGGGCCTCACCTGTGACCCGTCGGTGACCAGCTGGGGCCGACAGTTTACTTCGCAGCCGCGACTGAACCTGGCCAGTGCCAGCAGCGCGTCCAGCATGCCCAGACACTGGACCGCGCGCTCCCACGTGGCCATGTGGCGGCCGAAGCGCGCGAACATGCGTCTGCTGACGTCACGAAGCGCCGCCGCGCGCTTCTCCTCGGCGGCGATCTGGCGCGACAGCAGCTCCTGCCGGAAACCGGGCGTCAGCCGTCAGATCCCGCCCACAGCCGGGTGTCAGCCGTCAGGAGCTCCCGCCGACAACCGGGCGTCACCCGTCAGGAGCTCCCGCCGACGACCAGGCGTCAGCCGTCAGGAGCTCCCGCCGACGACCAGGCGTCAGCCGTCAGGAGCTCCCGCCGACAACCGGGCGTCAGCCGTCAGGAGCTCCGGCCGACAACCGGGCGTCAGCCGTCAGGAGCACCCGCCGACAACCGGGCGTCAGCCGTCAGGAGCTCCCGCCGCCAACCGGGCGTCAGCCGTCACGAGCTCCCGCCGACAACCGGGCGTCAGCCGTCAGGAGCTCCCGCCGACAACCGGGCGTCAGCCATCATGAGCTCCCGCCGACGACCAGGCGTCAGCCATCATGAGCTTCCTCCGACGACCGGGCGTCAACCGTCAGGATCTTTAGGTCAGGGTTTTAGGACGCATCGACCATGGTAGATCATTTAGCTCAGCCGTCAGGAGCTCCCACCGACGACCAGGCGTCAGCCGTCAGCCCCTTATTGGCAACCGGGGTCTCAGCGGCCAGTTTCACCAGCTGTCTGCCCAGCCAACTGCATCTGCCCGGCTACCAGACCCATCAACTGCCAGTCACACTGATAATTGCTAGCCCCACAGCCTTCGGCCCCAGCCTTCGTGGATAACTGCCAGCCCCAGTCTTCGGTCCCAGCTGTGGTGGATAACTGCCAGCCCCACAGCCTTCGGTCCCAGCTGCCGTGGATAACTGCCAGCCCACAGCCTTTGACCCCAGCTTTCGTGGATAATTGCCAGTCACACAGCCTTCGGTCCCGGCTGTCGTGGATAACTGCCAGTCTCAGAGCCTTTGGCCCCAGCTGCCGTGGATAACTGCCAGCCCTACAGCCTTTGACCCCAGCTGTCGTGGATAACTGTCAGTCTCATAGCCATCGGTCCCAGCTGTCGTGGATAATCGCCAGCCCAACAGCTCCGGTCCCAGCTGTCGTGCATGCCAGTGACGCATGGTTGATTGGTCATTGGGTTTTCCGACACGTCGACCGTTGAGTCATGTAGCGTCGCCAATCTCTCACGCCGATTGGCCGCGGGAGAAGAGTAGCGACAGGTGAGACTCAAACCCACAATCTTTCGATTGTGAGACGGGCAACTTACCCCTAGACTACTCGTCCCCCCAGTGACACATGGTCGAGCAGATCTATGGGGAGTGCTACCGGCAGTTTCATGGCCCAGTGCGCATCGCGGTGGACCATACACACCTTGGTAGTCGCCGTCCAGTACCGTTTGGCACCCTTCTTCTGCGTTTGCAGTTCGTATGACTGGTCGACGCGCCTGAGAGCGTGGTCAGGCACCTCCAGCTGGTACCGGTTTCGGGCTTGGCCGAAGTACGCGACCTGCAACACGGCACACTAATATATCACCGAATTTTTTTTAAATAATAATAACATACGGACAAGTCTTAAGCAGAAACCAGTCATCCTACCACAACGCTTGTGGACATTCACGAGGCGGAGGAGATTGCAATTGTTCAGCACAACAGCTGCAACTACACCAAAATATGGAGAACAACGGATCACAGTGCAGTGCGTGGACAGTGAGTATCGCCAAAAGCTGGCGTCACAGACGGTTACTGTTCCAGCTGGTAGGATAATTTCCCAGAACGTCAGATGAAGGTTGATATCTCACCAAGCGTAACGCTTCTACGCGACACGATATCGAACAATTTGGATACCTTTTGTATAACTGAAGGTTTCGAACGTTGTGTGGTTTGCACGACCAATTGAAAGGCTCCAGTGATGCATTACGCTGAATATTGAACTAATACTCAGGACAAAAATTCCAGCCACCAAATAGCATATACAACCAAACTAATCTGCCGGATTACATAGTCCAGAACATTGAAAATTTTTCGCTATTTCCTTATCCCGATAATGTCATGACAAGTGATGCAATAACACCTGACAATGACAACAGCGGTCGTCACTTATGCTCACATTTGCAGGGCCCGACATCGACAAAGAAATTAGCATCTTCCGATGCTCCCCTTTGGACCGCATGGCTCTTTACTCAAATGTGTCTCATTCCTGTTTCTTGCAAATACGCCATAGGCGATAATAATTGGCGGTCACAAAGGCACATGGCAAATATGGCACTAACACGATATTCATTGATAAATGACAACAGGAAGACATGCGGCTGTCCATCTATTCAGGACGGTGACACGAACTCCGTAAGATACATCAATCAGAAATTAGACCGCCCTTCCGTCATGAGGCCTTTCAATCGCCCCGAACTCCGCACCCAGTCGGCCATGCTACTGACCTTGCAGCCGAAATGACGACACTGCTCTTGCAGGTAGTCGTCCAGCTCGTTCTGCACCTCGTCCAGCTCGTGCTGCGCCGCGTCGGACGGCCCGTCCACGCCATCTGCCGGCGTGATTCTGCCCTCCTTCTGCGCTTGTTCCATGTCGAACGAGTGCTGCGCAGCCGCCGGATATTGATAGCGGATACATATACGGTAAGATGGGCACATACACAACAAGGCGGGTACAGGTACGATACGGTGAGTGCAGGCACGACACGGAGGGTAATGATAGAACAGTGGCGCACACGGACACAAGGTGGATGAAGACATGATATGACTGGTGCAGACGATTATGGGACACGGTGGGTACAAACACGACACCATGGGGAAAATACGACGGTGGTGGGCACGGTCGCGACACAATGGAAAAGGACAACACGGCAGATCCAGGTATGGTAGTGGCGGTACAAATTCGACACGGCAAACTATACCGCAAACACGGTGATTTGTTTAAGTTGCAGCTTCGAGTACTTCCAAGTCCCTTGGAAATGTGAATGAAGGACAGAAGTCGCGGACTTATTTCACATAGTCCAATGTGTGCTAGTGTTCGCCGTCGGAAAAAGTACACATCTTGCCAGGAAACATGCGCCGCCGTCGTGGCATGGTCTTTGGGCACCCACCTCAAAGTAATCGAGTACGTCTCCGTAATCGGGGAACTTGCCGCCGTCGTCCTCGAGCAGCAGGCAGCACCGGATCAGATTGCTCTTCAGGTCTTTGACACAGCCTGACGGAACACTGCCGGTCAACGGCTATGCTAGAGTCATCGACAACAGTCAGTACAGGGCGGCCCTGAGGACTCGACACGGACTAATGGCACCTGTGAGGTGTCATCATCTCGGAGATACTCGGAGCTTAACTCCGACTGAACCACATCATGTGAAGGCATTGTATCTGCACCGCCGCTACTGCCAGGCAGCATCACTTTAAACAATGCCGCTGCCCGTGTACAGCAGCTACGTCGCCTGCAACAGCTGCCCACCTGTTCTGTCAAAGGCCGAACCTGCTACATGCAGTAGCTGCGTTATACGTTCTGTCAGATGCCGTACCTGCTACAGACGGCAGTAGCTGCGTCACATATTCTGTCAGATCGCACCTGCTACAGACTATAACAGCTGCACCTCCTGTTGTCAAAGAGCGGACCTGCTACAGACTGCAGCAACTGTGCTAACTCTTCTGTCAGAAGCCGTACCTGCTGCAGAATGCAGCAGCTGCGCCTCCTGTTGTCAGAGAGCGTACCTGCCACAGACTGCGGCAGCTGCGCCGCCTGTCGGAAGCCGGCGAGCGTCGACAGCAGATGGTGCACTCGACTGCGACTGTACTTGGCCTGCTCGAACATGATGGCCCTCGAGTCGGGGTGGTCGCCGCCTGCGCCGAGCCGGACATTGCCCTCCACGTGGATCCTGCCGGGAGCCAAGTCAGAACGGCCACCCCCGCTCCGAGAGACGTCATACCGCCCATCAACGGCTGCTATCAGCGACCCTGAGGCTTCGTTGTCCCGGCACAGGACTTACCTGAGCCCCGCGATGTGTCATGCTACCCCACACAGGTGTCACACTGAGGCGAAATCACAAAATAGGGGCTTCGTCCCCTGTCAGGTGATATAATCCCCACAAATGATTGTCACCTAACAAAGGATTTATATCGACCTCACGAGGAACTGCGCTATCCATGCTAACCCAGCCAATCTCAGTACGTACATCATCACCAAGTGTTACATTGTGTTGCGCTTCTGTTGCACATACGTTCAACGAACAAGCATGTTACATCACTGATTGAGTTGCTTGAATATGAACTTTGTGCGATCCAACACAAGCATGGCTGCCCACGACTTCGTTCAATGCGCTTCGAGGCATTGTAACAAAGGCATTCACAAAAACTGCAGTGTCACGCAACACAGGCGAGATGGAAACTGCGGTGTCAAGTAACACAGACAAGATAAAAACTGCAGTGTCAGGCAGCACAGACGAGAGGGAAACTGCGGTGTCAGGCACCACAGACGAGAGGAAAATAGTTCAGCCCGAAGCCGCCGCATTTCTGTTCTTTTGCACGTGCTGTACCCCCGTCAGTCTGTGTCCGTGTGTCTGTCAGTCCGCCTCAGTTGCCGTCGGCTGTAAGACAGCGGGACTACTCACCGCCGAACGAGTCGCTCCAGGTCGGGCAGCTGTTTGAGTCCGGCCCTCAGGTCGTCCATGATGTCGGGCCGACCCAGGAGGTCGTCCACCGCGTCCAGCCGGCAGTTAATGGCCGCCGCCGACCGCAGCGGACTACAGAGCCAGGCGCGCAGCACCCTGCCAGACACGGCACACACGGTCTGACGTCTGACGTACACCGTCAGTCCGGTCTACAGTGCCGACCGCAGCGGACCACAGAGCCAGACACGCAGCACCCTGCCAGACACGGCACACACGGCACACACGGTCTGACGTCTGACGTACACCGTCAGTCCGGTCTACAGTACCGACCGCAGTAGACTACAGAGCCAGACACGAGCACCCTGCCAGACATGGACGTCTGACGGTCTGACGTCTGACGTACACCGTCAGTCCAGTCTACAGTGCCGACCGCAGTAGACTACAGAGCCAGACACGGCACACACGGTCTGACGTCTGACGTACACCGTCAGTCCGGTCTACAGTGCCGACCGCAGTGGACTACAGAAGCCAGACACGGCACACACGGTCTGACGTCTGACGTACACCGTCAGTCCGGTCTACAGTACCGACCGCAGTAGACTACAGAGCCAGGCACGCAGCACCCTGCCAGACACGGCACACACGGTCTGACGTCTGACGTACACCGTCAGTCCGGTCTACAGTGCCGACCGCAGTAGACTACAGAGCCAGACACGGCACACACGGTCTGACGTCTGACGTACACCGTCAGTCCGGTCTACAGTGCCGACCGCAGCGGACTACAGAGCCAGACACGGCACACACGGTCTGACGTCTGACGTCTGACGTACACCGTCAGTCCAGTCTACAGTGCCGACCACAGCGGACTACAGAGCCAGACACGGCACACACGGTCTGACGTCTGACGTACACCGTCAGTCCGGTCTACAGTGCCGACCGCAGTAGACTACAGAGCCAGACACGGCACACACGGTCTGACGTCTGACGTACACCGTCAGTCCGGTCCATAGTGCCGACCGCAGTAGACTACAGAGCCAGACACGGCACACACGGTCTGGGTCTGCGTCTGACGTACACCGTCAGTCCGGTCTACAGTGCCGACCGCAGTAGACTACAGAGCCAGACACGGCACACACGGTCTGGCGTCTGACGTACACCGTCAGTCCAGTCTACAGTACCGACCGCAGTAGACTACAGAGCCAGACACGGCACACACGGTCTGACGTCTGACGTACACCGTCAGTCCGGTCTACAGTACCGACCGCAGTAGACTACAGAGCCAGGCACGCAGCACCCTGCCAGACACGGCACACACGATCTGACGTCTGACGTACACCGTCAGTCCAGTCTACAGTGCCGACCACAGCGGACTACAGAGCCAGACACGGCACACACGGTCTGACGTCTGACGTACACCGTCAGTCCAGTCTACAGTGCCGATCACAGCGGACTACAGAGCCAGACACGGCACACACGGTCTGACGTCTGACGTACACCGTCAGTCCGGTCTACAGTGCCGACCGCAGTAGACTACAGAGCCAGACACGGCACACACGGTCTGACGTCTGACGTACACCGTCAGTCCAGTCTACAGTGCCGACCGCAGTAGACTACAGAGCCAGACACGGCACACACGGTCTGACGTCTGACGTACACCGTCAGTCCGGTCTACAGTGCCGACCGCAGCAGACTACAGAGCCAGACACGGCACACACGGTCTGACGTCTGACGTACACCGTCAGTCCAGTCTACAGTGCCGACCGCAGTAGACTACAGAGCCAGACACGGCACACGGTCTGGCGTCTGACGTACACCGTCAGTCCGGTCTACAGTGCCGACCGCAGTAGACTACAGAGCCAGACACGGCACACACGGTCTGGCGTCTGACGTACACCGTCAGTCCAGTCTACAGTACCGACCGCAGTAGACTACAGAGCCAGACACGGCACACACGGTCTGACGTCTGACGTACACCGTCAGTCCAGTCTACAGTACCGACCGCAGTAGACTACAGAGCCAGGCGCGCAGCACCCTGCCAGACACGGCCACACGGTCTGACGTCTGACGTACACCGTCAGTCCAGTCTACAGTGCCGACCGCAGTAGACTACAGAGCCAGACACGGCACACACGGTCTGGCGTCTGACGTACACCGTCAGTCCGGTCTACAGTGCCGACCGCAGTAGACTACAGAGCCAGACACGGCACACACGGTCTGGCGTCTGACGTACACCGTCAGTCCAGTCTACAGTACCGACCGCAGTAGACTACAGAGCCAGGCGCGCAGCACCCTGCCAGACACGGCACACACGGTCTGACGTCTGACGTACACCGTCAGTCCGGTCTACAGTACCGACCGCAGTAGACTACAGAGCCAGACACGGCCACACGGTCTGGCGTCTGACGTACACCGTCAGTCCAGTCTACAGTACCGACCGCAGTAGACTACAGAGCCAGACACGGCACACACGGTCTGACGTCTGACGTACACCGTCAGTCCAGTCTACAGTGCCGACCGCAGTAGACTACAGAGCCAGACACGGCACACACGGTCTGACGTCTGACGTACACCGTCAGTCCAGTCTACAGTGCCGACCGCAGTAGACTACAGAGCCAGACACGGCACACACGGTCTGACGTCTGACGTCTGACGTACACCGTCAGTCCGGTCTACAGTGCCGACCGCAGTAGACTACAGAGCCAGACACGGCACACACGGTCTGACGTCTGACGTACACCGTCAGTCCAGTCTACAGTACCGAACGATGTGCATCACAAATGTCGTCGGCCAGCCTCGCCGCCGTGACACCAATACATCCCATTCTTACTCGGCATCCCATACAATACCACCGTTCAACCTAGCCACCTCCCCTTGTCCACGTGACCCGCGCGCTCCACGCCCCAGTGATCTGCGCGCACCACGCCCACATGACCTGCGCGTACAGACAGACCAGGTGACTGTGCGGTCAGGTCCAGGTTCGATGGAAGGTGCCGCGCTGAACGAGTGCATGTGGCATGTAATGAGCGGTAGTGTCGTCAGATAAAAAGGAGCGAGGAACAATGCTGCATGCATGCTAATTTCACAATTCTGCATTCTGTATCCATGTGTGAGATACGCATACCATATTTGACGAGTGTGATTCGGTATCACGAAGCCAATTTCGGCCGAAACTGGTCGGTTTTTATAAGTGAACATTGCAGAAATTGGAGGAACTATTTCCGCAATTGGGCTTCTCTACTAAGTAGCGAGAATGCATCCCAAATCTGAATGTACTGTGTCGAACTGTCGAAACAAGCTTCACCTGTTTCTGCAATTCCTGCACTTGCGAAAATTGGACGCAATAAGGTGGATGTCCTCAGGGTCGGCCAAAATGGCGCAGTTTCCGTCAGTGCACAGGTTCCCTGTGGCCGTATGGCGCCCGACCCCGCGCCCGCAACGACGGAGTCCACTGGTGGTGGATTGGTGCTTTAGGGCGGGCCGACTCGTTGGACCACTTTGCGCCCATAACGAGACTTGCTTCCATCTTATGGTTGAATGAGGAGGCTCAGCTCGTATCTGAGTGGGAGCCCAGTTTTTCCCGCGTCTCGCCGTCGCTCATCCAACGCCAATGATGACGCCTGATACTGGTAGGAAAAGACGAATTTGAGACGAATTTCGCGAACAGTTTCACGCTGGGCCTTTTGACGAGTTCCCTCAGATTTATTCCGAAATCCATGAGTCCGATTCGTCCCTCTCCTGTTACTAACCGTTTGCCGAAGGCGGTGACGCAAGTGTCGAGAGTACCCAGAAGTGTGCCGTCGGTACCACCATCTACCGAGTTGGCGACGATTTCCAGGTTCCGCAGAGTCACACCATCCAGCACCTGGTGGCACCAACAGAAACCGCATTGCGTACTTGTAGCGAATATTTTGTGGCGGTTTCCGTATATTGTTTCACTAAAGCTGCGAGGTATACATTAAATAGAATGAACGGTTCTTGTATTGCATGCACTTAAGATGTACTCCGAACAGCTGAGATTGTACTCTAGGCCCGGGACTGCTGCAGATGTTATTAGGTTCATACCTGTTTACAGTATTCTAGGGACAGGTAGCTCATATTTTGTAGTGGCCTATATAGGCTATCAGATATAAACGGGAGCCTTCAGTCAAACAATTCTCATTAAAATGACAATGACCACATATTCGACATTGATCAGTTTTTTTGGTCCGTACACACAGCGTGCAACCGGATGTCTTGAGAGGGGGCGCGGTAGGTCAGTAGGAAGGACGTTGGGCCCTGGATACACTGAAATTGGACGGAGCAATGCTGACAAGGAGAAAGATAGGCAGTTAAATTGTGCTAAACTTGGTGCATGATAACTATATTTCAACATGCCACAAAATACCAATAGGGACAAAGATCTTTCATCTGGATAATGTTTTTTTGTCTTTTTTCTTTTCTCTTTTTGGTGGATATACAATATGAATATCCGCCAATGTCTCATGAAAATAAAAAATAACAGGACCATCATTGTGAATGGCTTGCATGGGGTAATAGCAAGCTGCTAAGCACTCACGCGACACTGCCTACTCGGCTTAGCCGGGCCGTGTGCCTGACGCACAACACGTCCCAACAGGTAAGCAGCAGCTTCCTCAGACCAGACTTGTGTTCGACTCAAATTTTTTTAATCGGCTCACATTTGACTCATAGATCTTGAGATCCGATTCAACTCACGACTCAAACATAAATTTGGATCGATTCAGATCCGACTCAATGGTATCAGACTCAAGCCATATGATTTTGTGTGCACTGCTCACACACTATTTTATATATATATATATATATATATATATATATATATATATATATATATATATATATATATATATATACATATAATATATATATATATATATATATATATATAAAATATAATATAATATATATATATATATATATATATATATATAATGTGAGGTGAAAACAAAGTTATAGCAAAAATAATTTATTTGACAGACAGTTTGATGTCAACTCATCTTCATCTGTCTAATTAAAGAAGGGAATCAGTATTTATTCACACTAACGAAGATGCTCCAACATCGAAACATCTGTTGGATATATTATTTTTGCTATAACTTTGTTTTCACCTCACATTATTTATCATTCGTCATGCACTGTAATGGTTGATATATAGGATAAATATACAGATAAATGAACGTGCATGTGCATAAAGTAATTGACTCAAACAGATTAACGAGATGAATGGTTGTTAATGCATATGCAAAGCAATGAGTGCATAATACCTCAATCCACATCAGCATGATGCACACACAACCTGAATCATATACCTGACACACATCACCTAACTGCAACATGGCACCCAGGTTCTGCACTGCAATAGGTATCTGCACAGAATATGATTGCGTTGGTCTGTTGCCCCCACGAAGTTTGTTTGGTAGCAGGCTTGAAGGCTTCCCTTCATCATTGGTTTACACCCAATTTTACCGACTTTCTCTACGCTATCTTGCATATTTTATGGTAATATAGGGTACTTTGACGTATTCTAATTGAAAGACCTATTCTTTAGCTTCATCAAAGGGTATCCTAAATGACCCAGTAATAATCGTCCTGCCCAACAATGTGCCATTTCCGGCAGGCTTACCATCAAGTGCCTCCAAAATAAAGGGCTTGTTCCTGATATTGGTAGGTTCCCTCTACCATCCATTTTACATGTTCAAGTTGTCACCCTCGTTCAAGAGCGGAAGAAAGGACAGTCAAGGGGGCGCTAAGTGCTCCATAGCTTCTTCTCCCCATTGGCAGAAGAGTTTCAGTTGAGTTGCAAGTTTCAGGAGGGCATTCCTAGATCACAATGGTGTTGTACATAAATGTTCAATTATGCATGTATCATCAACAATCCATGCAAGATTCACCAAGGAAGAATGCATCATGCCCTGGGTCTAGCTGGCCTGGAAAAAACTGTTTTCAACAACTGCTGTATGTCAATGTAGGTAGGTAGGTAAATGTTTGGAAAAATAGGCTGATCCTAGATGTTGGGGATCCTGAACATTATCCTTTCCATAAAATTATTTGTTGTTTTTTCATCTGGAAGTTGAAGTTCCTAAGTTATTAACTTTTGACAACGAACTGCTGTGATCAAGGAAAAGTGCTAAAAATTCACTGAAATGGGTGCAAGTTGAGTTACCATGCATACGGTTTGAATAAAAATATTCTCCATACTGGATGACTACAAAATATTCCTCTCCAAACGCCGGATTACAATGCACAAATCCGACCTTGTCTATACATGACAATAAAATGTGTCGGCACAAATGCTCACTGGAAAGAATGGGAAAAGATTATAACTCACCTGGTGAGCGCAATACAAATATATTTGCTAGGAAGCAAATTAAAGTCACAATGCGTATGATTTGAGAAAAGTTATACAACCAAATTTCTACCATATTTTTTTTTAACTTCGAATGACGTCATGCGGGCTTGAAGGAAAATTTTGATCTACTTTCTTGTAAAGGTAACTTGGGTTTGTTATTTGTCACACAAACCGACGCAATTTATTCAGTTAAAATGCCTGTTCCCAAAAAAAAGTGCATGGTCGTTTCAGTTCCCTATTATTTTTCACAATCACATCCAATTTCTGTGTTGTGTTTCTGGCACTAGAATTGACTCATGCATGATACTGATTGTGAATGAGCATTAATACTTTTTTTGTAGTTATTGTTATCCGTTTTTGGTAAATAACTTCAGTACACCTCATTCTTTACTCACTGACAGCTGATAAATTGACAATTGTAATGTTAAGCATTAATAATTATACTGTGTTTTTACTCCCTACCTTGTGTCATGGCATACTATTTACAAAGATACATGCTTTATATCATTTGTTCATAACTTGCATTTGAGTCGCAAGACTCAAATGACTCATTGTGATTCAAATGATTGACTCGTGATTCAACTCATTTAAAAAAAGAAAGATGTGATTCAACTCGCGACTCAATATATGTTTTTGGGAAAAGAATCGATTCAACTCACGACTCATCCAAAAACGATTGATTCATGAGTCGATTCTCGATTCAACTCGAGTCGAGCACAAGTCTGCCTCAGACACCATAAAACCACATAGGGTATGTGTACGTAAATCAGCGCTAAAATAATTGTGTTTCGCTAAGTGTGAGATGTCGAGACCAGTTCAGTAAGATGTTTTAATTCGTCACGGAAACGATGTTGCTTTTAGATTTTTGGTTATTGGTATTACGACACGTCGACCGTTGAGTCATGTAGCGTCGCCAATCTCTCACGCCGATTGGTCGCGGGCGAAGAGTAGCGACAGGTGAGACTCGAACCCACAACCTTTCGATTGTGAGACGAGCATCTTACCCCTAGACCACTCGTCCCCAACGATGTTGCTTAACATAACTTATAAGTTCTTAAACACAATTTTGATCCAACAGTATACTCATACATGCATCATTTTCCTTTCATTTGAGATACCTAATTGAGAGATAATAATTTTTGCGATAACGATACAAAATACATATCCTTATCAACCGATATTGTAAACAAGCCACATCACAGGTACTCCTTTTACCTGAAATTACGCTCAGATGTTCGTACATCGCAATCCGCAATGTTGAGTATAAGCAAGATACTTATCAACACGATACTGTTAGAAATTAGAAATGAAGACTTCATGAAGACTCATCACGAAGCACGATGTCGATACTTCGTTGGGAAGGATGTCGATTCAGTGTTCAGAAAGCGCTATGTTCCACCTTATTTCACGAATAATTTATAACTGACGTAAATAGCCCGCATGAACGTCTGGAGAAATATTTCCCCTTGGTCAGAATATAATATAGCTGCGAATGTATCATTCAAGTCGCCCTCTTCACATTGTCCGATACTCGATAATAACTATACACCACACCGATATACTCATCGTCAGTATATGCACTTCCGGAAATGTGCAGGAACGCTTTCGACACAGGAAGTCGCCCACAACACTTTTGAAATAGTCCACATAGCTGTCACTGGACATGTGAAGACACGCAAGTGGTGGTGCTGAGGAAGGATAGTCCGGTAGGTATCATTCGCCAAGGATGGTGTTGAGGGAGGACAGCCCGGTAGGCATCATTAGTCGATGGTGGTGTTGAGGAAGGACAGTCCAGTAGGCATCACTGGCCGGTGGTAGTGTCGAGGAAGAACAGTCTGGCAGGCATCACTGGCCAGTGGTGGTGTCGAGGGAGGACAGTCCGGTAGGCATCACTGGCCAGTGGTGGTGTCGAGGGAGGACAGTCCGGTAGGCATCACTGGCCGGTAGTGGTGTCGAGGGAGGACAGTCCGGTAGGCATCACTGGCCAGTGGTGGTGTCGAGGGAGGACAGTCCGGTAGGCATCACTGGCCAGTGGTGGTGTTGAGGAAGGATAATCCAATAGGCATCACTGACCAGTGGTAGTGTCGAGAAGGACAGTCCGGTAGGCATCACTGGTCAGTGGTGGTGTCGAGGAAAAACAGTCTGGTAGGCATCACTAGCCAGTGGTAGCGTCGATGAAGGACAGCCCAGTAGGCATCACTGGCCAGTGGTGGTGTTGAGGAAGGATAATCCCATAGGCATCACTGACCAGTGGTAGTGTCGAGAAGGACAGTCCGGTAGGCATCACTGGTCAGTGGTGGTGTTGAGGAAGGACAGTCCAGTAGGCATCACTGGCCAGTGGTAGTGTCGAGGGAGGACAGTCCGGTAGGCATCACTGGCCAGTGGTAGTGTCGAGGAAAAACAGTCTGGTAGGCATCACTAGCCAGTGGTAGCGTCGATGAAGGACAGCCCAGTAGGCATCACTGGCCAGTGGTGGTGTTGAGGAAGGATAATCCAATAGGCATCACTGGCCAGTGGTAGTGTCGAGGACAGTCCGGTAGGCATCACTGGTCAGTGATGGTGTCGAGGAAGGACAGTCCGGAAAGCCTCGTGTGGCAGAGCAGGCACTTACCATTCTGGCCCCATGCTGCGGCTCGCCGCTGGCATCTGGCGTCTCCGCCTCCGGTGCTGCCTGCTGGCTCTCGGCGGGTTCACACTGGTCAGGAAGCTGATAATGCGAAAACCTGACCAGCACAACACAACTCGTCACTGGTACGGTTTCGACATGAGAACCTGACCGGCCCAACACAGCTCAACACTGGCACAACCTCAACGCGAGGCCCTGACGGCCTGACCGGCCTAACACAGCTCGTCACAGGTACAACCCTCGCATGAGAACCTGACCAGCCCGGCAGAACTCATCACTGCTACAATCGCAACACGAGAACCCATGTTTACTGAGCATTGTCTCTTTTATGGCCGGTTCGTTGCTTATTCACAAGTACACGAGAACCAATGTTTACTGAGCATTGTCTCCTTGATGGTCGGTTCAAAAACCTCTTGGAAACTGAAAATTTGATGTTTTATTAGTGACAAATCGAATCTTCACATGCGATGACATCAATGCACTACAATGAAGTGAAATGTGGTAAAGTAAGCAATATGCTATGCTGTAGACCGTGCAACGCCACAATGCTGATAAGCAAACAATCCTGGTTCAGACTCCAGTCAACTGCCACGAAGGTTTAATTGGTAAGGACTTAGTTCCTTGCGAGTTAGAACTTCGGTTTCCAAAGTTCCTGGAACCTTTAAAAACAACTTCGAAGTATGACCTGAAGGAGAAGAATAAGGGGGATGTAAGCAAATTCTGAAGACCTGTGCAAAACATGGTAAGTGTGTGTGGGTGAATTTGGTCAGCCTGACACCGTGTTGGTGATGTCGGCTGTACCAAAACATGGTAGGTCCCGACATGCATGAAAATCAGATGGATTACTTAGGTCTCGGTTGATGGCAGAGGCTGAGCCACGACAAATCCGCACGTGCTACACATTATATCGATTCCCTAATATAACATCCGGTAGCCAGTGGTTATTGGTTTTACGACACATCGACCGTTGAGTCATGTTGCATCGCCAATCTCTCACGCGGATTGGTCGCGGGCGAAGAGTAGCGACAGATGGTGGTGGATTTGTGCTTTAGGGCGCGTCGACTGCATTGGTCATTTTGCGCCCATGACAGGTGAGACTCGAACCCACAATATTTCGATTGTGAGACGGGCAACTTACCCCTAGACCACTCGTCCCCACATCCGGTAGCCCATCACGTAACGCCGGAAGGTGAAGCATCAAAAGTAGAAAATATTTGGGGAATATGTATTGAGCATTCCTGTGACAGTGGAACCCTTGAGTTGTGATTTCCAAAGACGCGTCGAACTCGAGGCCACCTTGCGGGCACACCACTGCAGCCTGAGAGAGGCGTGACAGCAGGACTCGTCTGCAAGGCCAGGTGTCCACGTACCGCCGCATGGAGAGCAGCTGAGTGTCGATCAGACTGAGCTGCAGGTACCAGCAGACGGCGCCGAGACACTGCAGCGCCAGGTCCGAGTCCGGCCCAGGCGTCAGGTGGGTCGCGTCGCCTACAGCAGTCACGCCGCCCGTCAACCGACACTGGCACGCTTTGTCGGACAACGTTCACACCACCGCCAAATAATGCCACACCCACCTTCAGACAACACCTACACCACCGTCAGATAACAGCAACACCCATAGTCACACGACACCCACACCCACCAATAGACAACAGCCACATCCACCAACAGATAACATCTGCACAACTGTCAGACCATATCCGCACCACCGTCAGACAACGCCTACACCCACCGTCAGACAACGTCCATACCACCTCAGAAAACGCCGACACCATCGTTCGACAACGTCCACACCCACTATCAGACGAAGCGTACGCTACCGCCAGACAACGTCAACACTACTTTCAGACAACGCCCACACCACCCCTAAACAACGCCTACACCACATTCAGACAACGTTCATACCTACCACCAGACAACGTCCACGCCCACCGCCAGACAACGCCCACAAATACCGTGGGACAATGACCACGCCCACAATACCGTGGGACAATGACCACGCCCACCGCCGGAAAATACACACACCACCGCCGGGAAATACACATACCACCGCCGGGAAATACACATACCACCGCCAGACAATACCACATCACCGCCAGACAATACCGCACCCACCGTCAGGCAATACCACGCCCACCATCATACACACATGTGTGGCATTATAGTGCAACACAAATTTCAATTTGATATTGCTTTCCATCCAAAATTCCAAATTTCCGGACACGATGAAAAGTCCTACCGTGCTCGGTGAGGTCCAGCAGCGGCTGAGGCCACCTGGGTTTGCCGCCATCGTCGTTCTCGTCACTGAAGTAGTCCGTGTTGGCCAGATACCGCAGCGTCTTCTGGGCACTCCAGAACTCGTCGCCGACACGGAGCGTCTCCTTCAGACAGCCGCTGAGCGACGACAGCGCGTCACGTGACCGCTGCACTGCTGTCGAGCGCGCCAGCAGCAGCTGACGAACACAGACGGGGCGTGTGCTGTCAAGCAGTCGACACGGTACCAGCACGGCGCGATGCTCCCGTGGTGAAGAGTTGACGAGTGAAATAGGACAAAATAACCCATGAGAGTTGCCGGCTCAATATCGGTGAATCCAAACAACTCACCTTTTACCAACTGCCAGGTGAAAAGGTGATATACAAATGCAACTCAAGATTTGACACCAAATCGCCGCAAACCGCCGTTACAATACAGGTGGCTCGACACTCCACTTTGCATTCCAAGCTATCGATGCCATCAAATAAGCCGACCGGAGCTACCAATAAATTCCAGCGGGGTGACAGGAGAAAATGTTATGGGGTGCCACCACATCTACTTAGGCATGCTTCGTTGAAAACAGTCGGGATGCTGATAAGGTGTGGCGTATATCATTCGACAGCCATTGATGCGTGGATTATGAATGTCATGTATAGCAAAATTTGCCACGAGTGTTTATACGTGCTGTTCCCCACTTGGCATCGTTTCAACTGACCCGGTCCGCTGTCTAAGTTTTGGTCACAAACAGACCCTGAACACAGTGCCAATACTTGGAGCAGAAATGTTTTGGTAATATGGCACCAACTGTGACAACCTCAGTGACAGCCGCATACGCTGCCTAAACGCAGGTTAAATAGCCAACTTGATCAATGTAGCATTGGATAGAGCATGTTTGAAGAAAAAACAGTACTATATTTTGATTTGTTTTTAACCTTGTCGCAACCAGGGCAAACATTTCCAGCAATACAACCCGTGTCTTTTCAGCACTTGCACATCTTTCAACGAGCTATGAAGCCTACGAATCTATTCCGAAACGTTTGTGGCGACGCCAATAAGTATGTATAAGATATCACGAATTGGACGCATTTGCGCCAGCAAGTGGCTTCGCTACCTAAAACACAGGTTTTAAGCTAATCACCGGGAGGGTCATTTTACATTCCATAGTTTTATATGCATGCTCCTAACGTAAACACGTCAACACGTAATTAACCAAAAGTGCTCATATTAACAAATCACGAGGAAATTTGACACTGAAAATAACTTGGTGACAGCCAGCCACAGATGAGTGACGATCATTTACCATGCAACATCACAGAAAATGAATCCCAAGTTTTGAAGCAGTGACAAACGACATAGGGTCTCAATTGTGCAGATATAGAGTACGTAGGCCGTGGCAGCAGGATGACAAAGCCGACTATTTGTGGTGGCTGAGCAGGAGACTGCCAGTACGGTATGGCCGCCTGTCAGTTTGTGATCGCCGGCCGGGTGGACTGCCAACAGTACGCCCGGCTGGAGGCTGCTGCCGAGTACCTCAACGCGCGTCTGCCCAGCTGCCGCGTGTTTAAGGAACCGCAACCGGCGGACCGGTGGCCATGTTACCTGCGCCGCACCTGCCTGGCCCAGGGCTGGGACCTGCCAGCCGATCTGAATGCGCCGCTCGTGTGGCGACTTTTGGTGCAGCGCGGCGGCCGAGGCCTGCTGATCGGCGGGCTGTCCGAGTTCCTCCAGCTGGTCGCCGTCTACTACGGTCTGCCAGCGCCTCAGCTGGACAAGGCCGCCGCCGTGGCGATGGCCACCGAGACGGCTCGCCAGGAGCAGCTGGCGACGCGGCTGCCGCGTCAGGAGCGAGCTGCGTTCGAGCGCCGCCTCACCAGCGTGGCCGTCATCGGGGCGCTCAGCCAGGCCGCCTACCACTTCCTGACGGCGCTGGCCACCGGCCGCGTGCTGGGCGAGCAGGTGGTGTTGCGACTGCAACTGTTGGGCGATCCGCGCCAGCCCGAGCTGATAGCGCTGCGTCATGAGCTGCAGGACCTGGCCAGTCCGCAGCTGGGCCAGGTGGCGGTGCTGCCCACGCTGCACGAGGCCGTCCGCAACGCCACCGTCGTCATCGTGCTGGACCCCATCGCCAACCGACCGCCTCCGCCGCCACCACCGGAGCCGGAGCCGGAGCCGGAGCCGGAGCCGGAGCCCAGCCCGCCACCGCCTCCACCGTCGTCACCGCCACCCGCGCCCAGCGTATCCTCCGCAAAACAGTTGACGCCAGTATCCACGGACAACGACACGGCAACGGCGGAGGAGGCGAACGTCAGCCAGGACTCGCCCGGCAGCGCCATGACGCCGCCGCCGCCGCCGGTGATTGACATCACTGAGGCGGCGCCGCCGCCCGCGCAGCTCGAGATGCCGTCGTCGCCGCCGACGTCGGCGCGCTACCCGAGCGCCGAGGCGCGCCGGCTATCCACCATCCAGGAGGATCCCGACAGCGAGGCACAGGAGGAGGAGCTGGCGTCGCGGCCCGACACCGCCATGGCCGCCGACTCGTCCGCAGCGCCGCCGTCGACACCACAGGCTGTCACCGACCCGCCGGTGCCGGCCGATGACCAGCAAACGAGCAGCATCGCCTCGGACGTGGCGGACCAACCGGCCGCAGAGCAGGCGAGGTCGGCGAGCGGCACCTCCACCGTCGACTCCACAGCTGCACCTGCACCGCCGGCCAGCCCAGACACCGAACCGGCCGACGGCAAAGGCGATAAACTGACACCGTCCTCCAGCGCCTCAGACCAGTCGTGTGACGTGACGCAGGAGGAGGTGGAGAGTCTGTTCCGGCGGATGCGCGAGTACGCGGCGGCCATCGACGCGTCGGCGAGCGGCCGCTGTCGCGTGGTGGTGGCCGGCGGCCGGCTGCCCTGCTTCGCGGCCACCGTCGTGCTGCTGCACGCGCCGCGCCTGCCGCCCGACAATGTGATAGCGCTGTGCCAGCCGCGCGTCAACCAGCTGCGCGCGCTGCTGGCCGCCGAGCTGGGCGTCGGCGCGCGCGACATCCACGGCCTGGCCGAGTGGGGCAACCCGCCGGCCGGCCGCAGCTGGGTGGACACCGACGGCGCCAGCGTGAGCCGGCACTGCGGCGCCGTGCGCGGTCCGCCCGGCTACCGGCGGCCGCTGTCGCAGCTGCTGCCGAGCGGCCAGTGGATCACCGACCAGCTGCCGCGGCTGCTGGTCGAGCGGGCCGGCACCGACCGGCTGGCCGCCGGCGTCGAGGTGTCGGCGCTGACGCTGGCCACCTGTCTGACCGACACGCTGCGACGGTGGTCGGCCGGACGCGACGACGACCGCGTCGCGTCGCTGGGCGTGCCGTCCGACGGCTGGCTCGGCGTGCCTGAGGGGCTGGTGCTGGCGGCGCCGGTGCGCCTCGTCACCGGCCAGTACCGCGTGTGCGGCGAGCTGGCCACCGGGTCGGCCGGCGCCGGCCGGGTGCGCGCCGCCGCCGACCAGATGATCGGCTGGTTGTCGGCGTGCGGCGCGCACCTGTCGCCGTCCGGCCACCGCTGCACCATCTCCACCTGCGCCTCGTCCACCTACCGCTGCCACGACGACACGCGCGCAACGTCGGACGAAGACGGGCCGGCCGACCGGCCGCAGACGGCTCCGTCAGAGCGCGACACAGCCACCACCGACGAGAGGCCGACCTCCGCGTCAGCCGGCGCCGATCCGGCCGCGTCCGACCCCCAGGGCGGCGCGCCATCAGCAGAGGCAAGTCTCGCAGAACAGGACCAGGTGCAGGCTGAACAGACCGCCTCATGAGAAGGGCCAATGATCGAACATATTGCGTCGAATGCGTCGTGCGTAGCTGTAATCTACCGAAATACGACCGATATAGCCCATGACGTCTACGACCCGACCGAATCCGCCACTGTTGAGTCGACCACGCCCTCTGTTAAGTCAGCCGCTTTCTCCATCGGGCTGAGAAAGCCCTCTGCCGAGCTGACTATGCCTTCACCGTGTGGGGATAAGTGGCTTAAGCTCTCTGGCTTAGTGAGCACACTCTGATGCTGGTATCCGGCCACAGAAACTAGCGAAGATAATGTCGATCTTCAGCACACAAATTGTTTTTCAATCATCGTCCGTTTTCAGGGTCAATTTGTATTTTACCCGGAATCTAGCTATACGCAGATACGTGCGACCTTACTTAACGTTTAACATTTCCCAATGCGAACATCGCTGCCTAAATATACGTCATGTCGCCCATTGGCTCTGCGGTCATGCCCATTGTTGACACGAAGAAGGCCGCAGTTGAGTCCAGCCATGGTGTGCTGTGTCCGAATTAGATAGGAACTCATGTATTTAATCAAAAGACAAGCCTGTGTTTCGGTATATCCACAGAGGAGCAATATCAAAGCACAGATGTCAATCAGCAATCGAACTCACTGGGTTGCAACACGTTTCTACTTATAGTTTCTGCCATGGAAGGAATTTAGAGTTGATTTTACCTTTTCTAGATGCACATTGCCTAAGCACATGCCTTCACATGTGGCTCCTTAAAATTGTTCTTTGGTTGAAGTATTACTGCCAAAAAGAACACCGCCCGTCTGAGTTTTGGGCAAGTACTGCCGAACTTCGCACCGCCGCTGAAAATACGACCTTCGGCTCATTTCTGGGAGTTGGGGGCGCACCAACAGTGTGGTGGTAAGTCGCACCAAAACACAATTTACTTCAGTGGTGGTGACTGCGGGCGTGTACGGTAACAAGATGGCGCGGGGACATGTCTGTAGAACGAGTCGACTCGCCCGGTGTGTGCATGCGATTACGTGTGAGGGACGCCAGTACCGGCCTGCATGGGAGCGTGGTGGTGCCGGGTGGTGGCTCACGAGTAGGTAGTAGTCGGGGTGCGAAACGCCAGCATTGATCTGCATGGGCGGATGGTGTTGGTCCGTAAGCGGGTAGTGACGGGGTTGGTGGTCCGGAAGCGGGTAGTGACCCGGGTGGTGGGCAGGTGGACAGCGGCGCCGGGAACACTCACCTGCGCCGGCGGGTAGTGCGCCAGAACAGTGCGCAGACGAGAGCAGTGACAGTCGTCAGTGAACTGACCCAGACGAAAATGGCCGACCGACGTGTCGACGAAACAGACGCCAAACTGTAGCACTCCGTCCACTTCCTGAGACCAAATGCAGACCAGGTCAAACCACGGCGAATTCAACACTCAGTGTAACGATATCAGCTGCGGTGATGGGCGAGATGCAACTGTTAACAACCAACAAGTGAATATCAGAACACACGCTTTCGTTGGAAAGTAGGCACACTAAATATTTAACCCGGCATTTGCTGGGGTGCAGATCCTCAGTCATTCTCGGAGGGCCTGAATCGTGTTTGATTCGAAGTTACCGGCCCATTTCGTTGATTCAAACGGCAACCGATAGGACTCAACGAGCCTGTGTTAAAAAATTGACCCCATCGATTTGTGACGCCACACGGCTGAAGGTTCAAAACGGGCCATTTCGGCCCAGCCTCTGGCTTTGATACCAAAGTAGAATTCCAAGGCCGCGAAAAGCCCCGATTCTGATACAGATATGTAATAGATATCCTCTGCTGATAGTTAACTGTATTTGCAAGCAAAGTCAAGGTCGAGTTCATGCTAATCATGTGGTATTCTGAGGACAAGTTGTCAACAGCTGCCTAGGGTTAGATGGCACATGCTTATGGGCCAAAATGTCACGAGGAATTCGAAAAAGATGCACTAAACACCACTAAACATGCATCTTCAGGGTATTTGGCTAAAACTTGTGTGCACCATTTCCATCAAAATAAAAATATCAAACATTTTACTACACGAGCAGCCCAACGGCATAAAAACACGAAAGGAATTCGCGAAGGGTTTATTTATTTATACAATGGTCCCTCATCCACTCACTGACCTAAAATGAAATACAGAAATTTTCAAGTGAAGTTTTCAGCTTCGTCCATCACATGGCACATGTGCATGGACAAGAACGTCGCAATTTTGTAATTGCCTTAACGTCATCAAAATACAGCTCATGTGGGGGCGAGGGAGGGACAATAAACACAGTCAAATGTCAGTTTTGACATTCTCTATAAAGCTATTCGAACGAAATAAATCACGAAATACTCGTAGCAGATACTTGCCTCAACCCACGCCCCACACCTTCCTCGACTAAGGATTCAAGACAAAAAGTGTTTGCCACAGGTTGCACTAGTTCGAAAGTGAAATGACCGCCTTATTGATGATAGGCTGCTCTCTACATACAGCTGTTTGAAGGTTTTGTGACGTCAAATATTTGGCCGCATCGTCATCCACTGAAGATTGCCAAAAGGCACCCAAATCCTGATCAAGGTGATCCCCAGGAACACTAAAACAATACTGGCATTCATCAATTAAATGTCGAAAAAGAATGGCACGACAGAACCAAAAAAAGGCAAAAAGAAGAAACTTGGTGTCAATCGCACTTCAACAGAACCTGCCATGACGAGTTTCAGCTGAACCACAGCTGACCTACTTGAAATACACTCCAAAAAGTTATAAGTGAAACGAGTCGTTACTTTGCCCATTATTTTCCGATGAGGCGAAGATCGCGCTGGAGCGGCAAATGCGACGTCATTGTGACTTCACTAACGCCCGATTCGAAGGGATCGGAAAAAATATGCATCGTGCGACGCGGAATTAATGGCCGGAGAGGTATTCCAAACTTCATGACTATAGGCTTAGCGGCTTCGGAGCTATTGTAAAAACAAAGGGGGGGGAGGTAGACGCCACCCACAGCAACTGCTGGGTGAACTCCACGAACTCCATGACAAATACCATGGTATTCAACTTGAATGCAGAAAACCAGACGGTGTCTCGTATCGGTGTACATTCGCAGTATTCATGAACTTCCGAATTTTACATTGTGCCTCAGGTGGTACAATGCGACAAAATTATTACTACTTATAAGTCTTACGTGAGTTATGCGGGAAGAGAGGAAAAAACACGAAACCAGTACGGCGACATCGCTATAGGTGCCAGATTACTATTCTGTCATTCACATCGAGCGATACTGCGACACTCCGATGAGCGGTGCTTGCCTGTTCTCGGATGGCCAGCAGGTAGTTGAGGTCAGCGTCGGTGGCGTCACCCTCGACGGCGCTGAAGGTGCGCGTGCCACGACTAGTCAGCTGGCACACCTCGCGCCTTACCACACGGTCAAACTTTGTCGTCTTCTTGGCGGCTGAGAACACATGGTCAATAGTGAGCACATGCAGTCCACACAATATACCGCTGGTGATTAATGGTCTCTCCTACGATTTTTCCGAGGTAGATAGCATACACGTACACTGCACGCTGAGGAGAAATTAGAGCTGCCTGCGAAGAAAGACGATAGTGCAATATATTACGGGTTTCGAAGTCTATTTAGGCCACTATCTAAGCGGAAAATCATTACTGTCACGATAGTGAAACAGCCAAAGTTCCTGAGCACAATAACAGTGAATATTGAAAATTTTGGGAGAAATAATCACTGCCATTAATAGTTCTTTTTGGATGTAATCTTGCTAGCTTGTATCTATACAGCAAAAAAAAGGAAATGGAGTGACAATGATTACTGATCGCGAGACATAAAGCTGGAGAACCGTTTTCAGTAGGGCAGTATTTTCGATCACATCCGGTATTTCCTGGAATTACCTCACCATGTGTGAATGGGCATATAGACAAGCCCCACAAAACCCAACCATATGGAGGGGAGGGGCTTGCATCTGGGCCACTGTAGGAGTCACGCCCACACACAGCGACAAGGCCACCAAGCACTGGCGCCCCTGCCACCGCCTACCTGATTGGCTGCGGAATTTCATTAAATCATACTCTGGGGTGAACTTTTACAGCAGCAGCGATTCCCGGTGCTTAGAACAACGCTACGGAGATCACCGTCACAAACATCACCCAACACTAGTGACAGTCCACTGACAGCAGACCATGACAGCTCTGCAGGCGCAGGACAGCCCATAGGACAGAGGAAGTCTGCACAGAGCAGGATATTCCAACAGGACAAATATACACACCAGGACAGCTCTGCAGGCGCAGTACAGCCCATAGGACAGAGGACATCTGCACAGAGCAAGATATTCCATCAGGATAAATATACACACCAGGACAGCTCTGCAGGCGCAGAACAGCCCATAGGACAGTGGTGGTGGTTATCGGTTTTACGACACGGCGACCGTTCAGTCATGTAGCGCCGCCAATCTTTCACGCCGATTGGTCGCGGGCGAAGAGTAGCGACAGGTGAGACTCGAACCCGCAATCTTTCGATTATTCATCAGGTCTACAGCACATGTCAGCACCGTGTCGTGACTCACAGTGCGCCACTCGGTTCTGCATCATTTCTGGAGTTTCGGTCTGCTCCACGCGGCACACCTTGTAGCCCTTCTCCACCAGCGCCGCCGAGTAGCGGCCGTACGACGCCTCCGGGAAGCCGACATGAGCGTGATCCCCCTGCCGACCGGAGCCGGTCAGCATGCCGACAATTGCACCACACGCAACGTCAACCGTATTCACACCTTCCTCCAGTTTGCTATGCTCCATTTGCATTAGACGCAATTGATGGATAAAAACGGAGTTGGCGATTGACTACGAGCGAGCGAGAAGCGAGCAAGTCTACGCCCCAGTATATATCAAATAACACTTCATACGAGTGACTCGCCGCGATCCAACCCGACCAGGTATTCGGGACCAGCCCGACCACACCCGGACAATCCTGAACGTTGAATGACTTATTGGTTGCATCGCTTGAAGTTGTAAGTTCTTCACTCATGGTAAGACCTGTTTATCGTGCTCTTTTCATTTTGATTTTTGCCACGTTGCTTCGCAACATTTTCTCTGAAGTGCTCGCAATCATTGTACATAGAGGGTTGGCTGCGCATTTCGTGACTGCGGAGCTCGCTGTGTGGAGTCTGCCGGCCGCCGATTATGTTACGTCACGTCATGTGACATGAGTGCTCCGGGCTGGGAAGTAGATCGCCTCAGTGGCGGTGTGCTACATGATGCTGCGCCGGCCGTCTATGGCATAAACTGGCCGGGAAATCGATCGCCTCAGTGGCGGTGTGCTACACGATGCCGGCCCGGCTCTCTATGGCATACACTGGAAGGAGTAGCTGTGAGGCAGGAAGACCATAACGTGCTGTGCCGCCAGACATCTCGAAAATTCTGAATAGTGAAGTAAAATCATCCGTGCACGAAATTGAATGGGTTGGCTCAATTACAACACGAGTGCAGCAAATATCGGCTGAAACCGATTGGTCTGCAATGCGATTGTCCCGGAGGCACTATTTCTGAAATCACGTTCCTTCGCCAAACATGATGCACGATCTCAAATTAAAATGCACTGTGCTGAAAAGCCCAAATGGGCCATATTTATTTCTGGAACGTTTGCACTTTCCCATGAAATTGGACGCAATGTGGTGCATGTCTCCACGGACTGGGAGAGTGCGCAGTTGCGACTGGGCGGCAAGTTTCCGGTCGCAGTGCGTGACGACCAATTGTGTACATGTGTACATGCCTACAGCAATACAGCACGCACCTCGCTCTTACCCGTACACCACTCCAAAAAGCGTCTCTTACTGGTATATGATGGGACTTGTGCAAAACACAAGGCAAGTCTTCGGTTACTCGGTTATTAAGTTATCGGTCATGTCAGTCATATAGCGCCTTTCACTCTTCCACATCGAATTGTTGATGGAAGCCAAAAATGTCAAGCAACTAACGAGAATTGAACACGAGACTATGAAAATGTGTTCATGAGTGATGATATCCGTGCAACTACTTGTACCAAAAATGGTCGTATGACAAAGGTTCACCGGCAAATGTAGGTTTCAACATATGTTCTTTTAATCAAACGTTGGCATCCAAAATGTTCATACTGATACATGCATACATTTACAGCGCAAATGTTCGTATAGAAAACATTCGCATACGGAAAAACAAATTGCGCACAGATTACCCTATGCGGATTGAATAAGATGAAGTCATAAGTTCGTTTTAAGTGCTTATTGTAAGACATTTAAAGTCACGTCACTCGTTCGGGAACACACCAATCCATTGTTGATACCGACGGATTTGAAAGATAAATATAAGATTAAAATAAACTTGGCTTATGCTAGGTTATTGTAGGTTCGCTACATGAATTATTTTGTGTTTTGTGCATTCGAAAATTTGTATATACGAACATGAGCGCAAATAAACTCGTGTAATACGAACATTCGATATTGCTTTTCTCTTTAAAAAAAGGTGTCTAGTCCAGTGAGTCCTTCAGTCTGGGCTTTCATTTCAGCAATTGCACGCTGCATGGCAGTCAAAGAAGACGAGCTACATCACACATTCATTGATCCATTTTGGTCCACTAGTGGGTCCTAATCCCATAACTTCTCAATTATAAATCAAAGTTAGGCATCCCACGTCCGAAAGTACAAAATGGAATTTCTGCGGACGTACAAAAGGTATCAACACGGGAAAATATAAACTTCCCTACACAAAAACAGCACGAAATAATGGACAATGCAAAAATATTTTCTACACGCAGATAAAGCGTTGCGGCAATAACGGGAAACACACTTCTGTCTGATTGCCATAGTATCACAAGAAACCAGGAGCTAGTCAGGACCATTTGGCAGTAATCGGCAAATAGAACCATCGAGGATCAAACACACCCAAGCCGCGTCGGCAAACCGCACCTTCATGAACAGCAGTCCCAGTTCTTTCACACAGAGCACAGCATCCATGTGAAACATCTCGTAAAACTTGCCCATCTTGAAGAAGATAACGCAGTCGAAGTTGGCAGCTTTGATCATCCACCACTGACGCATTCCCTGAGGGTCACATCATGACCTGATTTCAACACAGCACGGCATCACGGCGACAACCTGTGTCATATTCTCTAGAAGCGAGAAAATATTACTGAAAGGCAGCGCCTTGAACGCACTAGCATGCAAAAACAATCTGCAGTAAGGTAAGGTTTTGCGGTGTCCACAGATCACAATTAGGTGCCCAGTCTCGGACAGTCACGTGCAACGACAAACAGTCACAGATGCAGTCCCACTTAAGGATATACGGTCAGTCTCGCGCGGCGGCATTTAACGACATATGGTCAGAAGAGCTCACGTCAAGGCACGGAACGTCCACCATAACAATACCGGTCCCATGGAATGGCATGGCATTGTATATCCTATGGGTGTGGAATCGGGTGGTCAAATTGCTCCCATCACCGAACAATAGGCACGAATCCAGCCCGTTCAAGCTGGAAAAGCTTGGTGACAAATAACATATGAGGGGAACATGTCAGGTAAAATATCTCGCTTTTTATTTACATCTTCCGTCGGTCAAATCAGTTGCATTCTAGACATCTGCGATACATCTGATCAAACGAACATTACTTCTCCGCGACCTCGAAGTATGTAGAGCTTTACGCGACATGTAACTATACTTGTGTGATACATTTTGTGTTATTCTGTGATATAATATCCGTGTATGGATATAAGTTGTGCAATATATTTCATACATATGATATTCTATATGCATGCTGTGTGATATGCCATATGCATAAGATGCTGCATGATATGCAATGTTGGTATGCTTTGCTCGTATATGATTCGATACCTTACATCTTCAGTAGCAAAAATGGAACATTTCAATTTGCATCTGATGACAAACTTAGAATGAACCTGGACATCCTGTGCAGAATCGACATCTGTCAATACAAGAAGTTGGTATATAGGCGTGCCAAGTTACTCCCCGTCACCGTAAGGTACAAACCGATGTCTGCCTGTACAAGAAGTCGGTAGAGAGGCGTGCCAAGTTACTGACCATCACCGCAAGGTACAAACCGGCGTCTGCCTGTCTAGGAAGTCTGTGGCCACACGTAGCGAGCGGGTGTCGAACTGGGCGTCCTGCGGCCGGCGGCCTGCCGCGTCCCGCAGTCGCTGTTGGTCCAGAAACTCCATTTTGAGGTGTGGCCAGTTGTCGCCCGCGTCACCGGATGGTGCGGGGGACTGCTCACACTGCCGGCGGCACCACAGAACGTCTCACAAGGCGTCACGCCACGGTACGTCACACCACAGAGCGTCACACCACGGTACGTCACACCACAGAGCGTCACACCACGGTATGTCACACCACAGAGCGTCACACCACGGTATGTCGCACCACAGAGCATCACACCACGGTATGTCACACCACAGAGCGTCACACCACGGTACGTCACACCACAGAGCGTCACACCACGGTACATCACACCACAGAGCGTCACACCACGGTACGTCACACCACGGTATGTCACACCACAGAGCGTCACACCACGGTACATCACACCACAGAGCGTCACACCACGGTACGTCACACCACGGTACGTCACACCACAGAGCTTCACACCACGTGGTGTCACACCATGGGACATCACAATGTAAGGAGTCATACCACAGGGCGTCACACCACGGGATGTCACACCACAGAGCGTCACACCACGGGATGTCACACCACAGAGCGTCACACCACGGTACGTCACACCACAGAGCGTCGCACCACGGTACGTCACACCACAGAGCGTCACACCACGGTACGTCCACCACAGAGCGTCACACCACGGTACGTCACACCACAGAGCGTCACACCACGGTACGTCACACCACAGAGCGTCACACCACGGTACGTCACACCACAGAGCGTCACACCACGGTACGTCACACCACAGAGCGTCACACCACGGTACGTCACACCACAGAGCGTCAAACCACGGGACGCCACACCACGGGACGTGGCACCACAAAGCGTCAAACCACGGGACGTCACACCACGGACTGTCACACCATGGGATGTCACACCATGGGACGTCACACCACAGGACATGACACCGCAGGATGTCACACCACAGGACGTCACACCATGGGGTGTCACACTACGGAATGTCACACCACAGGACGTCACACCACAGAGCATCTCACCACGGGACGCCACATCAGTGGAATGCTTTGACGGATAGTCAGTAGTCAGTTACAGGAAATACTCGAATAAAGCTTCCATTTACAGCTAGCATGACATCCACATAAAAATAAAACGGCAACAAAAATGTTGTGTTCCCACCCACAGTGGAGGCAACTTCAAGAATTACTGCAGTCACGTTGATGGTGTTACCTGGACTGAAAATGAGGACAGTTTGGACTTTGCAGCACTCGCCGGAGTGCGCGGAGTCACAGGTGTTCCTATTTTGGGCGTCCGTGCAGCAACAGGTTCTGCTTTTGGCGTCGATGGAGACCTATTGAACATCCCCATGAAGGTGCCAGCTTTTGGGGTTGCCAGCGTTTTCTTGCTCTTGGGAGTCCGTTTGATGGGCGACTCGTCGCCGGATTCGACAACTTCGTGATCGCTCTCCTCGTCAGAGCTGATCTCATGCTTCTTGGCTGAAAGTTTATCTTGTCATTGAAAACGATCCTCCACTCAACACTAATTTTGAAACCATCATGGCCCTAATCGGCTGAATTATTCAGAGCTTTATGATTGTGTGATGATTACATTATTTCGAGGTAATTTGGTAGTTTATCAACACAATGAATGATACCATACCTATTGACAGCGATGCATCATCAAGATATCAGTGGTATCATAAATGGCATGGCTACTGGCTTACTCTTTGCATAATTATCACTTACTCAGCACAATCAGTTGCATCATAACTAGCATGGTTACTGGCTACATGGCTACGCATGACACTTGACTTCCTCATTAGCACAATCATTGGAACATCGATATCATCGCAATATATGACTCGGCACGAATTCCAGTATAATTATTATTGATGCAAGTAATATTTCATCAAATCATGTTAGATTATCTAAACAACTGACAATGGCATGAGACATAAAAATATTAGTCATGTGCATACAAAGACTTTTAAAAACTACTGCATGTTACACTGGGTGAAACGAGTGATATGGGAAAGACGATTTTGGTCACAAAAAATACAAGCATACATATTGCTCTACAGCCCATTGATGCCAATCTACAACAAACGAAAAGGAATGCAAGGGAAAACTTGTGTCCATCTCATTACCCAAATAAGATGAGTTCACATGTCATAGTCTAGAGGTCTATGTCTGCCATGCTCCTTGAACTCACGTTTGTATTCCTCCTCCAAGTTTTCCGCCAGTTCATCTGAGTCAGACTGAGGAGCTTCAGCATCAGCTTCAGCAATATGGCAGACTTCCATGTCAGGTGTCGCAGGTACGGTCACGTCCTTCGCATTTGCCAGGCTCTGGTCATTTTCACTGTCATCATCTGAGTCACTTAGAACACGGAGCCTCTTGAAGGGTTTTTGGGCTCCATGTTTGGTTTTGGTCCTGCTGGGTTTTGTGGAAGTCTCCTCAGGCCGTGGTCGCTTGGGAGTAGCACTGTTTGAGCTGACATCCTTCTGGGACACCTGCGGTGACTTTGAGCGTTGGAAATAATTGAAGAGAGTGTTCTTCTGAGACATATTTTAATGATGTTCCTGTAAAACGAATGCCCCAATGTTAAGCAAGTCAAGAAACAGAATAGATATAGAGCAGTGCAATCACTTCATGACAGTGATATTATGTGCTCACAAACACATCAATTAACCATTTCATTGAGACTTCCCATATAGCATTTGAATCTCCCAAGATGCAATCGTATATAGCAGTCAGGTCTACCTCCAACGACTTTTTTGGATGGGCATGCCAATCTAGTCCTGGGCACACCATTCCAGTGATAAGAGTGCCATTGCTGTAATGAACTTGCTTTCCTAGAGAAAGGGGCTCCCATCTCAGAGAAAAGAGCTTGATCCAGCATAGGAAGAAGAAGTACCTTGGGTTCTTTTACGACGCATTCAACCGCTAAGTTGTATAGCGTCGCGATCCAGCATAGGACACCACTTCTCAGCAAAGAGTATGTTGTTCTGTGAAGAGGTACCCTTCTTAGTGATGTTACTATAACCAAAAAAGACTCTCCCACTGCCCTAGTCCAGAACAACCTGCCCTGTGCTGGGCAGATCCATAGATAATCCTGTAGCCTGGGTCTTGGGAACTGGATCTTCTGCACCACCTATTAGTGTTTGAAAATACCCAGCAAGAGAAATGGCACATTGGGTTAAAACTTGGTAACATTTTTCCTTTGCATAATTAACATTCTCTAGAAATATTTTTACCCCAGATTATGCCAGGCAATTGGAAGAGATGAGATCAAATGTGACTACCAATAGAAAGAAGCTTTACTATTCACATCCTGTTTTGGCTCTGATAGGCTTCTCTGAAAATTGCATGATCCAGCATGTGTCAAAGTGCTTACATTTTGTACATCTGAAAATTTTTCGAAGGATATTTCAGTTCAACTGATATTTTCGCATGTTGCTCAAATGTTTGGAACTGAAATGTATTTATTTGCAGATTAAAAGAGACAACATAAATATTGCCCAAACTTTGCAAGACTAGGGGGTTAGATAGCAAACCAGCTGGTTAGCTGAGCATAGCCAATGCTGTTCAACGAAGCAAAATAAACTCCAATAAACAGACCATGAAACTATATTTTGAGATCAAGTGTCAAGAATAAATAGCCTCTAAACATACATTTATTGCCAACGAGTTACCTGTGATGTGTACATAGAAAAGTCACAAGAGGTGAAGTAATGTCACCTCATTTCAAGTGACATTGACCTTCCTCTTCCAACAAACCAAGGACCCAATGTCACCTTGAATTTGTCATTGGGATACATTTACAAAACAGTATCATTGTGGTAGTGAACTGTGGTCTGCATGTCCTTTGGTTCGTTATTGGTTGTACGACACGTCGACCGTTGAGTCATATAGCGTCGCCAATCTCTCACGCCGATTGGTCGCGGGAGAAGAGTAGCGACAGGTGAGACTCGAACCAACAATCTTTCGATTGTGAGACGAGCATCTTACCCCTAGACCACTCGTTCCCTGGTCTGCATGTCAAATATCTATTAACTTTGATGTGATGTGGCAAAGTTAGTTTTTAATCAGGCATTAGTTGTACATGAAATAACACACTCTTGTTTTCAAAATGCACATAAAGTGCTCAACATGTGCATATATGATAATAATATTTCTGGGATGAGCCTTTTAAAAAACAATTCATGAGCTTTCGGAGCTCCTAGCAGCTCCATCTTCAGATGGAGGAACAAAGGAAAGTGAAAACGGATAACTGGCTGATATATTTCAGTTCCATATTACACGGGCATGGAGAGTGCCTGGAGTGCCACCTGAGGCCCATGGGAGTTGCCATCGCTCATGCATCTGGTCAATCCTTAAAAACCAGACTGTGCCAACGTCTCAAAGACCGAAGAGATCAGGGGCAAAACTCGGGAACCATCTACCACCTAACATGCGAGTGTAACGCAACGTACATTGGCGAGAGTGGTCGGCTGCTGGACGTGAAACACAGTTTAGGAGAAGGAAGCTAGAAGTTAGAATATAAGTTAGAAGAAGTTAGAACGAAGTTAGAATCTTACCATATTAGACAGTCACGACCAGAGCTGAATCAGGATAGGGATTTAGAATGGTCGACCATCTGGAGAGTGGCTAATATTGACGAACAGTAGTCTTGGGGGGAGGGGTGGGAAATAATTATGGATGTCAATTGTGATGTCTACCACTTTTTACTACATGGAAGTTTCAAGTGTGATATTTTACAGTCTCTGACATGTTTTACTGCATTGAAGTGCTGCATTCCTCACTGCTTGTGTCCTGTGTTTGAAATTTTTGTGGAAAACCTTAATTGTCTTCTCTGTGAATATACCATCTAACGACAGAGCTGCTAGGAGCTCCGAAAGCTCATGATTTTTTTAAAGGGTCATCCCAGAAATATTACTATCAATCTTAAAACCCTTTAATATGTCTCTGAAAGATGTGCATGTAAGCACCCACACTTTGCATATGATTCAATAGCCTCAATATGTTTGAATTAGTGCACAAAAGTACAACAGACCTGAACCTTAAGGAAATGAACACCAACAGCATATTATGTATTATGGATACTCAAGATGCAATCGATATGGGTTAGTGCAGATGCAGATCAAAGTTAAATATATGAATCCAACTGATCCATTTTCCAGTACATGCCATTCAGAACTTAAAATTAACATTTGGAAATGCTCTTTTGATAAGCTCTTATAAGCACTATATTGAACTTTGGATAAGAACTTTGTGTACATTGTTCAATTCTTGTCAAGTTGTATCCAATACTAGGTGCACTTTTCTGTGACACTCAGTTTCCAAGATCACAGGAACGTTTTCAATTGCATATCATAATCCTCCAGATTGAATTCAAAGAGCATACTTTTCTTTTCCATTTCTTCAGTTCCTACAGGCCATTTCTTCACATGTAAAACTGCAGACAGATATTGTGCACATAGCCTCTTGACCCTTGCTTGGCCAACCAGCAAATCCATCTTTGCTGGGCAAGGGGTAGGATGTTTTCAAAGGCCCTTCAATAAAATCCAACATAAAATTTCAAACACATTTAGAAAGCCCTGGTCATGAAGGTTGTAAAACAAAACTTAGCTTGGAATTGTCATCAATGAGGTCACAATAGGTCATATGTTAAGTAAATGGGTGACAATGCAGTTTCTGTCACTAGATGGCAGCCCAGACTGATTGATTGATTGATTGATTGAAGCAATAATAATAATAAATTAATCCTCATTATGTATTACATCAGTTAGTTAGTTAGTTATTTGGGTTTTAGGGCGCATCAACTGCATTGGTTATACAGCACCCATTATGTATTACATCACACAGAGCCATTTTTGCAGTATTATTTTGCTGTCAATTGAGAAAAAAAATGCATTTGCACAGAAAATGAGTGGTGACATTGTTAATTACATTTATAAAAATGGTGGGTACCTACCTAGGACCTATTTTAACATTTCTTCTCAAAATCTGAGTGTCACCCAAAAATGTAAATTTACCACCTAGAGCTGCTGGCAGCTTCACTTTTGGCTGTGCTGGGGTACTTGCTGATGCTGATTGATATCGATGATGTATGTTGGTAAATTTGCAGCTTAAGGTAATTGTTAATTTTTTGGTATGTATTTTTCCAGTGCAATATTCATGAATGTGTTTAACATGACGAGACCACTCATTTCCTCTGCAACTGCATACTCTTCGGTTTGGAGAGGAAAATAACTCCCAAAAATGGGTTTGGAGTTGGTAATATAACATAAAATGTAAATGTTCAAGACAAAGAAAAAAATGAAAATATAGTGCAACCCAACCTAACCTAGCCTTCAATGCAAGAAAACAAACTATTGCATTTCATTGAAAATTTGCTAATTATTTTTCTCTAGAATTGCAAAAGAAAAAATTAGCCTAACATAACCTATCCTATCATAGCCTCAGCTGTTCTTGAAGAAAACACTTTTTTATTTCCACTTTTTTTTATTTGTCTAACTTACAATGACAGCTTATTTAGCCTAGGTTAACCAAACCTAACCACTTTGTATGCTTATGTAGGTAAAATGCATGTAAAACTTGTTTCTTGGTTACCTTAAACTGCAATAATACCCATATGTCAAGCCAGTGACATTATTTTTATCTGAAGGTGCCTATGATCTGGAAAATATGAAGGTATTGGGTCCACTCAAGATAACTCGCAAAACAAAACTGTCCGTTTCACATATGAACATTCCAAGGTCAGGTCATTTTAGGTAGCACTGCATGATCAGGCCAAGTAAGCTCCAGCTTGACAGTGCAGATCCAGGGTGCAACTTGGGGCATTTGCCCCTGATATGCATGTCGCACCTTCAGCTGCAAAATTTACCCTTCCATGATGCTTGTGTGCAAACTCAAGTTCTTAATTAAAAAAGGTGATCATTTTTTTAACTCACAACAAAATCCTAACCCAACCCAACTTAACCAAACCAACACCTTTGTAGGTAGGTATACTGATACCTACCTACTTCATGAAGATAAAATATGTGCAGACACTTCGGTGACCCGAACCCCCCCCCCTACTGAATGAGTCTTTTAGCTGATGGCGCCCCTCCAGAACAAGCTTTCCCCCCCCCCCCAATATGATCAAAACTCCCGAATCTCCCATGCTAGAATGCAAAGCGATTGCGAAGCTTAAGGCCCCGAAAAAAACTTGCGACTGTGCTTTCCAATGATGAAGCCGATTCTTGGAGAAGAATTATGAAATGAACCATATTCTTATAATATGAACTTGATCTTTCGCGCACTAATTCCAAAATAACACCAAAATTAAACAATACCAGCCCTCCCCACCTACTCCGTTCAATGATGAAAAATAACGCGCGCTTTCCGCATTTCGGTGTGGCGGGATATGTTTCATGGCCCAGTTGGCCACATTTGGGATTTAGGGCAATTCCTTCACTTTTGTAGCCCAGCCTGATTATATAATTTCGTAATAGTGGTTCGTGGATAGAAGTGGCGTTTTGCATGTTTTTACCTTTGGACGGGCACATATCCATCCACTACCTTCACATGCTAATTTGCGTCCCTCCAATGTTTACCAAACACAGCGTCGAAACAATTCGAAATGCACTCCCGCCCGCCCCACTGAATAGATGCTTCACCTGTAGAAGTTTGAGCAGGATGTTCCAATGCCCTGATTTAGCCTAAGCTTTTCTCAATCTCCACCCAATCATTTCTCAAACTCGAGCCCACCTAATCGTTGTCGGAATACAAATGCCCTGAAACTAGACTTTTTAATTGAAATCGGCGTCACTTCTGTTTGTTCCTGAAGAAATATGCATTCCGCAACAAAATCCACTACATAATTATTCAATATGGTATCCCAAAAGCATGCAAACAGGAGGCAGATTCTCCGCATTTGCTACAGTCAGGCTGTTCTCGTAAAAAGGTCTGGCGGACTTGGGTCTGTCTGGATTTGTCAACGCTGTTTTTGGGGTAGGACTCCGATAATAATTTCTCATGAAATATTGATTTGGAGCAGATGGTGCCATTGTTCAATGAAAACTAGCGTTTCTTGGAATGTAGGTTAATTTCATGGCCTTCATGGAGTGCTTTATATTTCACCTATCTTTATGGAAGGCAACGAACCCATGGCAAGTTTCTAAATTTCCTGGCAGGTGATAAGTTCAAAGGCAAAAAGTAGCTTGAATTCATGTGTTTTAGGAAATTTAACAGTAGGTGTATGTAGTTGTAGATAGTTGTATGCAATTGCCAGAATACCTTCAGATAGAGTTGCCCAAAATGTTGCATGAATAGGTAGGTACCTAGGTAGTATACAGTAGTCATAAATAATTCGTGAAATAGGGTGGAATATACCACTTTATGAACACTGGACCAACATCCCTCCCAAATAAGTATCAACATCTTGCTTCTTGATGAGTCTTTACCAAGTCTTGAAGTCAAACTTCTAACAGTATCTCGTTGATAAATATGCTAGCACTGGCCGTTGAGGATTGTGAAACATTAGCATCTCTTAGCACAATTCCAAATAAGAGGATTACCTATGATGTTTGTTATATGATATCAGTTAATAAGTAGAGGTATGTTGCATCGGTATCGTTAAAATAGTTATCCCAAAATTAGCATCTGAAAACAAACTAAAAAGGTACACAAATGAGTATGCTGTTGGATAAAAATTTTGTTGGAGTAGCATATAAGTTATGCTAAGCGACATCGTTTCGATGATGATTTGACATCGTACTGACTTGTTTTGACATCTCACACCTAACGAAAACCCATTATTTTAACACTGATCCAATATGCATCACATTCAGATTTTCAGCTATTTTCCATGCTGTTAGGCTTGAGGAAAGGGAGCATGAACTTTCAAAATGCAGAAGGAATGTTAGTAAAGTTGGAGATCAAGGTAAAATTTGATTCTTTGGAATCTTTTTAATGTGATGCTTTTTGATGTAGTTAAGATGATGCAACCATTCATTTTCCCAGCAAATTATTACTTTTAAGTCAAAGGTGGTTGATGTAATTGATGGCATCATAGGCACAATATGGAGGAATGTGCTACCATATTAATGGTATTTTATGAGTTATCCCTGCAAACATTTACATACCTTAATGGGATTGTCCAGGCTGTGGCTCATCCATTTGTACATCTATGGTGTTGGACTGACGAGCACGACTTTCAGACTGAGGCTTATATAGCTTTGATGCTTTGAGAAGGAACTTATGAATTTTGTGCCCATGGAATTCCTTTAAAAAAACAAATACTGGCAGGCCTTGGAACGATTTGAGCAAATAACCTTGCTGGGAATGACAGTGTTCTTGGAAAAGTTATAAACCTGTGTGATTGTTCTCAAAAGAAAGCTGAATAATTATGTGAGATACTGGAATGCAACTGGTACACAGCGAGACAAAACTTGCACTGATATGTGGTTTATCTTGTGTGTGGCAACATCTGGTTTGTCTAATGACATTTGCCAAGTGTTCTGCTTATATTCAGGAGTTCAAAAATTACATATGAATAGATAAATCATACACAAAACATAAAATATCCTAACCTAGACTAAGATAATGTAGTATAATATATCAAATATATTATAGCATAATATAATTAACCTAATCTAACCTAACCAGAAAACCAGAATCGTTCCAAACAAACTTTTGGGCCACAACATCAACAATTTTTGGTGACATTGTTAGTGCTGCCATTAATGTTAACAACATCACAAAGAACTTCCAGCCTTGATCGAAGGTTACAGACGTGTCTGGCTGCAAATATTCCTTGTTGGGAATAAATATTCAATTAAGCCAGAAACATAAGTTTTTTTATGTCAAAGAGTATTGAATCAAGTGCATGAAGTGTTGAATTTCTTCTTTATCACATCTGCAAAACACCATGTATGGATAATTATACACCATCAGCTATATTTGTATAAAGTGAAGATTATGATTGTGTATTTCTTTGCAAAATTAAAAGGAATTATTTGCAGAGGAAATGTGTGGTTGAATAATTTTTTCACGTTAAAATACATTGTATGAAAAAAATCAAAAGAACCAAATTGTATTGTTCTTTACACATTTGTTGTCCATTCATTGTCTAGGAAATGGAATTGATATGGGGCACATCTTGTGGACAATGATACAGGGTGTAATTGCAACCTTTTGCAGAAAAATGTGTCCATGCCTGTGGTTATGTACATGAATTATGAACGTAATGAATAAGACTGCTGTGATAGCTACATGCTGTGATTGTTGTTCTTTGTTTTTTGCAGATTCCAGATTGCTCAAGGATGTTCAAGAAGTTAGTGAATCATCAAACTATGCACAACAATGCTAAAATGTTCCATTTTGCCTGTCCTGAGGGAAGTTTGCACATGCCTCTTGGAATTGGACAGTAGATGCACACTTATATATGTGTATATATGTATGTGTGCATGAATGTATATGTGTATTCAGGACAACATTGTCTATGCAGTTCTGGTTGTCCATTTTATTGCATACAGTGTACACACCCATGTAGCAATATCATTATGTCACAAAAGGAGTCTGCATCATCCATTGTGTTGATGCAAAGTAGTGTGATTTGAAATAGTGAACAGTTTGTGTACATGTGATTTCCCAAATAAATTGTAGATGAAGAAGTTGGTAGGTAAGCTTCACCAAGTCCATTTATTGCGTTTTTATCTACTTTGTGCTCTGGGGCTTCTACATCAATTCCACACCATCAAGCAAACAATTGAGAAAGCAGAGGAGGGCATATAGTAGCAAATTCAAGACTAATTTGGTTCCATCAATGCAAAGATTAGTGGATGTCAGGGCAGGTAAAATGCTGGCAAAAACAATTTTTTTTTGTCATGGTAGTGGTATTAGCCAGCATAAATAAAACATTTGCTTGTAAAAACTGTTGAATCTCCAGCAGACCATGATGGGCTTTCGTCTCTCAGATCCAAGGAACCTCCTGATCCAGAATCACAAACCTGTCCTGGTGTCCTGGACAAGGTTGATATGTCTTGATCATGGTTGGAACAATAGACTCCTATATTTTTGTAATCCAGAAAATTATTCAATTTTCCTCATTTGGAGATTGGATGCTGCTGTTTGGCAATGAACTGTCTGTGATTGGATGTTCTTATACTAATATTTGCTGGAAGGTGCAAACTGGGGTTCCAATGTCATAGGTCTGAATATAGACATTCTTTCAATATTCAATTACCCAAAAGTTTTCCTCTTCATCCAGGATTCCACAGCAGAAATCCAACCCTTGTTTTGACAGCAAATGCCACCTTGGTAGCTCGGTTAGAGTGTTGGCATGCATCGGTCTCCCCTGTCCTGGCAAGACAGAGTTTGAGCCACTTCATGCAATCACATTTAGCCCCGGGCTGGAAGGGTCAATTGGCAACTGGCCCGTTGGGGCCGGGCATGAGCTACCGAGGCGGCCGTGTCGGTGCATTGATGACACATTACACTCTCAGTCAAAATTATGCTGCTGAACTGGAATTCGTGGATAGGGTGGTGAGGCTAGGGTTCATGCAACAAGCTCTGTTTAACAACAGAACCCTGGTCCTTAAAGCCCCCTTAGTCAGGTTTAGATGGTAAATTCTTACCCGGCCAAGGAAATGTAGCCCTGTTATAGCTTCATGACCGACGCAGTCGACGCGCCCCTAAACTGCAAAGTAGCCCTGTTATAACTCAACCCATACAACTGAGGCTTGCTTACATAGAAAGAGCAAAGCTTGATTGGCTTTAATTAGCTTTTTGAATGGTTACTGTGCACCAGTACTTTACTGGCTTTGGTTCTTCACACCAGTAAACAAAGTACCGTTGCCAAAGTGTATGCGACAATGGGTCACATGATTGATCCAGGCTGCCTATCATGCCTTTGAAACCTGAACTGTTTTGTGAGAGCATTTCAAGTCATAATTTTTCATTCAAAATTAGACCTGATTGTACAGTTTGACTCCGAGCAGTTCTCGCTGCAATGTTGTATTTAAAGTGTGCAATTATTTGTTAAAAGAAATATTTTATGGCAGAACTTATTCGGAGCTGGTCCAGCCGACACTGGCATAGGGCCAGCCAGCAGCTGCATCAGTTACATAGTTGTGTCTTCATGCAGCATAAGTATGTGCCCTGAGGCTGTGTGACTGCATGCTGGTGTCACTCCAGTGGAAGGTGCCACGCTGAACGATTAGTTGCGGCACAAAGTGAGTGGGAGGGCTGTAAGACAAAAATTGTCATGACTCGGTGTGGTTCCTATGCTTTTCCGACAATTCGGCATAGCCCATTTAGGTTGAAGATGTAGATATATTTCTATAAGATTGCAATGATGCATCTAAAGCGGATTCCTCTTTCAATGCCGGAATTGTAGGCACTATGTCCTAAACGAAGCTTCCCTGTCATATATCTAGCACACGTTTAACATTTTAGTCCACTGTGCCGCATTTTCAAAGTCCCTTTTCTTATTTCCGCAAAAATCTGACACAAGGGGATGCGTGTTTTCACCAGCTGCCAAGAGAGTGGAGTGGCCATCTATCCATAGTTTGTCTTCCCATCTCGATACGGTGTTCGATCCTGTACATGCAGCTGGGGAGCTCCACGTAGACCCGTCTCTTGTCCTGACCCGTCCAGCACCCCCAGTGGCGTCTTTTACTGGTGCTATTTATGCTTCTTTCGGTGCTGAATCTAGCCATCTCAGCTTATCGATCGTGGACCTAGGTGTACCCAAACATCTTGTGGGAGATAGCAAGAAAGTTCGCCGCATTTGCCATGGAAATCCGGCAGCCCCAGGGCAGGCAGAATAAGAAATTGTTGCATACCCCAACCCCAATGTGCCCAAGGTTACATGATACCTGGTTGATACCGTGTCTTTGTGTTCTGACTAGCACTTACTCCATGAATGTAGAGCTACCAAATCATTATATCAAGAGGTGCTGGCTTAAAAAGATTGCAACACAGTGCAGCTTGGTACACCATGTGATGATTTGAACAACATCATTGCCATGTTTTCACCATCTCAACTTATAAAGTTTAAAAAAATCAAACCAATACCTCAGTCACGAAGTGATTACCTCGCTCACGAAGTGACTACCTCGGTCACGAAGTGATTACCTCGGTCACGAAGTGATACCTTTGTCACGAAATGACTACCTCAGTCACTTCACTGCTCTCGTTGCACACAGCTGACAATTTGCCCTTATTCCAGATTTGATGAGAAGGAAAACGTTTCGAATGTTCAGCAGCTGAAATCGTCGGTCCAGAAAGGAATAAGGAACAAGATTTTGGAACTCCATCCTCATATAGAAGATTATCGGGATCAAATTCTGCCAAAAAAGGACCCGCTACGTATATTAAAATGGTGAGTTTTGTTTCATAGCTCACACAAATAAGTGTATGAGTGCACTTGGACATCAAGGTATACGGGGTGACTTTGCATACTAGACTGACTGAAAACGCTTACCACATATCATTAATATGAGATTGCAGTCTGAAGGCAGTCCCAGTCTTGTTTTCCAAGGCGCCCAAATCTGACCTGTAAGGCTATGGGCCCTGTAAAATCTTGCATGGTTTTAGGTTTGGTCTCTTGGACTTTTTGAATTTTGCCACAGAACAATTTGATCAGGGAAATCAGGTTGATGTAGTATATCTTGACTTTAGTAAAGCCTTTGACAAGGTACCCCATAAACGGTTAATGATGCAGCTTCAGGTCCATGGCATTGCAGGTAGCATCCTAAAATTGATAGAGTTGTGGCTTTCAGATAGACAGCAGAGAGTAATGCTAAATGATACAAAGTCATCATGGCAAAATGTTCTTAGTGGAGTCCCTCAGGGGTCGGTACTGGAGCCACTATTGTTCATTATATTTGTGAATAGCATTGAATGTGGCCTAAGCAGTAAGGTTTTGAAATTTGCGGATGATTTGAAGATCTTTAGGGCAATAACAGGGCACAATGAGCAGGTTTTGCTGCAGAACGACTTAGACGAGCGTGTGAAGCGGTCCGAAAAATGGCAAATGAAGTTTAATTTTGATAAGTGCAAAGTCATGCATGTAGGTAGGCAGAATATGAAGGTGCCATACTTGATGGGTGGCCAAGTATTATCTGTGACTCAGCAGGAGAAGGACTTAGGTGTTATTTTGAACACAAAATTGGGGGCATCAGAACAGACCAAAGAAGCCAGGAAAAAGGCACTAAGAATGCTTGGGGCAATACAGAGGAATGTGTCATACAAAAGTGAGGAGGTCATCAGGAAGCTTTACTGTACATATGTCAGGCCACATTTGGAATACTGTGTCCAAGCTTGGTCCCCTAGTTATGAGAAAGATTGTTGGCTTTTAGAGAGAGTACAAAAGAGGGCAACACAAATGGTTAATGGTATAGGCAACCTGGCATATGAGGAAAGATTGAAGAAATTGAATATGTTTTCACTTAGATATAGAAGGCTGAGAGGAGATTTCATGGAGGTTTTTAAATTTGTTCATGGTCAGGAACAGGGATATCTCAGGGAAATGTTTGAATTTAACAGAAATGATGCAATTAGAGGTCATCAATTCAAAATTAAAGTTAATCACAGCAGGACAAGGTTAAGACAGTATTTCTTCATCAACAGGGTAGTCGAACACTGGAACCAGCTGCCAGGAACCATTGTCAGTAGCAACACACTGAACATCTTTAAAAACGGCATAGACAATCATTATAAGAATAGGGGGCTTGTTTTTCTGTATTCCAGGGAGGGTTGATATACAGATTTGGTGGGCAACTGGTTCAGTGTCCAAAAGTGCAACCAAGAAGGGCCCTCGTGGCTCATAGTTGCACTGATCTTTTATGTCTTTATGTCTTGTATGTTTGCACAATAAAGGTGGTTACATCGGATCAATCATTCACTGCTCTCTTTGGCACAAGCTTCTTCTAGGCTTTCAGTTTTTACTGGCTGCCTATTTGTTCCAGACATTTTTTCCCGAAACTGGTCATCCGTAGGCAATGTTTAACAGTCAAGTACATGTACTTACCCATAAGGTCCCGGTTTAGCAAATTTGGAAAGAAATCATTGGCAGCTTTTCCACCCATTCTACATCATATGCACATATGTATGTTGTATATCAAGCATGAATATCTAAATATGCTACACATTTGTTTTGTTGGTACTGTTTCTTAATTGTCCGTGCCCTATGGAATAGTAATGCTTTCTGATGGTTCTTTTTCAGCCATGATCACATAGAGATTCTGATCAACAGCACCGGTGAACAGCTCTTCTTTCGTCAGCGAGATGGTCCGTGGATGCCTACGCTACGATTGCTCCATCAGTGTAAGGATGTAGGCGTGCTGATCAGTCCCAGCACAATAATAAACAATATTGCTGATCAGTTTGTTCTCCGGGCTCCAAGTGTGTGGAAGCGACCAAAGTATTTCGGGGGATGGAGGTGGCATTTTTAATCGATTCCTTCCATCCAATGCGTACAGGGTGGTTGGTTAACCATGTTGCTGTAGGGGGAGCTCAATTGCATCCCACCGCCACCCCCTCGGGCTTTTGCTAGCCATTGCTAAGCTATAATTAGCAGCTCCTTGATATTTTACCACTTCCTAGCTTTCTTCTTTTTGCATATGGTGCAAAACTTTGAGCGGAGGCTTCACCAGAGGCGTGTCTGGAGCAGGTTTATATTCAGGTTTATATGCAGGTTTATATTCAGTGATATGTACACCGCGACCTCCGCTTCGCTGTTCAGTTGCGGACATTTCAGTGAACCACCTGCTCTCCAATCGGTCTCCAAATGCCCCGTGTTTACCGGCTATCTGAGATTGCAGGGAGCCCCGACGTCCTTTTCATCCGTGCCGTGAACCGCGTTCGGTCTTCCTTCCCTTTTCCGTGCACTAGAAGAAGAAGAACCTTGGGTTCTTTTACGACGCATTCAACCGGTAGGTCATATAGCGTCGCCAACCTCTCACGCCGATTGGTCGCGGGTGGACTCGGTAAATGCCGTCGGCTGTGAGATTCGAACCCATAATCTTGCGATCAACGCTATACCAACTGAGCTACCGCGGCCCCTTCCTTGCACTAGATACAGCAGATTGCATACACAGTGACACCCACAGTGCACCAGACCGGCATGGAATCGGTGTACTCCCGGAATCTGGAGGCCGGATTTCATATGGCTACGCGGTGCACCGTGCTTACAGACCCGTTCCTGCTGCCGATGTTGCAAGTCGACAAGGGGGCCATCCGGTTCGTGCTGTCCGGTGCCAACATCATGTGCCCGGGCCTTACCTCGCCCGGCGCTCGCATGACCCCCGTGCCGGAGAAGACGCCCGTGGCAATCATGGCCGAGGGCAAGCAGCACGCACTGGCTGTCGGCCTCACCAAGATGTCCACTGCCGACATGTGAGTAGCTGTCGCAGATCGGAAGATGTTTGCTGCCGACGTGCAAGTAGCTGTCGGAGACGTACACTGCAGGCATGTCTGTCCGTAACTGTCTGAGACCGGGGAAGTTTGGACGTTGCATGGGATTGTGTGCGGGAATGTATGTGGGGGCCATGCGTAGGAGTATATGTGTGAACTTCCAACACTCACCGTCATCATATGATGTAGCGTGTTGCTAGTCTGTGAAGCATTTGATGCTTTCTTCCAGCACGAAGGTCAACAAGGGCATCGGCGTGGACAACTGCCACTATTTGATCGACGGCTTGTGGAACATGAGACCGGTGAAGTGACGAGCGCCGGTGCCGGCGAGCAGAGGACGCTGGTGGCAGTGCCGACCCGTGGCCGAGTCTCGAGCTGCGCCCTGCAGAGCTGCCATCCTGCTGTTCCCGCCGGCCGTCGGTGGGCGGTGCAGATCCATGGCGCCGAGACGCTCCACCCAGCTGGACCCGCCACGTGAGGTCGTGTGGCGTGACGCTGTCGGTTTGGTTTTGTGGTGAATTGTTTAATACAGACGTAATGGTTAGACTGGTTGTATGTTGTTGTGAGCCGTGGTTATTTTGTGACTCCTTGGTACCATTTCATGGCTGCCCGCGTGCTGACTGCCGACTGTATGACCATGGCTGCACTTTATGGTACATATTTATTGATATACGAGTCATCTGCTTAATTATCACTTCCGCTTAACGTTCTCGCAGTAGCGCAACCGGTAATACAGGGCTCATGAGGCCGTATGCCCCCGTCGTCCCGTAATGATCTCGTTGGACCTCAATTGAGGAGTCCCGGGAGTATTTTTTCCGAGGTCGGGCCGGTCGAGAACAATATGGTCCTGGGAGCTGGAGATGGCCTTGGAGCTGCAGAGTCCCTTTAATGCTGAGAGGCTATTGAGCATTCCCCAGGAGCGATTACCTCCCCTTTCCCCTTTGTCATAAAATTATGGTTGGATTCCTCATGCGTTCTGGTATTGCGCTACTTTACTCTAATAGTTGAAGTAAGTGATTAATTAATTAGTACTGGTGTCGGTCGGTCTGAACTCGCGGCTCCGACGTCGCTCCCGCCCGAGGCGTGTTCGGGCTCGACCCGACCGCGCACCACATTAATCACCCAACTGACTGGCGCTGCACACGAGTGTGCATTTTATCATATGGCTTTATAACTATTTGTGATCGGTGTTATGGGCGACTGGAAGAAAGTCACTATCGGATTCCGATAGTCTTCAATCCTGGAATCGTAAAATTAGCAAACTGTTCCAGGGACGGTAAATGTATATTTTTGTATTAACATGGTCTGTGGGAATCTATCCCGATGCTTGCTGGGATATATTTATTGAGTAAATTCAAATACCAAGCAGAGCTTGTTGCGTGGGCCGTCAACCACCGCCCGTACTGAGAACTCTAGTTCAACGGTAGAAGTTATGCAAAATTTAACGCTCTCCAATACACCGACACTTCCGGTCGTTACGACGAGTGGCCTAGGGGTAAGATGCTCGTCTCACAATCGAAAGATTGTGGGTTCGAGTCTCACCTGTCGCTACTCTTCGCCCGCGACCAATCGGCGTGAGAGATTGGCGACGCTATATGACTCAACGGTCGACGTGTCGTAAAACCAATAACCAACCAACCGACCTTGCCGGGCCAGTTGCCAGCTGACCCGCACAGCTGGGGGCTAAATGCGACAGGGTGTAGCTGCTTAACCAGTCTTGACAGGACGGGGGAGGCCAATGCAGGCTGTCCTTCCAACAATGCAAGCTATCGGGCGGCTAGCTATCAAAACACTTTTGTCAGAGCCTTGCTTGTATGCCAACCAAGAACAGTTTAGGAGACGCGTGGGTTCAATTTCGCGAATCCGACATCGCTCCCGCCCCACCACTCGGTCACATACGCCACAATAATCGTCAGACGTGATGTCGCGTGCAAATTTGCGATGTGTATTTTATTAGATGTTTTTCGTGTAGGTCTTATCGCTAAGTTTGTGTGTGCTGTGTTTTGGTGTTTTTTTAGCCGATGAAGGAGAATACCATTGAAACTGGTAGGGCGAAGGCTTTGCAAACTTCGGAAGAAAAGATGCCCAGAGTTTTCATATTTCGTATTCAGCCGAGTTGTGGATCAGCATAAGGCACGATAAGAGGGTGATTCAAATTATATGTGAGCAAACTGAACGCCGAGGGATAACGGCCTGTGAAATATGCAGAATGAGCGGCGCAGCCAATCCCTGCCCCTTAAGAATAAAAATACACAAGGTCAAACAAGGCATTTTGAGATTTTCACCACGCAAAACAAAAAAAATATTCGCCGAAAGCCCTATTTTGTGACATTTGTCTTCCAGACAGGAAATATTTCCATGTTTCCTGGCTGCGTCACTGTGTAGAATAAAACCCGGAGTTCAGTCATGTTGCAGCTAACAATCATGGGAAGCTCCATATAAGGTACCAAGTTGAATCTAGGATGCATGCGGGAATCAACCTTGAGGACCCCCTTCAGAAGTGGTCTCCCCCTCAGAAGACGCGTCGCCACCCTTGGCAATGACCGACCTAAACCTTTCCGCATTGAAGAACTGTGACGGCGCTTTTGTCCCTTTGGCCCGTGCCTAACCCCTACCGGCCAGACGTGCGGCGCAGACGTGCCTGTCGCTGCCCGTCCCTCCTCCGCCCCGCCCCCGTGAACTGTACAGCGAGCCGCGGACCGACGGGCGCGCGCGGAGCGAGCCGGTCAGTCCCCGCTGCCAAACATCGTGACATCAATATCGGCAGTGAGGGGGGCGTAGCCGGCGCACAATTCGCGCTGCAGTGTACCGGGCGGTAAGGCCGCTGGCGCTCCGCTGTTTATGGCGATGGAGACCCGGCCGGGCAGCGGTTGGTGGACGGCGGCGTCGGCCGGCGCCCTGCGGCTGCTACCTGTGGCGCTCGTCGCTTTCGCCGCGTCAGGTAAGCCGCGACCGGTGGGCAGCGGAACCAGGTAGAGCCTTCCCTGACCTGTCAACTGGCACAATGGGCGCAAAATGACCTCAGTAGTCGAGGCGCCCTAAAACCCAAATAACTAACTAACTGTCAACAGGCACTCAGTGAACCGTCCGTCCGTCAGTGGTGATTAGCGAACTGGGAGCCCAGTCTGGCGTCAGACTGACTCAAATCCAGCGACGTAAATTCACGTCTTGAACTTCACCGGTGGAAAATTATAAAATCAACCCGAGACGTTCTAGGTGTCATCTATGGAAGGATTTAGCCATTTATACGATCACATGTTGATTTGGAGACACCTCGGGAACCTCAAGAGCATGCACCTCAGCCAGAACCTGTTACGGAATGCCATGGGAGCCGTCAGGTAAGGTAGATGCGATGCGGGGATTGTGGGATGGAGTCTCGTCCCGTCAGGCAAGATTCGTGGTCAGAAGTAGGACGGGGCAAGCTGAAGGGCGACAGGTGAGACGGGGATCTCTGGTTAAGCTGGAGGGTGGGTGGTGGGACGTCATCAGCCGGCCTGAAGGGCACTTGGGCGGGGTCTCCTGTCTTGAGCAAGCTGAAGGGCGGATGGTTGGACGGGGACCTCGTCTCGACAACAATATTGGTGGTGAATAGGGGGAAAACGTCTGCTTCAGTCAGTCAAGTCCGGGCTGGGTAAGATAGGTGGTGATGTCGCAGTGCGTCAGCAGCGAGGCGGTGGTGTGTCGGGCCCAGAGGATTCACCCGTGAGTCGTGACACTACTCTGTCATGTTCACCAAGGCGTCAATGATGTCTCAGTAAACATTCGGATGTCGGCCTTCTGCCCGGATATGTTGGGCCGAGGCCGGCAGGGGCGGATCCAGAAGCCTAGCAGTTTTGAACCGGGTGGTGAGGCCAATTAAATATCTGATTTGGAAGAAAACACTTCAGATTTAAACATGCGTCGGTCTGGTTGACAATATTTATGCAAATATGTATAAATGCAATGTTTTTAGATTCCGAAAAGAAAGTCATTTTAGTGCAAAATTTCGGCCGCAAATCGGTCTCTTGAGGTGTGTCATGGCTGCTGTGTCCCTCCCCGGGACCCACCAGTGGAGTGCGGCAAGTTGGGGCTGACGTCGATCTGACAGTGTTGTGTCGACTCGATGCCGGTCTTACGGTGTTGTGTCGACCCGATGTCGGTCGACAATGTTGTCGACTCGATGTCGGTCTTGCAGTGTTGTGTCGACCAGATGTCGGTCTGACAGTGTTGTGTCGACCGAATGTCGGTCTGACAGTGTTGTGTCGACTCGATGCCGGTCTTGCAGTGTTGTGTCGACCAGATGTCGGTCTGACAGTGTTGTGTCGACCGAATGTCGGTCTGACAGTGTTGTGTCGACCCGATGTCGGTCTGACAGTGTTGTGTCGACCCGATGTCGGTCTGACAGTGTTGTGTCGACAAGATGTCGGTCTGACAGTGTTGTGATGACCCGATGTCGGTCTGACAGTGTTGTGTCGACCCGATGTCGATCTGACAGTGTCGTGCCGACCCTGTAATCTGTCTATGCCCGCCCTTCGTACGAGTCCATATCAGGGGACCGGCATCTCGTCCATACCGCATCGAACCAATATTGTACTGGTAAATACTGATACAATACACTACTGCCAAGGTCGGCAGTAGTGTCGGTCCGACACCACCGCCGGACAGTCCCACCGGTCTGATATTGGGCTCGTCTGTTCGCGACCGGCCCCGTGCTGAACGACTGCGTTCAAAATCAGTTTGGAGTGGTTGCAGGACATGAATACAAATCAATGTTTGCTATCAATACGTAAGCATGGCGTGGTAGGCCCGTGCAGCACAGCCGTGTAGAACATTTTATTTCTGTTCTGGGTCGCTCCCAATAGCCCGCGCAGAAATATCTTATATCAACATAACTCCAGTGCCCCCTCCCTCCCGTATCCGCCCCCGTTGGCAGGTTAGCGATGCAACAAGAATTTGCATTGGCATGTAAATATCATTTCTGTTGCCGTTTTGCACAAACGACTGAAGTTGTGTTTCACGTCGTGCGTCCAGTCTTTAATGTACAGTGGGTACTGGATGAGAGGGGACGATCTCCCACGGTACGCACGTGAATGCGTATGGCAATACACCAACTGGTCAACAAACTTGCATATCCATATACCATAGCTAGAAGCGTAGACAAGAGGGTGCTGGGGCCTGGGTACCCTTAGTAACCAAAAGCACTCTATATTTTTTTGTCTAATTACCCCGCAAAACCACAAGTTTGCGGCACGCAAAGCGCACAGAAAACGGCTCGTTTCATTGCATTTTCTTGATCTCGACCCCCCCCCCCCCACGAAAATCCTGGCTACGTCCTGCAGATAACTTTATTTGCCACACGTCGTTCCACCACCTGAAGATTGGATCCATGCCGTGATTAATTCATAAATCGTCCCGTTTTCTTTTCGGCATCGAATATTACACCAAACAATTCATTTTTGCTGTAATCAAGTGAAGAGTAGCAATTTACAATGTGCGCCATTCAGAGTTGCCGTTGAGGATTCAGCCATCTAGAAAGGGGAAACTTCTTTCCTACCGCAAGGGCTCCGGTACAGCTGCAGGGTCTATCTTTCCACCGCAAGGGCCCCAGCACAGCCGCGAGGTTTGTCTTCCTATGGCAAGAGCTCCGGTGCAGCTGCAAAGTTTGTCTCCGCACCGCAAGGGCCCCGTTACAGCTGCAAGGTCAGACTTCCTACCGCAAGGGCCCCAGCACATTTGCAAGGTGTCTTTCTACCGCAAGGGCCCCGATACAGCTGTAAGCTGTCCGACGTCAGCTACTCGGACTGGAGCCACATCGTCATTTTCACGTGATTTCAAAGCGCATGTTTGCATTGCAAATGCGCCTGCTTTAAAAAAAAAATGTAATCAGAGTTCTTGCTGGGGTGGCTTTATGAACCAGGGTCCTATTGCTAAGCAGAGCTTGTTGCGTGAACCCTGGCCCCACCACTCGATCCATGAATTCCAGTTCAACGGCAGAATTTGAACGAAAATTTAACGTGCCGTGAATGCACCGACACGGCCGCCCGGTAGCTCGTCCCCGGTCTTATTGGGCCAGCTGCCAACTGACCCTCCCAGCCGGGGCCTAAACGCGAGCGCGCGAAGCGACTCGAACCCCGTGTCGTCAGGACAGGGGAGACCAGAGCAGGCCAGTGCTCTAACCAACTGCGCCACTGGGGCGGCAAACTTGCATTAAACTTGCATCTCGCTCTAAAATCCCTGCAACAATGTTTTCACCAGGCATAGCTTACGGCGCCAAATATCACCTGGCCAGCGGCCTGATCACCCTGCCGCACGTGCCCAAGCTGACGTTGGTCCGTGGCGGTGCAGTGTGCGCGGCGGACCGGTCGGCGCCCGCAGACTGGCTGCTCGTGACGTTGGACGGGCCGTGCCAGCTGGAGCACACCCAGCCGAGCCTGCTCCAACGCGGCCTGCTCGGCTACGTGCCGCCCGGGCCGCGCATCCGCTGGGCCGTCTGCAGCGACGACGGCGCACAGCTGCGCGTCAACGTGACGCTCGCGCTGCGCGATACCCCGCGCCTCGCGCACGTGCTGGACAGACTGCGCGCGTACAACGTCTCGCTGTGGGTGGGCCGGCAGCCGTTCCAGATGTGCTGCTACCGGCGGCGGCTGGTCAGACTGGTGGCGCGGCGGTCGGCGCGACGCCCAGGCCGAGGTCGCGGCCGTTCGTCTGTCGAGCGCGTGGTGTACTGGAGCGTGGCCGGCACGTGCGGCCTGCTGGTGGCGGGCGCCGCGCTGCTGGCCGCCGTGCATCTGGCCACCAGGCGGTCGCGGCGGCCGCCACTGGCCGCCACCACCGTGTACTACTCTGACGAGCTGCTGCGGCGGCGACACCACCAGCAGCCAGACGGCCACGAGGACGAGGACGAGGATGAGGCCGAAGACGTGCTGCTGGACATGCTGTCGCAGCCACCAGAGCCGTGCCGAGCGGAGACGGCCGTCACGGACCGTGCCAGCAGAGACTACTACTGAACTGGTGCATGACATCTTCCCCTCACCGTACTACACGGGATAATCCCCACAAACCGCGCCAGATTACTACTGAACTGGTGCTGTGACACTTCCGTCTCCCTCACTCGTTTCTCACCATACTACACGGGATAATAGCCACAGACTGCGCCAGCCGACTACTGAGCTGGTGCCGCATAACATCCTCGTCCCCCTCACTCGTGTCTCTGCTACTGTGTCGTGCCTCACCGTACTACACGGAATAATAGCCACAGACCGCGCCAGCTGACTACTGAGCTGGTGCTGCATAACATCTCCATCCCCTCATTCGTGCCTCTCTTACTGTCGTTTATCATCATACTACACGGGATAATAGGCAAAGACCGCATCAGCTTACTACTGAACTGGTGCTGCATGACAGCTCCCCCCCCGCTCGTGTCTATGCTGCTACTATGTCGTTCCTCACCGTACTACCACGGGACAATAAAGAGCTCGCATCTCCCCACCTCACGTGTATTACACGGACGCGAGGCAACACGAGCTGGCTTAACGGTATGACTTCTGGTATCTGGCTCGCGCTCCGGGTCCGCCGAACTTCTTGGCCTCGCAGCGGCGCGGATCAGCCACCAGCAGGGACCGGTCGTACTGGATCAGGATGTCCTTGATCTCCTTCTTGGACGCCTCGTCCACGTCTGCGGAAGAAAAACACCGCCCGTCAACACAGCAGCAGGCCGGCGGCCAGACCGAGTCACCACAGTGGCACACTGCCTGGAAAACAAAACATTGCACCGTACCAGAATGCAATACTTTGTTTTCCATTGTCATGCGAGCACGTTGTTGCGTAGGTATTCATGGGTGAACTCACCGGATCGCCCTGCGACCACGGTGTTACCTTCGTACTCATGGGTGAACTCGTAGGGTTGCCATGCGAGCACGTTGCTACCTACGTACTCATGGGCGAACTCATATACACAGCACATTATACCAGTATAAGGCGGCTCAACGAGCGAGGATATGTGTTCAAAGCGCAACGAAGTCGAATCTCCGTGTATGTCAGTAAAAGGTGCATTACCCCGAGTGTCTATACAGCCAGGCGTGTTCCAGCACGCATGCAGAGCTAGTGGTCTCGGATGCGATACATAGACCGAATTTCATCACTAAACCCAGAAATAGAAGCGGCACCCCTCCTTCGGCCTGAACTCGACACATCCAGGACGCGGACTCAAACAATCCGAGTGCTACCTCTGCGCCACTGGGACGAACGGCAAGTGCCGGCTACAGTGCGGGGTGCAATGTAAGCTGCCCAAGCACGGCAATGTCGCCATAAACCGGTCTTTGAACAAATATTGAGAGACCTTCAGGAGAAATAGCCCGACGAGTGTTGGTAAATGTCAAGATGAAAACAATTGGCTCAGAGTAGAACAACTAGAACCCGAAATGCCGCATCACACCATGTAACCATGGAAGGGTCCGATAAAATACACAGCTCTATTTGCCATCGAAGATGTAAACAGAGCGCCAAAACCGCACAAACACAATTTGCATACAATTACATAACGGAAGATTGAGATTGTGCAGTGCCGAACATAACTATGGGAACAGGAAGATGAATTAAGCTAAGGATGTCCGATATATAATATCCCAGGCTCCAGTATATATTGTGGACATATAAGAAACGACTGACACGGGCCAGCAGATCTAATATAATATACACGGGTAGTCCCAAACCCATTATCGCACCAGCGTACCGCACCTAAGCGCGTACGAATGCCACGTCAGTCAATTGCGGCTGGGCGGCGGCTGAATGGGCTCGCCAACGGCGCGGAGCACACAGGCGGTGAACGCGAGGCAGGGGGAGCAGCGTCTGCAGGACCGCACTGCGAGGGAGGTCGACAAGGCGCGTCGAAGGGAGTGGAGAGAGGCCGAGAATGCGACAGGAAACTGCGTGAGCAAGACGAAGAATGACAGCGGAGAATACAAGGCGCCGGCAGCGCTGGGAGGATAATCCTCTGGTGAGAGGGTGGTCACTCAGAAAATGAACAGCTCAGCTACGTCAATTGAAGGAGCATCGTGAACACGAAAGGCAACACGCAGAGTTGCATCGACAAGACCAGAATCACGCCGAACGTCACCAGAAGGCTGCGCGCCTTTGGCTCGAAAACCCAGAGAACGTCGAACGGATACACGGAAGTAGCCTGCTCTGCTCCTTCACAATTGTATTTGTGTCATTGCCAGATAGTGAAGCAAATAAAAAGATGTTTGACCTGGGATGCGAACAGTTTTGCCAACATAAAGTTTCAACCAGCACTTCCGTGATTGGACGCAGTGAACGTAGCCCAACAAGAACCTAAAACGAACCGAAGGCGTACGGCAAGGCTTCGATGCCAGGGATATCAATTTTTCGCAAGGGCATATCGCTGGCTGGGGAACCAGATACCATCAGCCAGAATTAAGTGCCCTCCCCCTCCCCCCCACACCATTTCACACTCCACTGCTGTTGGTTGGTTGGTTATTTGAGTTTTACGGCGCATCGACCAGGTTTAGTCACTTAGCGGCAATAACCAATAGTTTGCCAACAGTTAGTTATATTCAGGCCTTCCTCTGAAGTAATAAATATGCACAGATGCATACGCCCAAATCGCATCATTTAGCACACATGCACGATAAAAAAAAACTTGATAGTGACGGATAGATGACATAGAACTTGATGTCTGAGATATATTTAAATAATTTACCCATCTGGATGAAACGCAAATCGTCACCTAGGATATCAGCAAGCGTAGGCGAGTCCGCTCGTCGCCCAAAATGCTGTCTTTACTGCACTCGAATGCAGAGACATGCGCTATATCGCATCAATATATTGTATTACCCGGCATTGTTCCAAACTGCAACATACGCCAAAAACCACTTCACCGATGTCCCAAAACGTTTTAATCAGATTAATTTCCATTTGAAATATACTAACACTTACCAAGCCCAACTCCTCAAAATTATACAGCGTGGTTGTTCATCCGGTGGCCAACTATGCGGACACTAGGCTCATGCAGACTTTCACGAATCTCAGACAAGGTACATTTGTGGTTCTGATTTCACAAGAGCACCGAATCTAGTAATTCTGCTGTTTTACTAATCACAACACGCCAGCATAAATAGTAAATCAGGACACACCCAATCTGAATTCCTGGCTTGCCTTGATAACTTCACCTAACAAATTAAGATAATCCTGCCAAAACATTATGCATGACGCGTGTGAGTGTTCGGGGCATTCAGAGGAAAAAGACCAATGGAGAAGGTGTTCGATTGATAATAACGGAAGGTACGGAATGAATGTAAAGGTCATTATTCAAGCAAGGTCTTTGGATCCCTCCTAATGTGGCAAACTTTCCGTTCTCACCAAGTCGCGTCATTTGCACGGGAGCAAATATCTCCACTACAAGATGAAATCGCGCCAGGAGCAGTGCACTCACATTTCTGGTAATACGCAACCAGGGCCTTGGAGATGGCCTGTCGGATGGCGTACACCTGGGAGATATTTCCTCCACCCCGGACCCGCACGCGCATGTCGACACCGGCGAAGCGCTCTTTGCCCAGCAGCAGGATCGGCTCCTGGAGTTTGTAGGCGAGCGTGGTGGGCTCCACCATCTCCAGCGGACGGCCGTTCACCTTGATCAGTCCCCGGCCACGCTTGCAGTGCGCCACTGCCGTCGCGGTTTTCTGCAGCCCGGGGAGATCAGTCACACTGCTACATTCTGCTCTGGATCAGCGCATTGAACAAACGAAAACTTGGTGAACAGATAGGTTAATACACAGACTCAGTATAATTGCAGATGGCACTCAGTCCGCCTCCAACGTACAACCGAGAATCTGTAGATCCTTCTACAGGAAATGATCCAATGGAATCTCACTGAAACATGACTGAAGTTCCCAAGTCGACGGCCAACTGCGTACATCTTGAGATCCTCGACTGACTTGGTGAATAAAACATACTCAAAATAGAAACACAAAAATGTATTTTTTTTTACTTGTAACCAGCTGCTTCTTGTGCCCAGATGCTAAATACAGCACACAATGGCTTCTTCCCTTTATCTTTCCACCAACTTACAGAACTTTGTCATGCACTTGCAAAATACTGGCTTAGTTATCCTTCCAGGGCTTACGGTCCCCAATGGCTTGGGAACTTCCTTCGGAGCCTCAACCTCTGGGACCAAGCCATCAGGCCCAGTGTAAAATCCCACATTGCCAAGCACCTCACTCTCAGTATAGGCAAAATAGGCTTGGTCGTCCACATGACGACCTTGTATTCAACCCCAGCCAGCATAGCTCTGTGAGAGGTGGCGGATCCTGGTTTTATGAGACTTATTTTGCTTGTTTGTTACAGGAGGTGCCCTTTGTTTCTTTCTGTACTGATTGTATAACTTTAGAGACAAGAGTCTGGCTCCACCCAGATCTCCTGGGAAGGATCTTCCAGGGCACACCCAGCTTGTGCTCCACCACCACCCTCTTTTGTGCTTCTGTTTTGACTGGGGAGTTTCCATCCCACATGTGCTTAGCCCCTTTCCTTTCTTACACACACTATTACATAATAAACAATGCTTCTTGGAACACCCACATCATAACATGTTTCATGTGTGACATTGGTTTATCCAGATGTGCTATGAAAACCAGCAATCAGCTAGCTGACACAACAGCTCAGCTATTTTGCACAGCAGCATGCACTATGTGATTGCCAACATAGCCAAAATACGCAGGAACATACACTTAAATTCCTTCTGGTCTAATATAGGATTCCCCTCCTGTCTCAATGCTGGCCAGAGATACACACGGTTTAAAAAAAAATCAGATTCCAAGTAATCATCCATTATATATAACACTAAAGTGCACAACCAAGCATGCCATGACCCACAGGAATTCCAAGAGTATAAAGAAATGTGACTACAGTGAAGATGCAGATGTTTCATTTTGTCATGGAAGAAGCAAGAACACAACTATTTCTTGTTTACTTACACCAATGTAACCCATTAGCTCTTGTCTTGGAAGGTGCTCAGCACTCCCCTCATCTACACTGCTACCAACATGGCGTGAAGGCATTGCAGGCTATGCAGCTCAGCCAGTATGCTTACCTTACAGCAGAACATCTGTATGGACATAGAGTGAAGGCATTGCTGGCTATGCAGCTGAGCCATTATGCTTACCTTACGGCCAAACACCTGTACAGACTGGTTGCCGACATCGGCCTTGCTCTGAAACAAAAGAAATCACTGCAAGTAGTACAAGAATGACATGCAGTAGACTACACTTTTAATTCGAATAAGCTTGTTTGTTATAATTCTTGGTAGCTCAACCTTGAATGACATTGAAAGTTGGAATTATGACCAGTTTTTTGGTTTGCTTGAATACATATAGTGGTGAACCAACTTGCACAAACAAGAAAGTCCCAGCTGCCTCATTTGAAATAACTTATAGGATCATATTTGCTCTTGCATGTCTTGCACTTCCACAATCCATGGAAGGTTAATTTGTATATGCACAATACATATACCATCATAAGATGCCATCAGGACAACTGGATGGCCAAGGGCACTGGCTGATAGGCTCCCCTACTGCAGACACTTAATTGGGTAGCACACAGGAGCAGGAAACTTGTGGACATACCCTGCACTATCCTGATCAGCATTGGAAAATTTCCAGCCAGAATGAATGGAATGACCATCTTAATCATGTGCAGACTGCCTACAATATGTTTTATGTTATAGGAGGGGGGGGTCCAAACACCTAAGACATCATGCAACAAATAGCTCTACTGCTGCTTCTATATGGCCTAACCAGTAATTGTAGTGTTTATTCAGCACACAAATGAATAAGCTACCCATATTCAAACAGTTCCTTTCAATGAAAATCATCTAACTACTTGCAAAGAGCAACTTTAAAACAGGTAATTATTTTGTACTGTTGTACCATATTCCAAACACGAAAACATGGTTGTGCAGGATTACTTCACTGTAGCTGTTGTGGTTGGTTGGTTGGTTATTGGTTTTACATGTTGACAGTTGAGTCATATAACGGCGCCAATATCTCACGCTGACTGGTCGCTGGCAGAGTAGCGATAGGTGAGACTCGAACCCACAATCTTTCGATTGTGAGACAAGCGTCTTACCCCTAGACCACCCGTTCCCATAGCTGTTGTGGTAAAAGTTATGGTATTTTTTTCTTAAAAGGTGTTTTGGGAATTGTATGATTTTTTTTTGCAGAATACGATGTTTATGAACGTGATTCGGAAGATGCGATCATTCGTTTTCTCCGTAAATGCTCACGTCTCGGTTAATATTAGCGACAATATCTATAATGCGCCATATATGCCACACAGCTGTTATTTGTTGCATAATTTATCCATCCCTCACCTGGCACTTCTCAGACGTGATTAAAGGGACATTCAACACTTCACGCAGTTGATTCAACACTTTTTCACGTCAAAAATGCTTAATTTCCGCCTCTTTGCCACATAGATAACATGCCGATACTACTCACCAGAATGCCCAAAAAAAAACTAAGCAGAGCACAGCTCGAGGTCATGTGTACAGATGACGTCACAATAAATATTACGCTTCTGTTTTTAAATTATAATATATGAGTTTATATTAGTTTAGATAAGAGCAGATTGTATTACGTTAGGTTAGGTTTTCCTATTTAATTATGAATTATCATACTATTCGTTGGAAGTTGAGGAAAGACGAGACCGAGCAGAAGCCGGCTGCTCACTGAGCCATGCTGCATGTTTATATATTGCCTTGGCCATGCTGCATGTTTAGTTTTTTTCGGCATTGTGGTGGAATAGTAGGGTGTCATCTATGTGGCAAAGAGGCAGAAATTAAGCATTTTCGATGTGAAAGTGTTGAATCAACTGCATGAAGTGTTGAATGTCCCTTTAATCACGTCTGAGAAGTGCCAGGTGAGGGATGGATAAATTGTGCAACAAAGAGCAGCGGTGTGGCATATATGGCACATTATAGATATTATCGCTAAGATTAACCAAAATGTAAACATTTACGGAGAAAACCAATGATCGCATCTTCCGAATCACGTTCATAAACATCGTACTCCACAAAAAAAAATCCCAAAATTCCAAGAACACCTTTTAAGAAAAATTTTCCAAAGTTATTAGGAGCCACTAAGAATACTGGTTTAATTCTGAAAAAAATATATCAGAGGACCCTTCCTTATGGTTGTGTTAAGCAGACTGTTCTTGGAAGCCTAAAATGGAGCCCATGGACTTTGCTAGCTCCATGCACAACAAATTGGTAAAACTATGCAACCAAATCTTCATATTTTGGTAGAGAAATGTCCATCATTTATGAATGCTTCCATCTTTTTGGTATTTACAACCCGAACATGACATGGGAGACATCCAAAGGTAGGTGTTCGGGAAACAACATGCTCAGATACCCCCAGCTGCATGACCGATGCAGTTGATATGCCCCTAGACTCCAGGTTACCCCCCCCCCCCAAGCTTACCCTACCTAGGTAGGTAGGTACCTACCTAGATTGGGTCCCCTGAAAATTTATCCAGATTTGCAGTGCTACCTAACTACATAAAAAAGCACGTCCTATACAGTTTCAAACCGGAACACAAGCATGTTTTCAGACAAAGTTTATGAAAAAAACACCATTTTTTTTTATAAAACGGTATTTTCCCCAATTTTTGGGAAAGATTCAGAATATGTTTGTGAACATGACTAAGAAGATGCACCCACTCATTTTTGGCACTGATGCTTACTTTTCAATTTGAACAATGACGTCACATCGGTATGGTTTGAAGTCATACATATGGCACTGTTCACATACCATGTTCAAATTGAAAAGTAAGCATCAGCACCGAAAATGAGTGGTCGCATCTTCTTAGTCATGTTCATAAACATCATATTCTGAATTTTTTCTTAAAAATTCGACACAAAAACACAAAAAAATTACCAGTTAGCTAAGTTAGTTTAGGTTATATTATAGGTGGTGTGTAAAGAACATGAGACACTTCATCGGAGATCGTCGAGGAAATAAACATCTCCTCAGTCAGCATGCTCTACATTGCGTATTTGGAGCACGCCGTGCTGACGATTGGCACAGTTGGTTGAGGTGTCCGCGTTCCGTACAGGTGGCGGCAGGTTCGAATCTCGGTGCAGTCACGTTTTTAGCCCGATCACACAATCGTTAGCGGTCAGGGCCGTTAGCTAATGCTGCACTTTGGATTACTTTACACTATCATGAGTTGCTTGATGTAATATTTGCCCATGAAAGTAGAGGGAAATACTTAATGCAATGAATGTCCAATTGGACCATTTGGAATTGTCATCGTGGAATTTTGTCTCTGGAATTTTGTGGAATCAACATACCTCTCACATAATGTTCACAAGGGGGAGTTCAGGCACCTAAGATCGGAAACTAGAAGCACAAAATTTGGAGGAATTACAGCTGTAGTGAACTTGCTGCAGTATACATTTCATGACCCAAGGTCAATGTCTTCAGGGTCAATTGAGGTCACAATCGGCCTCCACTCCACCCCAGCCGGCACCTCCCGTACGTACAGAAAGTAGGTAATCTTCAAGTATTACCCCTCACACTTATTTTATATCACAATGCATCTGAGTCACAGTCAGCTGTTGGTGACGTCACTCGAACATACAGAGGGGAGGGTGCGCAGATGCTATTTCATGATGGTGAAAACCTAACCTAACCTTTATAAATATTCCTGGTGACACCCTTGGATCATTCAGTGCACCCAGCTGCAGGGTGTCGTTACATTTGAGTGACATCAACAGCTGACTGGCAGTCAGCTGACGATGGCTTGGATACACTGTTGAGATAAAAGAAGTGTGAGGGGTAATACTTGAAGAATACCCAGAAAGTATGCATGTTCCACTGCCGAACGGTAGGTAGACAGTTCATTCGTACGCTAGCTACGTACACTGGTACAGACTGCGTGCCGTCCTTACGGTCGGTAGTACAGACCCATCGTGTGATCGCTATGGCCAGCGTATATTATATTGGATTAAGCTACTTCGACCATCTCATTAAGGTATGTAAACCATGCCATACATGACATCAAACCATACTGATGTGATGTCATCGTTCAAATTGAAAAGTAAGCATCAGCGCCGAAAATGAGTGGTCGCATCTTCTTAGTCATGTTCATAAACATTATATTCTGATTTTTTTCCCAAAAATTCAAAAAAAACCCTCATCAAAAATTTACCAAAAACACTATAATCCCATATAGGGGAAGAGGGGGGGGGGTTCTGAACACCGAAGGCATTATGCAACATATAACTCTACCGCTGCTTCTGTATGGCTGAAACAGTAATTGTAGTGTTTACTGAACACAAAAATGAACAAGCTATCTATATTCAAACAGTTCCTTTCAATGAAATACTCTAACCACTTGCAAAGATCAGCTTTAATAAAGATAATTAGTTTGTAGTGGTATGCCGTATTCCGAACACGAAAATGTTGTGCAGGATTACCTCACTGTAGCTGTTGTGGTACAAGCTATTAGTAGCCACTAAAAAATGCTGGTGTAATTGCAAACAAATATTGAAAGTCACTTCCTTGTGGTTTCTTTAAGCCAACTGCTCTTGGAAGCCTAAAATGGTGCCTGTGAACTTTGCAAGCTCTGTACACAAAGAACAGGTAGAACTATGCGATCAGACCTTCAAATTTTGGTAGACAGGTCCATCATTTGTGAATACCACCATCTTTTTGGTATTTATGCGCTGAACATGATGTGGGATAGGTCCAAAGGTAGGTGTTCAGGAAACGGAACTCTTCCCTTATGCATAGACGCTACCAGAGCAGCAATGTTGGCTGATGGTCATGTTGACATGCGCCACGGTTCACCAGCTTTACTGCAGCCGTATTTTCTGGGTTCTTTCGTAGCAAAACAAAACCAGTTCATCAAAACATGAATCCAACCCAAAGAGCCACTGCCTCTGATTTCGAGAATCACATGCAAAACTTACTTCCCCCTTCATATCAGCCATAACTGCACGTAAAATTCGCAGACACGAAACGCCGCAGAAGTCCGAGCTAAAAGGAACATCAGGCGTTGCCATTTCTAATAACAGGAATGTTTGCCGGATTTAAATCTAGGTAAAGGGGATTTGTGTCGCTTAACAACATTCATGATGCCAGATAAAACATAATCGTCCCATATAAAATTGAATTATACATTTGGAACATAACGCAAAATTATGCAGCAATCAATGACGTGCATGTCTACAAATTGATGCATGCGTTCGTCGGTGCCGAGTACGCTCGCTCTTTAGTCAAATTTGGTCCGTTCGAGCAGTAGACATGAATATGCTATGAACTTTCTTCTCCATTCTATATGGGTGACGAGCCGCCTCAGTAAAATTAGACGACGGCTAAAGCTGAAGGGGCATCGCCACGGATTTTGAATCGGAGGAGTTCGTGCTTTATTCGACGTCCAGCACAGTCGTTCTTGAAGTTCACCGCCGCAATGTTCGCACGTGATGTTTGGCAATCATCTGAGTTGGGCTAGTCCTCCACTTCCAATTTCATGGTTAAATTCAGCTGAAGAAGCTACAACGTATACAATGAATCTTGCCCAGCCAGATCCGCCAGGCTTGTGAGCATGTTCGGAATGTCAGGAATCATGGGCTCGCCGAATTAAAGCTCGAGATTTACTGTGCAACACCACATGAGTAATGTAGGATTAATGATAGGATTAATGTTGCAAATTCACATTTGAGGGGGACTAGCCCTCCGTCCACCTCTCATCAGGTGCCCCTGATAATGAGACGAAAAAAGTCACGTATACGGCCCAGGAGTCTTTCTTTTAAACTCTCAACGTTTTGTTTGATCATCCCAACGACTGGGCAGGTCGACTGCAGCGCGATGGCTGACGAACACCGGCAGCACCTGCGCCAAGTCTTCCAGCGCCTGCATGCCTACGGGCTCATTGTGAAGGCCGCTATGTCCGTGCTCGGAGCGCCACGGACGCGATTTCTGGGTGGGAAGTATCGGCGGGCGGCATCTAGCCCGTACACGACAAATTGGCGGCGATCGCCGACTGCCGACTTCCCGCGTCATCTGACGGACGGCCAAGCGTGCCGTTTCTTGGGCATCGCAGCGTACTACCATCGTTTCATGTCCGGTGCCGCCGCCCTCCTGCGTCCACTACACCAGCTACTGAGCAAGACGGCCGGTGGCAAGCACCGCCATGTCCAGCTCATCGTCTCGACAGAGGACGCCACAGCCATATGTCGACAGGTGAAGGTAGAGCTGGCCAACGCCGCCCGCTTAGAATACCACTTGCCCGTGGCTAACACCACACATCTAGCGCACCACGTGCCCGTGGCTACCGCCGCCCACCAAGCGCACATCGTGCCCGGCGCTCCGATCAGCGTGCAGGTGGGTGCCTCCAGCACAGGCACCGATGCCGTGCTCCAGCATCACGTGGACGGCGGGTGTCAACCGTTGGGGTTCCACTATCGGACTATAGCGCCGACGGAAACCCGCTACAGCACCTTTGGCAGGCAGTTGCAAGTTGTCTGCTCTGTCATCCGGGAGTTTCGATACGTCGTGGAGGGCCGACCCCTCATCGTCTTCACCGACCACAAGCCGCTCATCCACGCCGTCGGCACCACTATGGACCCGCACTCGCCGCGAGAGAAAAGACACCTGGACTTCATCGCACATTCACCACACACGTGCGCCACGTCTCCGGCCGCGTCAACATGGCGGCTAACGAACTGTCTCGCACGGTGGCCGCGGTTTTGCTTCCACAGCCGCCACTTGACGACTTAGACTTCGACGCCTTGGCCGAGGCCATCCAGGAAGAAGAGGCACTGCCGGCCATCCTCGCATCTGCTCACAGCCTCAAAGTTCGCGATGTTCGCCTCACCAGCGGCCGCAGACTGCTGGTGGACGACTTCATGGGCTCACCTCGCCCGTAGGTCCCCACGCCGCTCCGTCGACACGTCTTTCGGCTCTTCCACGACCTGGTCCATCCGGGTGTCAGCACCTCACAGGAGCTGGTGACAAACCGATTTGTGTGACCCGGCAAGCGCTGCGACATCATGCGCAAGCATTCCAGCCATGTCAGCAGGCAAAGGTACGCCGCCACACCAAGACGCCGGTAGCCTCCTTCCAGCCCCCAGAGAACAGGTTCGACGTCGTCCATGTCGACATCGTCGGGCCACTGTCTCCCTCGGGTGGCCACACGCATCTCCTGATGTGTGTGTGTGTGTGTGTGTGTGTATGTGTGTGTGTGTGTTGAAATACCCCTTGCTATTATCAACCCTTGCTGATGAAAACTCAGTTCCTCTTTTTTCAGTCCTTGTATTGGTAACGGACCGATGAAAATTATCAGGAGCCCAAGTCATAAATCAAATCACTTACTCTAATCGCGAATTAATGTACGACATTCCACGCCACGTGACACGTCACGAGAGCACTATCTTCCAGAATCAATATTGCAACGGAGGGACCTGTTCCCGACGTGAACGCAGTGCCCCGACTCCACCGGTGCGCAGCGAACGGGCCCGCAGCTGCAGTCCGCACCACTATACCGCCCGGACAGAATCATCGCGAGCTCCCGGTCGTCACCGTCAGCCCACCCGTAATGCACCGATCCCACCGGCGCACCACGAATGGTCCAGCAATAGGCATGGCTCAACTACAGCGTCGATCCCACCGGCGCCGTGCATTAACCTAGATCCACCCCACAGCGTACGATCCCACTGATACGCTGTGGATTGAGAACCGTTCGAGAGGACCCACCTGGCCGGGAAAGGCGTCAACTTCAGCACAACTGACCACTTGCTAATACGCACCACCGACATGACCTCGAGTGGCAGCTATCCACCAGTTAATTTACAGCAATGCCGTGACGCATCAGCACGTTTGCTATTGACCAAAGAAAAGGAGTTCCTGCTGGGTGTCGAACTCACCCCACCTGTTAAAGTCAAACAACCTCCAGATTTCACCGCCCAGACCCGCATCCTGAATGCCATAAGCTAGGATGAAACGGCTTAACTGCGAAGGCAATTACCTAAGAGATTACACGGATAGCAAGAAACTTCACCTTGTTGATACGCCATCAAACACTGCGGAAGAAATGCATCAAAATAGCTTCACCCGCTGGGTGGAGGCCGTCCCTCTGCACGACACGCGCACAACGGTCATCCCCACGCCTTCCTCAGTGTGTGGGTGGCCTGTCTCGGGGTATTGACCAAGCTCGTCACCGATCGCGCTCCCAGTTTACATCCGGTCTGTGGGCGGAGCTGCCACAACCACTTGGACACGACCATCACCGGACAATCAGCTACCACCCGCAAAGCAATGGGATAGCCGAACGTGTTCATCGCCAGTTGAAGACGCTGCGGCAAGCGGCCACCAGGCGAGCTGAACTACCACGCTGCCGGTCGTGCTGCTCGGCATTGTTCGGCCTGCAAGGCAGACATCAGATGCAATACAGCCGAGCTCGTCTAGGACACAACGCTTCGCCTGTCTAATGTCCTGCGAGTTCTGCAGGCAATGCACGACAACTCCGACCAGCAAGTGTGTCCCGCAACAACTCCTAGATTCCTCACCCGTGTTTGTGTGACGAGATGCTACGAGGTGCCACAAGACGGTGACACAATCGAGCACCAGGGGAGACTTGATATGGTGTCCCTAGGTCGAGTGTAAACGTCGCACATGGACCAGGCTACGATGGCAGTGCTTTCAACACCAAGTCGCTGCACCAGGGGCAGCGTTCTCTAACCTGCACGACTTCTATCCGGGTACGTGCGGCTACTCCTGCTACGCTCCTGGCCTGCCATCGAGTGTGCGAGTTCACGCAACTCTCAGGCGGTGTCATCAGCACCGACAACTGTGCAGCCGCCACGCACTAGCTTGCGCACACGCTCCGGGCGCCCGGCTATCCCGTAGGTCCGTTTTCGCCGCGTCATGTTCGCCGACAAAGCGGCTATGGGGAGGCATGTGGCGTGCTTCACTCAGATCAGTCGTGTCATGCGGGCGCATGTGGTTCTTTGTGTGGCTTTACGACACACCACTGAGGCCATATGGCGTCGCCTGCCTCCCACTCTGGCAGGAGAGGAGGGCATCGGGGGATCGAACCCCGTACCTCTGGTTTCCCAGACACTCAGCTTAACCACTAAGCTACCGACACCCTCATGCGGGCGATGCCCCTGGCGGAATCCATCAGCGAGGTTCAGCCGACTGAAATGGGCTAGCCGGCTGGCATATCTGTACAGGCGTGTCGGGGCGCAGGCCCAGGGCGGCGGGAGTGTCTCGGCGAAACAAACATATTCGAGTGTGACGTCATAGTATTGCCACACCAAACGGTCATATTCGTTTGGTATCTTGTTAACTATTTATTTCTCTGTATCTCTCTCAGTGGCGTAGTCAGGATTTCGTTCAGGGATGGGGCGAACGCCTGAAGAGGGCTCCCTGCATACTTAGGGCGCCCACTTTTCCGAAACTCCTCGGATTTAGGTCACATCATTTTCAAATTCCCCCTATATATATATATATATATATATATATATATATGTATGTATGTATGTATGTATGTATGTATGTATGTATGTATGTATGTATGTATGTATATATATATATATATATATATATATATATATATACATACATACGTACATACATACATACATACATACATACATACATACATACATACATATATATATATATATATATATATATATATATATATAGGCAAAGGTAGTTACTACATACATCGTAAAATGCGGCACTCCGCGTTGGCGTGGCTTACACGAGACCTGCAATTGAGTTCCAACAGTCCGGTAAAAACCAGAAAAACAAAACGTTTGCCAACCGACAACAACGAACAACACATAATTTATTGCAGAAACGCAAGGGACATTAACCCATATTAAATTAAGGAATGAATATAACTAGCTTGTGGAAAAATACGATTGCTCATCTTCATGGACACAATTGCTTCTTTCTTCTATTCGCTACGTTCAGACACAGTTAAATAGGAAAGGTATCCATGATAAGGATGAGGCTTATATTGTTGCGCCTTTCCTACTTCTTCAAAATGAGGCGTGAATACCAGTCAGGAAAAATAAGTGCAAGTTTGAGGACGGGACAAGCTTGACCTGATATGCCCAGCACACAGCATCCTGCGGTGTGTTTCTTTTTGCTTAACCGGTGTCACCCCGGTCCAAGCCGATGCAAGTGGTACAGCTGCAGCGGCCGTCATGACAGCTATCGCTGAGCTGTCTTTTTCGCCATCGCTTGAGCGACCGTAGCTGTTGTGTAGACGGAATCATTGGCTGGGGAGTGATAGTCTAGTATAATCTCGGCTTGCGACAACTAGGCCGTACGTTCAATAGCTTTTTCTCTCAAATCCAAGAGCCTTTCTTGACAATCATCGTAAATCGAGCCCTTATATATTGTTATATATTGTTAATTAAACAGTTACATGGTGACAAAATACTTCAATGGTTTCAATAGTCCAATAGTGATATCAAAATTAATAAAGTCCCAGCCTCCAAATCAATCGGCAACCACGGTCGACAGTGACCGAGAAACGTCCAACCGGGCCACCAAACATCCCAGCGTTCACATCTTGTGATGGGCTACACTTCATGAGTCTGAGCGGTCCAACTCCCATCAACAGTTTCAAGCGTTCACAGAGATATCAAAGTTAGTAGACGTTCCAGCCTCCATGACTGTCACTCGGCTCCATGACCACGACCATGCCACCATGACATGACACCCGACTATGTAGACTAGTTGACCTCGCGTTGACGATATTAAGAACCCCGGGTATATGCTCAATAGCTCTCTACCACAATTCCAAGAGCTCCGATCCAAACGTCTCTTGACAGGCATCGCAAAATCCAGCACTTATATTTGCGTAATTAATTAGCAATTAAATGACGAAAATAATTTAGATGCAATAGTGCAGCAGTGATAGTTAAATCAGTACCATATAATCTTCTAGTGACAGGCGGCTTCAATCAAGCTCAACAGACGACAATTCGCTAGGCCATCCCCCATCTTCATACAGCTTGTCATACAACAGCACATCTCGGCGTTCACATCTTATCAGTCACATCTTCATACAGCTCGACAGTCACATCTTCACACATCTCGTACATTGGGCCACCATACATCTCAGTGCTTCAACATACATCTTCCATTAGAAGTTCAGATCTTCATAGAGGCATTCAAGTCCACAGGCAAATCAGCTTACACACTGACCGGTCTTCATTTCATTCTAAGTCTCTCTCTCGTAAGCTTGCATCTTACTCTCACAGACAGACAACCACCGACCCATAGTCAGAGTCCCAGAAACACGTAACTCTGACGACTGGCCAACGGCCAGTCGTCATCGGCGGGGGGGGGGCAATCCCCAACCGCTCATGTCGACAGCTCGACCACCAGTGCCCGGGAGAGCTCGCGGCTCTCCGTGAAGTAAACGCGACAGACAACGCCAAATCATGTGACCCAGCCCGCGACACGTCATGCGACATACTGCGCCGCATCCGAGAGCGTCGGCCGTTCGGCCATGAACTGACCGACTACAAAGAACAAAGGCTCGCAATCGGTGAACCTTCTGCACCGTCGGGTCGCACCGTCTCTCAGATATATCAGAGACGCCCACACAGCATCACCAGACCAGAGTTGTCTCTGGTCGCAACCAGAGACTCGACCTCTCGTGGGAGCCATGCTGTCCTCAGCACATTTCGACGGCACCGCGCTGCGGCCTGGCGTCTGACACCAGAGCTGGGCTCAGCATGCATACAGGCAGCTGGCAGGTCGGGGCGACACAGCGCCCTGACACCATAACAACACATGACTACGGACCAGCTCACGGCCGATCTGGCATCTGACATCCACAGACCCAAGCTATGGCGACTATTCACCCAGCATTCATCTATTATTATATGCTACCATTGCATTCATAAACCATAGACACCTATCTAGACTTAAACACACACGGTTTCTCATGTACCTCCAAGACACACCTGACATCACAGACACATCTAATATCACAGACTCACCTAATATCATAGACACACCTGACACCACGGACCTGACATCACGGACCTGACATGACATACACATCTGACATCAGTCACGGGACATGACATCTGTCATACCTGTCATCCCACACACACACACTGCACTCGAGACAGTAACGACATATAATTGCCACAGTGACAGGACCTGTCATCCCGCCGTCATACCACTGTCATCTCACTGTCATGTACACACACACCTGCCCGACTGTGGTTCCCAGAATAGACTTGTTAACATACATCACCCAAGACAAATCACATTCACGTCACCCACTAACATTTCATCATCTTCTCACGGACGGCCGTGCATCGAGGTCACGCCGTCAGACGGCGGCAGTACCCATCCCTTGATATCTGTGCAAGTGTCAGCCGCAGTGCCGCGCACTGGACTATGCCCCCACTGCCCTGTTCGCTGACGGCGCATCTAGACAGGTGTGCGCCTGGTGTCTGCTGGAACCTGTCGCGACAGGCGTACAGGGGGGGGGGATAAATTTCTTAATTAAAGTGTTCCGAAGGCCAACTCCGTTACAACAAGACAACCGATTGTACCAGGTCGTTCTCAGAGCGTCGACCGGCCATGAGAGCAGATGTTGACCTATGCATAGCTATCTCGCGGCCGATGCTGTCGGTCACATGAAGACTTACCTCAGCATGCTTGCTGGAGACGACGGCTTCCGCTCAAGATCCGTCGAGCCGAAATACATGGGAGCTAAATGCATCAAAATGAGGTGGCCAAAACGAACTTCGCTACAGTTGGAGCAGCCGCGGTCAGGCCACTGGAACGGCTGTGACCGCTTGGACGGTCTTCACCGCTGGGACGGCTGTGGTAGTTTGGCGGTCGTGGCCACAGGGGCGGCCGCCGCCGCTGAGGTGGCGGTGGCTGACCTTCCCAGAAGCACTCGTTTATGAATCTCAAGGATGTCCTAGCTATGAGGCTCAATATTCCTCGTACTCATCGCAAGTTCTCAAGGACTCTCTTTAAGTTATCAGGGGGCCCGATCCCTCAGGTGCCCATCCCAAAGCTCCGGAACATCTGGGCGGAAGCACTCTGGTCTTCACTGCCCTTGCCAGCCCACATGATGGACGTCATCAGGTCCCAAGGACCTTGTCCACACAAGATGTTCGATGCGTTTTAATTTTTCCTCGGCTATATCTCTGCCCCTCATGGTAGTCGTCTGGAGGGCCCATCACACTCGCCTGGTAACCGGCCCTCCACTTCTTGGAAACGCCACTGCATTTTAACAGCATGGAGCTCCTTCATGAGCTTAGAGGCCCTTTACGCACCCGGGAACCCTTCGCTTCGGCCTGGATTCCCCCGTAGCTCGGGGACCTCTTTCTCGGCCAGAGGCCCGCTGCCAGCTCTGAGCCCCTGTCCATCAGGGTGAGCCAAAGCCAACACAGTGGCCCTGCAAGTCCGGACCTGGACCACGCCCCCTCTTCCATCGACTCAGGGACCCTCTTTCACGGCTCATGACACTTTCTGTGTGGCTGGAATTCCTTCTTTCAAAAGCTTGGGCCTCCTCTTTCTCGCAAGAGGCCCCTGTGTGGTTTCGACCCCCGTCGACCTAGGGGTCCTCCATACCGGCTCTGGGCCCTCTCCGACGGTCCGGGGTCCTCCCGCTGCTAGGGATCCTCTCAGTCAGTGTAGGGACTCTTAGCGATCCAGGCCCCCTCCATCAGGTCAGGACCCATGTACGGCTTGGCCCCATCCATCGGACCAAACTCATCCGTCTCACGGTCCAAGATCCTCTCGGACAACTAGGGCCCCGTCCGTCGTCTCAGGGGCCCTTCTTGACCAACCACAACATTTTCCCGCAAGCCGGAGACTTCTTTTCAAAAGCCTGGGCCTTGTCCATCAGGGCAAGACAACAGCAATACTAACACAGCGCTAAGACGAGCACACCATCATCAACATGTGTGAGGCGGCATGGAAAGGCTTGTCCAGTCAGCGATCGGAATATCACGTTTATCACCGAACGACGACACGATAGCATCACTAACTCAAGGAAAAATTCGTTTACCAGACCACGAGGTGGTTCTTCACCAAGGTTCGCGAGTGCCTTCAATGCAAGGTCATTCAGTCATCTCAGACTAAAATATGGTAGCAAGGAGTTGCAGTATTGACGTCATTCGGATAGATTCGATACGAGAGGTTTTAAATGACTTATGGTTAAATGAAAGAAACGCTTTCAGCATGAAACAAATGGTTTACATTGAGTGCTGCTTAATCTTGAAAGAATTGCTCAACTTAGGATGAAACTTCTTAAGTCATCAAACACCTCTTACAGAGCTACTTTAACACCATTCAAGTGTAATCTCAATCCATTTATCAATTATCGATGAATACTTTACCGCGAATCATGTGATCTGAACAAAAAACATGCAAAGAGGTCTAGAAGATAAGACAGTCTAAAATGCCTTCCACACCTCCCACGCTATTGCCATCACTCATATGGAGTGGCATATATTTTTCTGTGTTTTTGTCATCCTTTAATTCGTTATATGATCTCAAGGCTTTATGGTTTTCTCGCAGCTCATGACTGAGGAAAAGTCTGCACTAAAATACAAGGAAACGCATTTTTTCGTGGGTAACCTGAATGCTTCCTGGAATCGGGAATGGGGATGACATCATTTTGACGTCAGATAGGAGAACGCAATGCATGGATGCTGCCACCAATTTGTAATTCAGGATCCTTGATGCAATGGAATGGAGTAGCACAGTGTGCAGTAGCGAGGTGTTTTTGGGGAGTTCCTAGTGATTGGGTCGTCTTGTCTAATAATAGGTTAATGCATAGGTGGTTTGCATAATTGTGTCGTATAGAGATGTCAGCAACTAATCTAGCAGATCCAAATGTTTTACCTTCACGTGAAAACTCGGTTTTCAAGAAAATTGTGGTAAGTGATAGCGTGGCTAAGTCCTATGTAACCTAGGCACCTACCTACCTGCCTAGATGCGTATAAGGTGTGGTGATGCGATCTGCCCATGCAGACATTCAATTTTTTTCTCTCAATTTTATCCAGAAAAACTTGGTTAATCAGGCAGAAAGACATCAATCCCATGTAGGTTGCCTATTTTGTTTTTATATTACAATGACAAAGTGCAAAGACATTTACATTGAAATACCAGCAATATAGGTAGTTAGATATGTACCTAGGTACATGCCTACAATAATGATGCATATGCTGTGGTCAAACACCATAAGTATTCTCTGTAACCCTCCTGGTTATGCACCATGCACAATGCTCTGGGTAGTATTGTTCTATTCCAAACAACTGTAGCTGTGTCAGCTGGGTCCTGGGCCACTGCTAACTATTCAGTGAAGTCACTGGTGGTTTGATGTTACATAACTATATAATTATATAAATATATAATAGACATATATATAAGAACAATGTTACATTGCTAATCACAAGTGCATGCCTTTTAGAAAATCCTAGGTGAGGTAACAAATACCAGTGAAGGTTGAGTGAACAGCCAGCCTCACTGAATTAATTTTATTTAGCAAAAGGCATCTCCAAATGGAAAAGGGTTCTGGCATGTGGAGAGGATGAATTTGTCTTAAAAGGTGTTTTTTTGTGAATATTTATTCAGAATGTCCTGCTTATGAAGGTGACTAAGATAATGGACCACTTATTTTATGTGCAAATGTAAATTTTAGTGATCAATTTTTGAGAAAAAAAATTTCAACTTAAAAAACCTAAACTAGCCTAACCTAACCATACCTAACCAATTTGTTTTGCTTTATGGAGGCAAATGTATGTAAAAACTTTTCTTCTTACCACCTTAAAGCACAATAATGCCTAAGTTTCAAAAAAAGGAATTGTTTTCTTCAAAAGCAGCTGATGTTAGGTTAGGTTAGGCTGGGTTAGGTTTCTTTTTTAATTTTTAGAATTTTCAGAAAATAAATTGCTCAACATTTTTCTAATTATATTTTTGGAACATTTTTTCCTCGAAAGGTAAGTTAGGCTAGGTTAGGTTAGGTTATGTTATGTTGCATTTTTATTTGATTTTTTATACATTTCTTTTATGCTATGTTACCTAACTCAAATCCCCTTTTTGGAATTATTTTGCTCACAACCTGAAAAGTAAGCATTTGCACAGAAGATAAGTGGTCCATCATCTTAGTCACCTTCACAAACATGGTATTCTGAAGACAAATTCCAAAAAATCAAAAAACATGTTTTAAGATAAATTTACTGTGGGGAGCTTGTCTGTGCCTTAGGAATGCTGGGAGGCTGATTAGGAATGCTGGCTGGGGTGGGGTGGAGGCTGATTGTGACCTTATTTGACCCTGAAGGCATTGACCTAGGGTCATGAGATGTATACTGCAGTGAGTTCACTTTTTAAAATTTCCCCCAAAAATGTGATTTTTTTCTTCACAAACTGATCAAGCTAGGTTAGGTTAGGTTTGTCAGGTTTTTAAGTTGGAAAAAGGAGAAAAACGGTTTTAAAATTTCTGAATTAACTTTTTTCTTGCATGGAAGGTTGGGCTAGATTAGGGTTATGCTATTTTTACTTTGAGCATTACTTTTTATACTATATTACCCAAACCAAGCCCCTTCTGGGTGTTGTTTTTCCTCCCAACTGAAAAGCATGCATTTGCAGAGGAAATGAGTGGTCACATCATGCTACCAACATCAGTAAACATTGCATTCTGAAAAGGAATTCCAAGAATTCAAAAAGTACCTTAAGCTGCAATTTCACAGTATTTAACATGTCATCTTCATAAAAATATACCTAGGATAAGAAAAGATACAAATGAAATCAAACTGAGCCAAACAATATTATTACTCTTATCCATAGACCAGTTTTACAAGCCCTGGCAGCAATGTTACAGAAACTATGTACCAGTAATATTTTAAGTTTGCAATACAAGTAATATCACTGGAAAGAACAGTTTCTTGTTATTACTATGATTCAATTTGAGGAGCACAAATAGTTCCCCCAGATCATCCTGATGATGTGACCTGTGGCCTCAATCACTGATTTTGTGTTCAAGATGGCAGCATATTTTCTTTTGGAGCCTCATGGTAGGTAGTATAAACATGTACCATGTACAATGTACATGGTACATGTTTATACTATGTACATTGTACATGGTACATGTTTATACTATGTACATTGTACATAGATTATAGATGGGTGTAGGTGTGGTTGAATTTGTGCTTTCAAATCTTGCATGTGGAGGGGATGGCTTTTGAATATCTGAATATGATTTTTGTTTTCAAGGCTGTCATAATAGAATCCCAGTTCCCACTTTCCACTGCATCTTGAGCATCCTATCAAATGGCAGTGCATTGTCAAATAGCAGCATTTAGCTTCCAAATGAGAAAAATTGGAGGATAACTTTCTGGAGAAGGTAAGGTTCTGGATACCAAAAAATCCCATAGCAGCCTGTTTTTCCAATCCTAGTTATAACTTGGGTTGGATAGGATAAAGTGTGTTAGGCTTATGGTATGTTATGTTATGTGGCATTTAGCTAGGTGCCAGTTTGTTGAATGTTTTTCAGATCCAGTATGCAAAGGTTCTATGGGGTTAAACATCCATGGGTTTTATGAGTTCAAACAAAAAGTAGGTTTTATGCAACCCAATGTGTGTTGATAATGCTGAGATCAATTAGTGAGATTATTGATACTGTTTGCTCCCTCCTAGCATGCCAATACATCATAGCTATTGACATTTTCCATGGAGTAACTTTCATCTGCCATCTGGCAGTGCCAAGCTGGCACATTGTTATTATAAACGTGCATGTCGTCACTAAAGCAGAAATGCAGTATGATATCCAGATTATTTTACCTGACAATTTTGGTATAAATCCCAAATCTTTTTGCATCTGAGGGTCTTGTATGCCACATTTTTCAGGATGTGATGCTTTTTATTATTAAGAAACAAATTTACTTTTCCATGCCTGTGTTGCTCCTGCATGTTTCTATGGGCACTGAAAGCTGAGATAACTGTAACTACTCATTCTCCACTAATCATAGCTTTTGCAGCATTGATTCACTTTCAATCAGAAGTCATGCACAGTGCATGGAATACAGCTTGAAAATGTGATCTATGGTAAGTGGGCAGGGTTGGAAAAATAGGCTGTTCCCAGATATCTGACATCCAGAACATATTCTCTTTAGAAACCTATTCTCTCAGTTTTTTTTTCATTTGGTGGTTTAATTATGCTATTCAACAGGGAGCTGCTCTGTAAAAAAATGTGCTCAGTGTTCACTGGCAAGTAATAATCAGAAGTAGTAATAATAAATATTATTAGTAGTCAGTAATAATCAGTAACTAATAACATACATTATTACCTACTTTTTTACCCATCTGATTGATTTACATGATTTACCAATCTGATCCCTTGGTCATCTTTGCTGATGACACAATTTGGCTATTGCTGCCATGCAAGACCTGAGAGCGCTATCTAAGGCAAATATGAAGAGAAGTTGACTGGCTGAAAAGTTTCAATACCCACTTTCCGCTTTTGGTGATTGGCACCATGCACAAATTTATCAAGCCCATAATATTTTTGAATTTGTCACTCAACCAAGCTGTATGCAAAATGATGCAAGTGAAGTGTTTGCAGGCTGTATTAATTGAGATGCATGTGTTGTTTAATATATAAGCATCAACTTTATTTAGGGAATGAACAGATTGAATGAACAGTGGGTATTGAAACTCTAAAGGAATAGAGAAAGGAACAATAACACGAATATGTAGTTCTTAAAAGGCATGCCATCCAGGTGAATCCTTTATTTCTGGATGATTGTCGGATTTCGCTGGATTATAAAGTTTAGAAAAGTCTGTATTTCGGCATGTCTCGTCAAGCCTTGAATGAACCAAGATTGGGAACATAACATAGGTGATCAAGATGCAAGTTTGACATAATTGAAGTACATTGACATCATACTCCTAAGAACAGCCCCACTCAAGCCAACAAGCTGGAAACGATATGTCCACGACGCATTTATTGTATGGTCACATGTAAGGGAGGCACTAGACCAGTTCTTGAAGCACCTCAATAGCGACTGTGAAGAAGTCGAGTTCACGGTGGAAGTGGAAAAAAGTGGCACTCTGGCGTTTCTTGACGTATTCGTCACCAGACATGGACAGAAACTGGCAACTCCGGCTTATAGGAAACCCACACACTCGAACGTCCACATTAAACATGATTCACATCACGCTAGGATTCACATCACACATCACGCATGGAGTGGAGCGTGATGTGTGGAGTGGAGTGCTGCAGTGGAGTGATACCATGTCTCACTGAACTGGCTAACAACATCTGTATCGACGGAAACACGCGGAAAACTGAAATGTCCTACCTTATGCATGTCTTTTTGGAGAACGGTTACCCACGATCCTTCGTAGAAAAAGCGACAGCCAGGTTACGAGCAAACGGAAACAAAACGCAGGCAGACAAATTTACCCTATGCGAAAAGCACCAGTGAGAGAATCTTACGAATTCTCGCAGCACATGAGATCCGAGTTGGCCACTGGTCGATATTTACCCGCAAAAACCAACTGGTTCATCTCAAGGACCCCATCCTGGAGGAAAATACGAAAGGTGTTGTGTACTGAGCATCATGCCAGTGCGGTGCCAATTACATGGGCGAGAGCGGCCGCCCCAAATGCTTCCGCCTAAAAGAACACGTGGCTGGCCTTAAGCATGGCCGTGCCGACACCTCTGGACTGACTGAACACTGGGTCCAGTGCGGCCAAGCGTTCGACCCGGCGAGGGCTGACACTGGCAGTGGAGGGGACGAGTGGTCTAGGGGTAAGATGCTCGTCTAACAATCGAAAGGTTGTGGGTTCGAGTCTCACCTGTCGCTGCTCTTCGCCCGCGACCAATCGGCGTGAGAGATTGGCGACGCTACATGACTCAACGGTCGACGTGTCGTAAAACCAATAACCAACCGACACTGGCAGTGGAGTCCTCCTGGAGCAGACGTGAGCCAAGGGGTGGGAAGTTCTCCCTGAGCCCGATATGGGACTGTATGCTGCACTGCTGCCACAGCTGTTAATTTACCTGTTGCACATGGGCTTGCACACTCCAAAGCCAAATGATTGTGTCGTTTCAAATGTGAGACTCGAAGTGAGGTGAGCGATCAGAATTTAAATGTCCTTCAATGGTGTCCAAAGCGAAATGTTTGCCATGTATGTCTCTGTATGTTGGAATATTATGTCTCCACCCTTTTTGTATCAGTGTAGTAGATTGTTGGAAGCAAAAGTGAGTGAATTTGAATGAATTAGCACGTGAAATAATTTGAATGATGCCAATGTCCTTCAATTATGTCAAACTTGTATCTTAATCGTTTATGTTGTATTCCCAATTTTTGTTCGTTGAAGGCTTGACGAGACAAGCCGAAGTACAGGCCTTTCGAAACATTTTTTACAATCCAGTGAAGTCCGAGAATCGTCCAAAAACCAATAAAACAAATCTTAACATAAAATATTTGAAGAAGAGCATGTCATATGAGAGTAGGCTCACAATATCCCTATCAATACAAAATGAGTAAACAGACATTTTCCGGATAAATAAAAAATACAGGTTGCTGGGCACTCCAACTGCAAATTGTCCTACCAATAAATGAACAAAATGAGCTGCTCAGATCAGTTGGAAAGCCTATTTCTATATTTTTATTTCAGGCAACCAGAAGCATTGAAACCGGTAATGCGGACTTCTTTCTGTTCCTATCGTGTTGAGTGAAAACTGGTTTAGATTGCCTAGCAAATTCTATTTGGTGCGTGTGTGTGTTTAATATTCGCGGACACATGTTCGTATTCTTGGGAGGTGTGCCTGTGCGTATGTGACTTGTTATTAATTCATATGTGCATGTATATTTTTGGTGTGACCAGCCAAGGCATGAATGGCCCTTTTCCCGAAGTATCCTGTGAAATACATACCTCTTGTGGTTGTTCTTGTATTTGGGCAATTTCAGCCATCGGCGATTATTTAATTTTCATACGATTATGTGAGCAGTGCTTTGAGCCAACTAGTTGAAGCCAGTTGGAACCACTAGCATGGATTGGCTGCTGCCAATTCCATTAACCATTGTCTCTTCTTTCTGAGTCTGGCTGGGGTCGCATGTGCATAACTAAGGTTGGATACCCTCGTGGCTTCTCCCTTCGGCTCGATGGAGCTTGCACCACTTTTTCGGGATGATTCGATATTTTGGTTGTAGTTTGGCTCATTGGATCATTGGCCCAGAAATTAGCAGTATTTCAATAATTTATTGGTTGGTTTTGGGAATATCAACTTTAGCGCTCCCGATGCGTCGCTCAATACTTTCTGAAGACCTCGAACATTGGTACATTTGACCTGGTGTAGAATCTGACCTGTTCGATCTGCTGGTGCTGACATACCGTTTTCTGTCAAAATATAATGGAATTGCCTCTGGTGTTCGAGTCCTGGTATGACGTTACTCTTGAAAGCACATATGGGCTGGTCCAACTCCTTCCCCCCTTTGTACGCGTTGTTCGTTGTGAAGTGCTCGCGATTTGTGGCTTAATGTGTGGACATTCCACTGTTTTTGTCACAAGGCGTGCAGCTGCGTTTTAGGACCTTGGCCGTTGTCTTGCTGCCTGATTTAATGCAGTGGCCTTGTTTCCAGAAATGTTACGAGCATAAACAGTACAAAAATGGACTGAAGTTCGCAAAGCAGATATTGGCATCTCGACCAGACCATGGAGGTAAGCTTGGCATCGATTGCCATGTTTTGGCCGACGTGATGGTAACGTTCATATTTGTTTGTACATGTTTAACGGCCGGTGAAGTAAGTTTGGCATTTTTTTCCACCGTGGATGGACCCCAGAGTTAATTTCGGTGTTGATTATGTATACACTTTGAACGGACCACCGAGTGGGGCTCGTTTTAAAAAAAATTATGGTGGCTTCAGTGGACAGTACAGGTATTGTGTTCTTGCGCATTCAGCGGGTCGTAGGAAATCGATTTTTTACATTGAATGAATAGTCAAGGTTAGGCTGATACATTTTGATACCTTAGACGAACCATGGAGCTAAGAGTGGTTTTTTATTTTGTATACCTTTAACGTATCATGGGTGAAGACATGATTTATTACATCTTGAAAGAGCCATGGAGATAGCGCCCTGCTTTTTTTGTTGTTGCATACTTAATGGACAGTGCAAGTAAGACTCGTGTCGACTTTCTCACCCTGAACGCACGTTGTGCGTGTAAGTAACTCCAGTTTACCCGGTAGTAATAGTCTAGGGCTTGCCTGGCGTGTACGATTACTCGTTCCCAATTTCAACTTCTTCAAAACCACTAAGTTTTCAAATCCAACAGCCGTTGTTGAACTTGTATTGATCGGGCTGATAGTTAACCAAACGATGACCACTTGAACAGCCGTTTCAACAGTTTTAACACCAACCGTCCCAACGTCCACACCTTATCCCAGTGCTTCATCTTACCAGCCTCGACAACACAACTCCGTCTCACCTCTCCGGCGGACCGACTCGACTGTCCTCTCCGGCTACCCTGCGACGACTGCCTGACCAGGGCAGTCGCGCACCACCCGGCAACACTGACATGGGTGTCACAATGGTGACACGGCGCAATGACTTCCGACTGTGTTATGGCGCAGTGGCACAGCATCTGCCGGCCGGCCGTCGTCGCGCCGGCACCGGATCTGACCAAGCATAACATCGGGCGACTGCCGCCGCTCGCGGCGTCAAATGCCGATGTCAGCGCGCCGGCAGGTGCCGACCGAATATTTGGGAACCGCTCGGAGCCCGGATCCCAGGATATATATATATACACATGCACACATGAATGCATAGTGCATGCATGGAATACATACATTATAAGGTATGACAGGATGTAGGGCTGGTGTGCAAGATCCGGTGCTGTATTGAATGGCACTGGGAGGTAGATCCGGTGTGCCGGACCGTCTGCCGTGTTCAATTGAACTGTTGGCTGTGTACCCGGGTGAACGCTGGGTTTAGTCACCGGACGCACAATACTCTGGACGTCCACCGTAAAGTATATCCGTGCTTCACGGACGGCTGTGTAGCTGGTGGCATCAGAGGGTCGCATGTGACCACCGGTCGCCAATCTGGACAGACACTAAGCACGGCTGGCATCAGAAGGTCGCACGTGACCACTGGTCGCCAATCTGGACAGACAGTAAGCACGGCTGACATCAGGAGAAGGTCGCACGTGACCACTGGTCGCCGATCTGCACAGACAGTAAGCACGGCTGACATCAGGAGAAGGTCGCACGTGACCACTGGTCGCCGAGCTGGACAGACAGTAAGCACGGCTGACATCAGGAGAAGGTCGCACGTGACTACTGGTCGCCGATCTGCACAGACAGTAAGCACGGCTGACATCAGGAGAAGGTCGCACGTGACCACTGGTCGCCGAGCTGGACAGACAGTAAGCACGGCTGACATCAGGAGAAGGTCGCACGTGACCACTGGTCGCCAATCTCCAAGACAGTAAGCACGGCAGACATGCCGGTTAGGTTAGGCGATTCTTCCCATGTCGGACCAGATAATTATGTGGTGGCGTTAGCCGATATGTGACCCTGGAATCTGACTCCCGCCGGCTTTAGTTTATCGGATTTTAGGACAAATGTACGTAAGGAGAAATGTACGCATGGCAGATGTACGTAAGCAAGTGTACGTAAGCGCAGATGTACGTATGACAATTGTACGTAAGCACAGATGTACGTATGGCTAATGTACGTACGCGCAAATGTACGTATGATAAATATACGTATGCGCAAATGTACGTATGCGCAAAAGTACGTAAGCGCAAAAGTACGTAAGCGCAAATGTACGTATGCGCAAATGTATGTAAGCGCAAATGTACGTAAGCGCAAATGTACGTATGCGCAAATGTAAGTATACGCAAATGTACGTATGTGCAATTATACGTATGCGCAAATGTACGTCCACTTACACATACGCACCTTTGGGTTTACGTACATTTGGTTATGTACATATGCCATACGTACATTTGCAGTAACCGGACAAATGTACGTACGCAAATGTACGTAAGCAAATGTACGTAAGTGCAAATGTACATATGGCGATTGTACGTAAGCGCAGATGTACGTATGGCATATGCACTTAAGCGCAAATGTGCGTATGACAAATGTACGTATGTGGAAATGTACGTAAGCGCAAAAGTACGTATGCGCAAATTTACGCGAGCGCAAATGTACGTAAGCGCAAAAGTGCTTATCCGCAAATTTACGCAAGCGCAAAAGTACGTAAGCGCAAATGTACGTAAGCGCAAAAGTACGTATGCTCAAATGTACGCAAGCGCAAATGTACGTATGCGCAAATGTATATGTACGTATGCGCAAATGTATATATGTACAAATATACGTACGCACAAATGTACGTAAGTGTAAAAGTACGTAAGCGCAAATGTACGTAAGCACAACAGTACGTAAGCGCAAATGTATGTTAGCGCAAAAGTACGTAAGCGCAAGAGTACCTAAACGTAAAAGAATGCAAGGGCAAATGTATGTATGAGCCAATGTACGTACATTTAGGCATACGTGCCTTTGCGTTTAATCACATTTGGTTAAGTGCATATTCCATGCGTACATTTGCTCTTACATATATTTGCGCATACGTACATTTGCCATACGTAAATTTGCGCTTAAATAAATTTGGCATACGTACATCTGCACTTACGTACATTTGCGCATACGTACATTTGCACTTACGTACATTTGCGCTTACGTATCTTTACGCTTACGTCATTTGCGCTTACGTACATATGCGCTTACGTACATATGCGCTTACGTACATTTGCGCTTACTTACATTTGCGCTTACGTACATTTGCGCATACGTACTTTTGCGCATACGTACATTTGCCATGCGTACATTTGCGCTTACGTGCATTAGCCATACGTACATCTGCGCTTACGTACATCTGCGCTTACGTACATTTGCTTAATTACATTTGCGTACGTACATCTGCCATACGTACATTTGCTTTACGTACATTTGTCCGGTTACCGTCTATCGCCCCCACTTCCCCAGTTCGCAAGTACGATATGCTTTGAATTTATGTAGTCCATGTGAAGTGATGTAACTAAATCTGTAAAGCTCAACTTTGACCTTCAAACCACATTGCTCAGAATTTCGCGGTGTGAAAATGTTTCGTGGAGGGTACGGTGGATAATATGAATTCTAGGACCATTCTGCTGATGCGATGGCCTTAGGCCTGCATCCCATTGCAGCTCCTACTCTGTGACTCAGCTGAGAAGATGTCGCCAAGTCCGTCACCCCCACCCACCCATGATGCCTTACTTTCTGTCTCCTGCAGAGACGCTGTCCATGAAGGGGCTCATCCTCAACTGCATGGGGAAGAAAGACGAGGCGTATGATCACGTGCGCAAAGGCCTGCGCAACAACCTCAAGTCGCACGTGTGCTGGCATGTGTACGGCATCCTTCAACGCTCCGACAAAAAGTACGATGAGGCCATCAAGTGCTACCGGAACGCGCTCAAGTGGGACAAAGACAACATCCAGATATTGCGAGACCTCTCGCAGCTTCAAATCCAGATGCGTGATCTGGAGGGATATCGGGTGAGTGCGGATTAAAACAGCACAACGCCAGGGCAGTATCACACTGGAGAGTTTGGTGTTGAAGTTTGGTGTTTTGCACATTGGTGTCTGTAATGCTTCATATGTATCTGAATGTTGTGTTTAGTTAGTGTCCTGACATTCATCCACCATAAAGTGGACGCCATTGAACGAGAACCTGACAACTCATGACTATGTTGAGATTAGTGATACCGCAACAGGTACGAAATGACGTTAAAACACAAAGCAACAAGTGTGCATATGTTTTGTTGTCATGCCAATGTGGTGTTCCAATTCGGTGACATTAGTAGCTGCTTCTCTAGAAGGCTACCATTGTGGGGCAGAGCTCCACCTTCAGGAGGTCAAAATAAGTTCGTATTAGGTATTGGCTTCTAGTTCACTTTCGGAATGTCAGGCCTCTGCATGATGCAACCTGGCATCGGTGGTGAGCGATAATCTGTTTAGAAACAGTCTGGAGTTGGTTGTTTATTTGCTTGGGACCGACACGAGGCTTGGTGTGTACTTGCGTTGGCGCGGTCTTTGCTGGCCGTCGTGTCCGAAATTCCGATCTGTATACCTGATGCTTGTAGTCCTCGTTTCTCGAGTTCTTCGAGCATTTCGAGCGTGTTGCCTATGAATCGTTATGTGGGGCCGCGGTAGCTCAGTTGGTAGAGCGTCGGACTCTTGATCGCAAGACTGTGGGTTCGAATCTCACAACCGACGGAATTTACCGAGTTCACCCCGACCAATCGCCCTGAGAGGTTGGCGACGCTATATAACCTAGCGGTTGAATGCGTCGTAAAAGAACCCAAGGTTCTTCTATGAATCGTTATCGCTTTGCGCTATGTCAACCAGTGAGGTAGCCAGCGTTTTATGGGGGTGCAAGTGTGCATATTTTACCATTTCCTGACCAGGATCCAGCAGAGAGCTGAAGACGAACGTTTCAAAACACACAGGTTCGTAGCATGGACAGATACGTGATACATTTGACCACCCCTGGCTCCGCGGCTGATATGAACGTGACAGTGTGGCGGTGCCACTGGGTGGCCCGAGTAATGCTACAGGAGACAGGACATAACGGCGGCAAAGCCTGGCAGGGCGCATTATGTCAAGGAGTCGCCAGTCGTTGAGAAAAGATCGAGTTGTTTTATTCTAAATTGGGCTTAGTTTGAATGATTTTGCTGCACGAAGCGCTATCGCAAACGTGAGCTCCTAGATCACCGCAAGAGTTCCTTTATTTCAGTTCCGAAAATCAGTGATGGCAATTTCGACACGCTTTCATCCCATGCGGCATGGAAATTTCAATCTCGAGGGTATCAAATCGTAGACGGTGAGCGCCGGTGTTGGGCGCCTTAATTGTGATGTTGATATGTGCTTATGAAATACATTTGGCTCTGTGCCTGCGCACATTGTAACTCGGCACTGTCCCGCCAGGAGACGCGCTACCAGCTGTTCGTGCTTCGGCCCACCCAGCGGGTGTCGTGGATCGGCTACGCGCTGTCGCAGCACCTGGTCAAGGACTACGGGATGGCGCTCAACATCCTGGACACGTTCCGCGAGACGCTGGCGCGCGAGTCGGCCGACTTCGAGCAGAGCGAGCTGATGCTCTACCAGGCCACGGTGATAAAGGAGTCGGGCCGACTGCAGGACGGCCTGGAGCATCTGGACAAGTACGAGGATCTCATCTGCGACAAGCTCACCGTCCAGGAGATGCGAGGTCAGTCCGCCAGTGCGGCGGCGTGGCCGAGGTCGGTGCGGGCCAGTGTCCCACCGCTGGACGTGGCGCAGTAGTTCTTTGGCAAGGATCGGTGGGCGTCCGTCTCGCTCCGATTGAAGCGCAAGCTGATGTTCATTGTGTGTGCATGTGCGACATTTTACTTGGATGTTTTCTTCGGCTGTCCAGGCATGGGTTAAAAAACCGATGGTTCCAACCGTTCCGATCAACCTGTTCTAACCGTCTTGGTGTTTGTGAGAAGGGCTTGGTGTTCGTGAGAAGTTGATCAGGAGAAGACATGATGAACCAAACACAATCATTGTGATATATAATGAATCCTGCCCGACTATGGTGGTATGGCGATGCCAACGAAGACCAGTCCAGCTCGACCTCACTGCGGTACCTCCGTGGTGATGCCGATATGTACCACATGTCACGGTGTCTAAATTCGCTTAATTAGGCGTCAGAATGTATATACAAATAATTATCTCTGGATAATTTGTGATAAACAATGGAAATTGAACCCCATTAAGCTGATTACGTATCTCGCAATAGGCTTAAATTCTCATTTTGATGACCATATTCACCAGGATTTAGATGCTATCTCAATTTGAAATTGTATTTACATCCTTTCTTCGACGCCTAACGTCACAAATCTGGACACATTGCCAAGTGCCCGTGCTCTGTAGCAGCTTCTACATACTCGTCTGTAACGACTATGATATGCCCGTCTGTAGCAACCACCACATATCCCTCTGTAGCAGCCACCACACGCCCGTCTGTAGCTGCCATCATACACCTATGTAGCGATCGCCACATATCCGTCTGCAGCAGCCACTACATACCCGTCTATAGCTGCCACCATACACGTCTGTAGCGGTCACCATATATCCGTCTGTGGCTGTCAACAGACACATGCCGGTAGCTGTTGTCCAGCAAGGAGCTGTTGCCGTGATTTTTTATAGCCTGAAGGTGAACAGATACTGAAGCTTTCAGTATCTGTTGCAAATTAAATTTCGCCAACAATAAGCTACTAACGGTAACAGCCAGCACGTGGTTGTGCGTACGACCACGTGACTTCTGGAACGTCTGGTCCTCTCGCCGACCACTGCCGGCGGCCGCGCCATAGCGGCCGGCCAGTGTCGGCGGGTGACAGGTCGGTGGGAGATATTGGATAGGTGTCCGGTCCGTCCCGTGCGCCTCCTGCTCCGGCCGACAGCCGAGAGCGGCGGGCGCACTCCCGTTCCTGCTGTAGATGAAAGCTATGCGGTGGATGCTGATGCATTACTGTTGGTCAGTGCGTGACTGCCGTGTGAAGGGTGAAGGTGGCGAGGTAGCCGTTCACTACCGACCCGTGTGAAGGGCGAAGGTGGTGATGCAGCCTCTCACTACCGAGCCGTGTTAAGGGTGAAGGTGGTGAGGTGGTCGGTCGTTCACTGCCGAGCCGTGTGAAGGGTGAAGGTGGTGAGGTGGCAGTTCACTGCCGAGCCGTGTGAAGGGTGAAGGTGGTGATGCAACCTTTCACTACCGAGCCTCATACTGGGCCCAGGGGCTGGCGATTATGCAGGTGATTTTCAAGGTACGGCGTATGTGGCATAACATCATGCGATTCCGACGCCTGTAGCTGGCGGCATTGCGCTCAGAAGTAACACAACATCCCCCCCCCCCCCTCCCGGGAACGGTGGAATACTGCCACCGTCAGCCGCACGCCGGTTGTGTGCGGGTGGGGTCCACACCATGGTTGCGAGTGCTCCAGGAACAGTCCAGACCTCGTACCACACTCATTTGCTGTCCACTTGCCATCTGCGTGTGTGGAGATTTAATGTTAACACTCCACCTAAACGTATGGGAGTGCTACCTATGTTTCTGAACTGCAGCTTTCAACTTGCAATAGTGCATCAGCAAATTACCACTGAAAGCACCAACTAGGGTTTGGGAAGACTTGGGAACATTGTTGGTGGCCTTGTGGTGACGCCACACCGCCTCTGTGACGGATTCTGACGCCGTCTGCCGATTACAGCCGAGATTCTGCTGGAGCTGGGTCGTACCAGCGAAGCTGCTGACATCTACCGGGCGATGCTGAAGCGAAACCCGGAGAGCCGCCGCCACTTCGCGTCATTGGAGCGCGCCATGGCGCCCTGCTCTGGCGAGGAGCGACTCGCCGTCTATCAGGAGTACCAGCGGCTCTTCCCACGCGCGCACGCACCGCGAAAGCTGCAACTGTACACTGTGCGAGGTGCGTGCTTTGATTTCGAGGGAGTTTATGGAATTTTATGCTGAATGTTCGAGCTTAATTTTTTTCTCGAATACGTTGGGAAAAATGCAGCTATGCCAAGTTCGGTAGTTAAAATTTGCTGTTCGTAAGGTTCAATAGTGATTTTCAGAGGTGGCGACTTTGAAATTACATTGCCATTTGCTTGATGCTGGCTTTCAGTCAGTTGATCTTTTATCCACCACTGCATTATCTATATCACGTTATGCTGTGCGGCTGTTTCGGAGTTAAAACTCCATGAAGATGTATCACGCTACGAATGCTTACGTGATGCATGTAATGGTGCAGATGTAATTTCAACGCAGCCAGTACTTCAACGAAGCCACCGTCCAAATAGTGGTTTCACCTCTCGATAAATTATGATGGAATCTAGGCATAAAGCTTGTAGCATTTTTTCCTCTCTTCCGAGGCGAAGGAACCACAATGTTAACCAAGTTACCTAGTGAAACGCAAAGGTACTGATTGCTGCCAATAGTACGACCGATTTTTTTCTTTTGAATTATTATTAAAATGTGTCGTCTTCCTCTTTTGTTCTTCCTGAAGTTATGTGATGGGCAAATTGTTTTTTGGACACTTTGGTGACTACTTTGATGGTTGAGTTTAGCTAGTTGGTGCCATTTTCGGCGCAATGTTATTCACGGTGTGATTTTAGCGTGTCTGGTTGTTTTCCTTCTTGTGAACTTTCATTCTCTTCAACTTCGCATTTTCATCTGTCGGTGCGTTGACCTCTTAGCATATGGTGCCATGCCTGCCAATAGGCTTACCCGGCACATTCAAGAATGCGGCACATGCTTTTATTTCCCCCATTGTTGTGGTTCAGGCCAGAACGAGGACGGGTCTGTAATAGACGTGGGGTCTGTGCTCTGTGTCGTGCAACTGGTTCCATGTCTTGCTGAGGAAGGCAAGCTCAACCATTGTGACAGAGTACGGCTCGTCTCCAACGCTCATCGCGGAGAGTGATGCTGTATCTTTCATACCCGATCGCTGAGAGCGGTGATGTATCTCCCAGACCCGGTGGAGGAGCACAATGCTGCATCCTCCCAGACCCGATGGAGGAGTGCGATTATGCATCACCCATAATCCTACACCTACTCATTCTCCCTGCGACGCTATATAACCTAGCGGTTGAATGCGTCGTAAAAGAACCCAAGAATGTTAATGCAATGCATCATCCAGACCCCATAGCGAGGTGTGCCCTTGTTTCTTCAGCTATCTGTTGCGGAGGGGGGGGGGGGACGAGTGGTCTAGGGGTAAGATGTTCGTCTCGCAATCGAAAGATTGTGGGTTCGAATCTCACCTGTCGCTACTCTTCGCCCGCGACCAATCGGCGTGAGAGATTGGCGACGCTATATGACTCAACGGTCGACGTGTCGTAAAACCAATAACCAACCAACCAACTATCTGTTGCGGAGTTTAGGCGCTCCCTAGTGGTGAAGTTGGAACCACTTAGCCTCCTTAGTAGAAAGTGTTTTACGGAAAGTGTCGTGCATATCTGTTGACGATGTTGTGTATCACTCATAGGGTGTCTCTTAGAAGATGTTACCCCCGCATATGTGGAACATATTTACTATTTTATTTTAAGAAAATGTCTTGCATTGATTCAAATCAGTATTACAAGGTATGACAACACTGCAATTGTCAGTATGAATATGTATTACCAAATGATACGTCCTGTTCATGATCATTTTTAAAGCAATTTTCGCTTCGTACAAAGTTTTTGAAAGGACAATTCTAGTCCCACATATCAAACTGCTGAACTCTCTTAAGACCATCCTTGGCACGCCTCTAAGTGGCCCCGTCCCTGGAGTGTGACCTGTCCTTGTCAGGGTTCCGGTGGTGGAGTGTGACCACGTCCGTACCAGGGTCCCGGTGGTGGAGTGTGACCCCGCCCCTGCCAGGGTCCCGGTGTTGGAGTATGACATGTCCCAGCCAGGGTCCCGATGGTGGAGTGTGACCTGTCCCTGCCATGGTCCCGGTGGTGGAGTGTGACCTGTCCCTGCCAGGGTCCCGGTGTGTAGTGTGACCACGTCCCTGCCAGGGTCCCGGTGGTGGAGTGTGACCTGTCCCTGCCATGGTCCCGGTGGTGGAGTGTGACCTGTCCCTGCCAGGGTCCCGGTGTGTAGTGTGACCACGTCCCTGCCAGGGTCCCGGTGGTGGAGTGTGACCACGTCCGTACCAGGGTCCCGGTGGTGGAGTGTGACCCCGCCCCTGCCAGGGTCCCGGTGTTGGAGTATGACATGTCCCTGCCAGGGTCCCGGTGTGTAGTGTGACCACGTCCCTGCCAGGGTCCCGGTGGTGGAGTGTGACCACGTCCGTACCAGTGTCCCGGTGGTGGAGTGTGACCTGTCCCTGCCAGGGTCCCGGTGTGTAGTGTGACCACGTCCCTGCCAGGGTCCCGGTGGTAGAGTGTGACCACGTCCGTACCAGGGTCCCGGTGGTGGAGTGTGACCCAGCCCCTGCCAAGGTCCCGGTGTTGGAGTATGACATGTCCCTGCCAGGGTCCCGGTGTGTAGTGTGACCACGTCCCTGCCAGGGTTCCGGTGGTGGAGTGTGACCACGTCCCTGCCAGGGTCGTGGTGGTGGAGTGTGACCTGTCCCTGCCATGGTCCCGGTGGTGGAGTGTGACCACGTCCCTGCCAGGGTCGTGGTGGTGGAGTGTGACCACGTCCCTGCCAGGGTCCCGGTGTGTAGTGTGACCACGTCCCTGCCAGGGTCCCGGTGGTGGAGTGTGACCACGTCCCTGCCAGGGTCCCGGTGTGTAGTGTGATCACGTCCCTGCCAGTGTCTCGGTGGTGGAGTGTGACCTGTCCCTGCCAGGGTCCCGGTGTGTAGTGTGATCACGTCCCTGCCAGTGTCTCGGTGGTGGAGTGTGACCACGTCCCTGCCAGGGTCCCGGTGTGTAGTGTGATCACGTCCCTGCCAGTGTCTCGGTGGTGGAGTGTGACCTGTCCCTGCCAGGGTCCCGGTGTGTAGTGTGATCACGTCCCTGCCAGTGTCTCGGTGGTGGAGTGTGACCTGTCCCTGCCAGGGTCCCGGTGTGTAGTGTGACCACGTCCCTGCCAGGGTCCCGGTGGTGGAGTGTGACCACGTCCCTGCCAGGGTCCCGGTGGTGGAGTGTGACCTGTCCCTGCCAGGGTCCCGGTGGTGGAGTGTGACCTGTCCCTGCCAGGGTCCCGGTGTGTAGTGTGACCACGTCCCTGCCAGGGTCTCGGTGGTGGAGTGTGACCACGTCCCTGCCAGGGTCCCGGTGTGTAGTGTGACCACGTCCCTGCCAGGGTCTCGGTGTGTAGTGTGATCACGTCCCTGCCAGTGTCTCGGTGGTGGAGTGTGACCTGTCCCTGCCAGGATCCTGGTGTGTAGTGTGATCACGTCCCTGCCAGGGTCCCGGTGTGTAGTGTGACCACGTCCCTGCCAGGGTCTCGGTGGTGGAGTGTGACCTGTCCCTGCCAGTGTCTCGGTGGTGGAGTGTGACCTGTCCCTGCCAGTGTCGTGGTGGTGGAGTGTCACCACGTCCCTGCCAGTGTCTCGGTGGTGTAGTGTGATCACGTCCCTGCCAGGGTCCCGGTGTGTAGTGTGACCACGTCCCTGCCAGTGTCTCGGTGGTGGAGTGTGACCTGTCCCTGCCAGGGTCCCGGTGTGTAGTGTGATCACGTCCCTGCCAGTGCCTCGGTGGTGTAGCGTGATCACGTCCCTGCCAGGGTCCCGGTGTGTAGTGTGACCACGTCCCTGCCAGGGTCCCGGTGGTGGAGTGTGACCTGTCCCTGCCAGGGTCTCGGTGGTGGAGTGTGACCCCGTCCCTGCCGACCCCCGCGGCACAGTTTGTGGCCAGCTCCGCTGACGAGACGCGTCGCTGCAGGTGAAAAGTTCCGCGCCCTCTCGGACGAGTACCTGCGGCAGGGACTGCGCAAGGGCGCGCCGCCCCTCTTCACCGACCTGTCGACGCTGTATTACGACAACGAGTGGGTGTCCACTATCGAGGACCTGGTGCTGGGCTTCGAGGTGTGCCTGGCCGAGTGCGGCTACTTCAGCGTCCCGGGTGAGCCGTCGTCGCTCGTGATTGCAGCGACCAAAGCCATCTCCCGTGTACTCGCCCTCTCGCCGGAAAACTGCCTCGGTTCGCCCATCTTCTCACACAAGGCAACACAGGCACTATACCCTCTTATGCCTCCATTCTCACCTGGAAGTTAAAATCCTCTGGTAAGCTCCACATTGAGAATCCTTGTTTTACCATGCACGAATGGACCGACTGTGGTATGTTCGCCAAGACCGATGTAGCATATGATTGAAAGTGGAATGACTAAGAATATACAGTAATGTAGTGGTATGGAGTCGATTTCGTATATATGTGTTATGCTACCTTCAGTAAAGTATGTATTAATGCTAGGCCATTAGTTTTGCAGTGGTTGTGCAGCATAATTATTGATGTGCTTCCTTGCGCTTAAAAATACTATGCTATTTTGATGCCAAAATTTGGCATGGGAGAGCAATCCCACTTCCACGGCACCTGTGTGCACTTCAGTGTATGTATTTTCTGACATTGCTATTCTATTTCAGACTCGGAAGGCAACAATCCGAAGGAGGCGCCGTCGTGTTTAGTGTGGACGTATTACTACTTAGCACAACACTTCGACTTCAAACGTGATATAGATAGGGCGTTAGGCTACATAGACAAGGCATTAGAACATACTCCCACGCTTATTGAGTTGTTCGTCTTCAAGGCGAAAATATTCAAGGTGAGCATTCCGTTCACGGAAACTAACCTCGAAGCAATTAACAATGTGGTTGGGCATCTTCCTGTTTTGTTTTTTCATTGCATTCTGTCGGCTATATGTCCACGATGTATTGGTGAAGGTTTTTTTTCGCTCGTGCAGTTCTTGATACTCGTTTTCAGTCAAGGTTTGTGACTTAGTGATGCCATCGCCTTATCTCGAATTCCATCCAACTGGAAATGTGGTCGTAGATGGCTGTCGTAGGGTTTTGGCTTCCGTATGTATGAAATGATCGACTGGTAGAACCAAAGTTGGCTTCACTGGTGTCTGCCGAATGCAAGATTTATCTGCCATGTCGCCCCCCCGCCCCCTGCACCCACACATTGCCGTACCATTATCGTTGTATGGATCCCTTCCTGGTGTCCTTGCGATCCCCTGACGTCCTGCGACTCCCCTGACGCCGTGCGACACCCTTGACGTCCTGCGACTCCCCTGGCGCCCTGCGACTCCCCTGACGCCCTGCGACTCCCCTGACGCCCTGCGACTCCCCTGACGCCCTGCGACTCCCCTGACGCCCTGCGACTCCCCTGACGCCCTGCGACTCCCCTGACGCCCTGCGACTCCCCTGACGCCCTGCGACTCCCCTGACGTCCTGCGACTCCCTGACGCCCTGCGACTCCCCTGACGCTCTGCGACTCCTCTGTCGCCGTGCAGCTCCCCTGACTCCCTGCGACTCCCCTGACGCTCTGCGACTCCCTGACGCCGTGTGACTCCCCTGACGCCCTGCGACTCCCTGACGCTCTGCGACTTCCCTGACGCTCTGCGACTCCCCTGACGCCGTGCGGCTCCCCTGACGCCCTGCGACTCCCCTGACGCTCTGCGACTCCCCTGACGCCCTGCAACTCCCCTGACGTTCTGCAACTCCTCTGACGCCCTGCAGCTCCTCTGACGCCCTGCGGCTCCCCTGACGCCCTGCAGCTCCCCTGACGCCCTGCAGCTCCCCTGACGCCCTGCGACTCCCCTGACGCCCCGTTGCGTCGCAGCACGCGGGTAACGCGGCGGAGGCGTGCAAGTGGATGGACGAGGCTCAGGGCATGGACACGGCCGACCGCTACATCAACAGCAAGGCGGCCAAGTACTGCCTGCGGGCCAATCTGGTGTCGGAGGCCGAGGAGCTCTGTTCAAAGTTCACCAGGGTGAGTAGGCGGATGGCATCTGTGGTGTGCCTTCGGACTGGCGGTGTCTGACTTGAGGTTGGACGGGGCCTGTCCTGCTGTGGGCGAGTGTCAGTCTGCCGACTGGAGGTTGGGCGGGACCTGTCCTGCTGTGGGCGAGTGCCAGCCTGCCGACTGGAGGTTGGACGGGACCTGTCCTGCTGTGGGCGGGGGTTAGTCTGCCGACTGGAGGTTGGGCGGGACCTGTCCTGCTGTGGGCGAGGGCCAGCCTGCCGACTGGAGGTTGGGCGGGACCTGTCCTGCTGTGGGCGGGGGTCAGTCTGCCGACTGGAGGTTGGACGGGACCTGTCCTGCTGTGGGCGGGGGTCAGTCTGCCGACTCACTGGAACGCCGTGTCGCCGCAGGAGGGTGTCCAGGCCACCGACGACCTCAGCACGATGCAGTGCATGTGGTACCTGACCGAGATGGCCAGCGCCTTCAAGCGACTCGGCCGCTGGGGAGACACGCTGAAAAAGTGCCATGAAGTCGACCGGGTGAGTACGGGGGATGGGCTGTAGCTGTGCTTCTGTCCAGTGGTGATCGGTCGGTCTGGCCGGACATGAGGTGTCCTGCAGACATGGCTGCGCTTGTGGAAGGTTCTGGGCCGTGCAGCCCTCTGTTCCCCGTAGCTGCAGTTGCGCGCGAGGTGAGGTCACAATTTGCTCTTTTGCTCGAAGTGATGTACCCTAAAGTCCAAGTAGTAAGGAAACCTATAGTAGAAGATCGCCAACAAGGTTACTGTTGAAAATTTGAATGCTAGTGGTGCCAATACAAACAGATTGCTGCTTCTACGAAGAATAAAAAGTACGAATTTAGAGAAAGTTTGTGTGGCAGCTGCTGAATTTGGTTTTGAAGCTATGACATGCAGTGCTACATTCCCTGCCTTGTACCCAATCAATGCATATTTGTGCTTGGGTGGCCAAGCCAGACGTTTCTCTGCACCCCTGACTCGGTCACCTGTTGGCAGCATTTCTGGGACATTATCGAGGACCAGTTCGACTTTAATACGTACTGTCTGCGCCGGATGACGATCCGGTCCTACGTTGGCCTACTCAGGTGAGTGTGCCTATTCGGTCCTATGTCAGCATGCTCCTGTAGGTGTGACTACCCTGCCCCACATCTGTCGGCCCACACAGGTAGATGTGCCTATCTGTTCCTATGCCTACCCACTTAGGTAGGTGGCCCATCCGATCCTAGGTCTGCTTTGATAGGTGTGTGCGCCTATCCGATCCTACGTCGGCCTGCTGAGGTGGGTGTGCCTATGCGATTATACGTCAGCCTGTTCAGATAGATGTGCAGGATGGCTGTGCAACGATCATCAGAACGGGAACATAAAGACTTCGTCCGCGTGTGAGCGAGGTTATTTGGCTGATTGGGACCGGCGGAAAAAGTAGAGAGAAGTGTGCTTTACTTCCCAAGCTGGTGCTTTCTCCTGGCTTCCGTGGGGTATACATGCATACATACATACATATATGCATACATACATACATACATACATATATACACACACACACACACACACACACACACACACACACACACACACACACACACACACACGCGCGCGCGCACGCACGCACACGCACGCACACGCATATATATATATATATATATATATATAAGGTACGATGGTGTTTGAAGTGATGAATGAAGCCTGCCCGAACACCATCTGGAAGCATGATGCCAATAATTTGGAAAGGGTGTCGGTTCATTATTCATTAGGTGACATGTTCCACCCATATTCACGACAATAGACATATCACGGTACTACATGTATATGGGAGATCTATTGGGAGGGGAAAACAACGCGTGATAAGACACATACCAAACTTGAACAGTTTTACTCATGATGGAGCTTGGCCTCCGACCACCATACGAATGTGGGTCGTCTATGTACAGATGTTGCTCTGTTGCAGATGTTGAGTTGATGCACGGCCGGTGTTGCGCTGTGTGACAGTTGTTTACCACGGGCAGGCTAGAGGACGTGTTGCTGCGTGAGCGGTGGAGCTCTATGTGTGACAGTTGTTTACCACGGGCAGGCTAGAGGACGTGTTGCTGCGTGAGCGGTGGAGCGCTGTGTGACAGTTGTTTACCACGGGCAGGCTAGAGGACGTGTTGCGGAGGCACCCATTCTACTTCAAGGCTGCGCAGTGCGCCATAGAAGTATATTTGATGCTACATGATAAGCCGCCAGTGCCGAACCACGAGGAGCAAGCCATCAACACAGGTGAGTTCCGGCGGTGCCCGGTACGGTAGCAGCGCGTACGGGTCCATTCAATGCCTACCAGCACCCAATATGGCACAGTTCGGGTCAGGTCCAGACCCCACGAGTGCACGACCCGAGCCGGTCTGGATCCGTCCCGACCAACCAGTACTTGACCTGACGCGTTCCGTGCAGACCCGCCATCACTCGACCTGACACGACCGTCCAAACCCGCCAGTACAGTGATAAATGATTCGCGAAATAGGGTGGAATATACCACTTAATGAACACTGAATCGACATCCTTTCCAAAGAAATATCGTCATCGTGCTTCTTGGTGCATGTTTGTGAAGTCTGCATGCCTCATTTCTAACTATCCCGTTCGCAAGTATCATAATTTTGCTCACCGTAACGGATCTGAGATCGTGATGAAGAACATCCCGTGGGGCAATTTCAGGTGAAGAGATTACCTATGATACGCTGTTATATAATGCCAGTTTATAGCATAGGTGTTTGCATCGTTATCGTTGATATCGGTATATCCAGATGAGATGCATTTCAAAACGTAAAACGGGAACAGTGATATGTGCGCAATTATCTGAAAGCTGGGTTTGCAAGACTTACATGATTATAAATAACATTACTTCCATGGCGAGTTCGACATCCTGCCGTACTCGTTTCGACATCTCACACCTAACGATAAATCATTATTTTAACGCTGCGCCAGCACCCGACCCGACACCACCCGTCCAGACCCGCCATCACCCGACCTGACACGACCCGTCCAGACACGCCATCACCCGACCTGGCACGTCCCGTCCAGACCCGCCATCATCCGACCTGACACCACCCGTCCAGACCCGCCATCACCCGACCTGACACGTCCCGTCCAGACCCGCCATCACCCGACCTGACACCACCCGTCCAGACCCGCCATCACCCGACCTGACACGTCCCGTCCAGACCCGCCATCACCCGACCTGACACCACCCGTCCAGACCCGCCATAACCCGACCTGACACCACCCGTCCAGACCCGCCATCACCCGACCTGACACCACCCGTCCAGACCCGCCATCACCCGACCTGACACGTCCCGTCCAGACCCGCCATCACCCGACCTGACACCACCCGTCCAGACCCGCCATCACCCGACCTGACACGTCCCGTCCAGACCCGCCATCACCCGACCTGACACCACCCGTCCAGACCCGCCATCACCCGACCTGACACCACCCGTCCAGACCCGCCATCACCCGACCTGACACCACCCGTCCAGACCCGCCATCACCCGACCTGACACGACCCGTCCAGACCCGCCATCACCCGACCTGACACGTCCCGGCCAGACCCGCCATCACCCGACCTGACACGTCCCGGCCAGACCCGCCATCACCCGACCTGACACGTCCCGTCCAGACCCGCCATCACCCGACCTGACACGTCCCGTCCAGACCCGCCATCACCCGACCTGACACGTCCCGGCCAGACCCGCCATCCACCCGCCATCACCCGACCTGACACGTCCCGGCCAGACCCGCCATCACCCGACCTGACACCACCCGTCCAGACCCGCCATCACCCGACCTGACACGTCCCGTCCAGACCCGCCATCACCCGACCTGACACGTCCCGGCCAGACCCGCCATCACCCGACCTGACACGTCCCGTCCAGACCCGCCATCACCCGACCTGACACGTCCCGTCCAGACCCGCCATCACCCGACCTGACACGTCCCGTCCAGACCCGCCATCACCCGACCTGACACGTCCCGGCCAGACCCGCCATCACCCGACCTGACACGTCCCGTCCAGACCCGCCATCACCCGACCTGACACGTCCCGTCCAGACCCGCCATCACCCGACCTGACACGTCCCGGCCAGACCTGCAATCACCCGACCTGAGCCGGGAGCTGCTTTCTGCGTGATGGCGGCATTCCCGTTGAATGGCTCCGATGAGTCGCCAACTGGCAGCCGGAACTGAGTCGGTGCATGCATATGCACCTCTGTGCCTCTGTGCCTTGGATGGTTTCTGCCAGCCTGACAGTACCAGCCTGAGGCAGCGGTCACCGCCCATCCAACCACAGTCGAACAATGGATCCCTGGTCGGGCAGGATGGATGATGTAGTCTCCTCGGATTGGATCATTGGTACACCATCGCCCCGAACTGGAGCTCCGGTATCCCATCGCTCCAACTGGATCGTAGCGCACCGTCGCTTTGGACTGGAGCTCTGGTGTGCTATCTCTTGGCTTGGATCTCTGATGCACCATCACCACTGTTGACTGAGCGGGTGAGGCGTCAGTCTCACATGGCCAGTTATGCCCTTGTCCAGAGTGGAGTCAGGCGGCAGCACTATCGGCAGTAGCATCGCCATGTCGGTCACACCTGAACAGTCCGTCACGCCTGGCATGTCAGCCACACCTGACCAGTCGGCCACACCTGACCAGTCGGTCACACCTAACCAGTCGGTCACACATAACCAGTCGGTCACACCTGGCATCTCGATCACACCTGACCAGTCGGTCTCATCTGACCAGTCGGTCACACCTGGTATTGACCAGTCGGTCACATCTGGCATGTCGATCAAACCTGGCATGTCGATCACACCTAACCAGTCGATCACACCTGACCAGTCGGTCACACCTGGCATGTCGGTCGCATTTGACCAGTTTGTCATGCCTGACCAGTCGGTCACACCTGACCAGTCGGCCACACCTGACCAGTCGGTCACAGCTGACATGTCGGTCACATTTGACCAGTTTGTCATGCCTGACCAGTCGGTCATGCCTGACCAGTCGGTCACACCTGGCCAGTCGGTCACACCTGACCAGTCGGTCACAGCTGACATGTCGGTCACGCCCTACATGTCGGGCATTACGGGCGCGTCTGTGCTCCCTGGCTGTAGCACGACGAAGCACGCCAGTCTGGCCGAGGAGCGGTACTGTCCGGGAGGCCCACTCCCCGTGTCGATCGCACGGCAAGACCACTTTCGAATACCTTGCCGGATGACATTGGTATTTGGGTATTGGATGTCAGTAACGACTGTGCTAAATGATCTACCATGGTCTCTCTCTCTCTCTCTCTCTCTCTCTCTCTCTCTCTCTCTCTCTCTCTCTCTCTCTCTCTCTCTCTCTCTCTCTCTCTCTGTCTCTGTCTCTGTCTCTCTGTCTCTCTGTCTCTCTGTCTCTCTGTCTCTCTGTCTCTCTGTCTCTCTGTCTCTCTGTCTCTCTGTCTCTCTGTCTCTCTGTCTCTCTGTCTCTTTGTCTCTCTGTCTCTCTGTCTCTCTGTCTCTCTGTCTCTCTGTCTCTCTGTCTCTCTGTCTCTCTGTCTCTCTGTCTCTCTGTCTCTCTGTCTCTCTGTCTCTCTGTCTCTCTGTCTCTCTGTCTCTCTGTCTCTCTGTCTCTCTGTCTCTGTCTCTCTGTCTCTCTCTCTGTCTCTCTCTATGGGCGCCAAATGAACATGTAGTCGGCGCGCCCTTTAGCCCAAATAATCAATCAATCAATATCTTTCTCTCTCTTCTCTCTTTCTCTTTCTCTTTCTCTCTCTTTCTCCCTCTTTCTTTCTCTCTTTCTCTCTCTCTCTCTATCTCTCTTCTCTCTCTATCATCTCTCTCTCTATCATCTCTCTCTCTCTCTCTCTCTCTCTCTATCTATCTATCTATCTATCTATCTATCTCTCTTTATCTATCTATCTATCTATTCTCTTTCTCTCTTTCTCTTTCTTCTTCTATCTTTTCTCTTTCTCTCTCTCTTCTCTCTTTCTTCTTTCTCTTTCTCTCTTCTATCTATCTATCTATCTTTCTATTTCTCTTTCTATCTATCTCTCTTCTCTCTTTCTCTTTCTCTCTCTCTTTCTTCTCTTTCTCTCTCTCTCTTTCTCTTTCTCTCTTCTCTTTCTCTTTCTCTTTCTCTCTCTCTCTCTCTCTCTCTCTCTCTCTCTCTTTCTTTCTCTCTCTCTTTCTCTCTCTCTCTCTCTCTCTCTCTCTCTTTCTCTCTCTCTCTCTACATATCTACATCTCTACATCTTTTTTCCTTCCTCTCTCCCTCCTTAAATCTCCCTCTCCTTCCCCCTCTCTCTCCCTTTCACGCTCAGTCTCCCTTTTTCCCCTCAGCGGCGGTGCTGGAGAAGTAGACTGCTCCCATGGCAGTAATCTTGGAGCAGATTGTTCTGTAATGACAGTAGTCAATCTTGATTCGGAGCTAATCAGCAAGCTTCATCGAAAGCGAATTGCGATCGCTGGTCGCCGAACAAGCACAGTAATTGGGCATACGATACAACAGAGAGAAAAATTGGATACAATACAGATACCAGAATTCGATTAAGAGTGACAAATCCACTCGAATGAAATTGAGAAATCTGCGGCGCGATTCACGGTTGACAAGTCGGCTTCAGTCTGCGGTGCCCCGCACCACAGTTGCACACGATGCGGTTGGCTTTCCAAGGGCAGTACAATATAGTCAGCATATCATGGACTGCCTCAGTCATGCCACAATGTAAGAATATTAGTTGCCGTCAAAGGCGGCAGGAACGTTCAAGTGCGATGCATATCGGGAATGGGCACGCGACCGGAATAAGCTCCCTGCATGTCTTGTATCGATGATTGCCGGCATTATAGAAAACGACGACGGCAATGCCAGTTAAGTGGGTCGTGAAAAGAACCCAATGCTCTAATAGATCACTGAAATGTGCGTGGTGTGACCGTTTTGCAGCCGGTACTTTCTAAGGCCTGCTTAGGACATGAAACATTTTCAGGTAGCAAAAAATAAGCTAACATTGATAAAGATAAAATGATTCGTCTTCCGAATACATACTATCATAATCATATAGTTTCGTGGCATCTCATATATGGGAAGAGAGCAACAACATTTAGCAATCAGGACTGTATGAAACAGCCTGATAAACATGGGCCTACTTACTGCGACTTACTATGTAAAGTGGAATATTTGTTGAGTTCTATAGGTCCTCAACTTGTTGGCGACAGATCGCACAGCCCAGGATGACGTCATACTCCGTTTGGCAACCATTACTCTCAGTAACTGAGAAGCCCGAGTGCGTTGGCCCGAGTTGTGATTAAGTATTGCACGTGGCACGTTTGCTGTTTTGCAACGCACGACACATTCTGAAGTTGTTCTGGAGTTCACGACAGGTCAGGGTGAGGGCGCACACGGCGAACTGCGCCCCTTCACCCTCCACTCTAAGACGGAAACATCGTATGGTAACAACTACGCCAGCAGTAGGTGTGACGTAAAGCGTGCCATGAACAGTGAGCCCATTTCACGGTTTTTATGTTCACGGTGATTTGTATGCACTTAGCTCCTGGCTGCTGATTAATAGTGCACAATCACGAAGCCGGGCCGGACTTTCGAGTCATGTTCCGTCTGTCTCGCTTTGTGCAGTACTTCCGAAGACAGGCGGATGTTCAGCTCCATTCCGCTGCCCACGAACGACCCGCCAGAGAATCGACTGCTTGTCGGCGGCTGACTGACCGCTGTCGGTCAGGGCAAAAGGCGGGCTCCGACCTGCAAGTACAGTGTCGGACATCGTACCACTGTCGGACATCGTACCACTGTCGGTCAGGGCAAGAGGCGGGCTCCGACCTGCAAGTACAGTGTCGGACATCGTACCACTGTCGGTCAGGGCAAGAGGCGGGCTCCGACCTGCTAGTGCAGCGTCGGACATCGTACTGCTGTCGGTCAGGGCAAGAGGCGGGCTCCGACCTGCAAGTACAGTGTCGGACATCGTACCGCTGTCGGTCGAGAACTTATGAACCGACCTCAGCTGCTATATCGGCAACTCGAGGATGCAACTGCCGGGTCGTTCGTTACGTGCTAGGACGAAACTCAAGCGAGTCTAATCTCGTACCTGGACGAAGGAAGTACACATTGAGTTCACGTGAAAAAGCCGGCCAGGCCCGTCCGACCCTCACTGTTACGCTTTTCAAGCCGTAATAACCCTCTTTTATTACGTTTCGGACACTGCTTTCTTCACTCATAAATAGACCTACCCTTGGCCAATACCAGTTTTGTTGAGTTTCAGCAGGGCAAAGCTGACCATGAATGACCAAAACTAAACCGCTCCGTTTTGAAACAAACATTACTCTCTCATTGAGGGGACGAGTGGTCTAGGGGTAAGAAGCTCGTCTCGCAATCGAAAGATTGTGTGTTCGAATCTCACCTGTCGCTACTCTTCGCCCGCGACCAATCGGCGTGAGAGATTGGCGACGCTATATGACTCAACGGTCGACGTGTCGTAAAACCAATAACCAACCAACCAACCTCTCTCATTGAATCAGCTTCAAAATTTGAGACTAGGTAGGTACGTGTATAGCTAAGCTTAAATTGAATTGAGGCTGAACAAAATGTAAGTTTTATGCACACGAGGCAGACGACTTTCGACCGAAAACAAACCTTCTTTTCTATAAGAAGACGATTTTAACCTCGGTTTTAACCGACCATACTGACCTGTGTCCTAAGCTTGCCAACCGTGGTGGAAACATGGTTACGTGGTTAAAAGCAAGGTCGTCAAGGCTGCAAGGCTGCATGACGGGCAGACCGAGCCGGACCGAGCCACTCATATGTACTTCTCTTTCTCGTATTTACACCTCTGGTATATACACCAGAAGGGGCTCTCTCGGCCTTCGCGTTCGCTCGTAAAATGCACACGTGGCGATTCCACGAGGCCGGCCCCGATTGGTCAGCTGCCGCCGTGCCAAGTTTTCGCAACGCCATCTGTCTTTGGCCGCGGAAGAGGACGACCGACGCACCGTTAGTGCCTGCAGAGGGGATTAGTGCGGCTGTGTGCACGTGCCGGACTCGTACCGCAGGCGGGCAGCTGACCTGTACCGCTGGTGGTCAGCTGACCTGTACCGCTGGTGGTCAGCTGACCTGTACCGCTGGTGGTCAGCTGACCTGTACCGCTGGTGGTCAGCTGACCTGTACCGCTGGTGGTCAGCTGACCTGTACCGCTGGTGGTCAGCTGACCTGTGGCCTGCTGACGGAATGTTGGACATCCGAGCGACGATGGCGCAATCGGGCAGGAAATCGGTCATCAATCACCCTGCACCTCTTCATCGCCGTTCGCTTTGCATACACTCTATCCTCACCCGCTTGACCGCTTCCAGTGCTGCAAAATCCTTGCACCAACAGGCAGTCTGTACGTCACCTGAAGTATTCTTGTACTGTGTTACGAGCTTATGCCATATTGGAAACTATGTAATTTTTCCTCTCCAGCTCCGCCTCGAACTATTCTTAAATCCGACTTTTGAAGTGTTCGCCACGCAGGTAAGCTCATTAATTGGCCCGTTGGTGGCGGCGGCGGGCGATGACATCACAGGTGCCGGGTGGTGGCCCGGATGTACGCCTTTCACTGCGCGGCGCCACTGGTCCGCGCCGGAGACGATCATGGCGCCCCGGATACCAGTAATCAACGGCGATATTGGTCTGCCTCCGCACGTTGCAACACGCCACTAAACAGGCAACGAAATCAAGGCGCCCCCATTGTTATGCGCTTGCCGTGGGGCGCGGAGAAGGATGGTGATGTCGGTTGAGCTGACCGCCAGCGGCTCGCCAGTTCGTGCATGAAGTGGTCCGAGTCTGCCCTGAGAGGCGGTCGGAGGCCTCAGCCGGAGTCGGTGCGAGGATTGTCGTACGCGGAACAGAGGTGGCGCGCGGCTGTTGCAGGGTGATACCCAGTGCTCTGGACACCGTCGCAGTGACGACAACGGGGGACGCGCTAGCTTAGTCGGTAGGGAGTTGGACTCTTGGTTGTAAGCTCGTGGGTTCGAATTTCACAACCGGCGGGATTACTGAGTCCACCCGCGACCAACCGGCGTGAGAGGTTGGTGACGCTATGTGACCCAGTAGTCGGATGCGCCGTAAAAGAGCCCAAGTTCCTACCAAGCAGTGACAACAACATCAGAGCGAGGAGAAGCAGGCCCGGACATTACGCTCTGGTCGAACCAATGCGTAGTTTCGTAACTTTCCGGGTGCATGCCCTTTGTCCGTGGATGGACCAAGGCGTCCAACATTCAGGTGCGGTTTTCCTCAGCGATTTCAAGGAAGCTCGGAGAAATAGAAATATTAAGCAAGGTTAGTCTGAGATGAATCACTGCAAATTATGGCCTTCAAGTTGGTTTCGTGGTCTATACCCGACCGCATCCTTGTTCTCATTCCAAGGTATTCTTAGAATATCGGCTTTGCTGTGCATTAGCAAAGTAAGCTCACGTAATTCGTGTGAAAAAGTAGATAGGAAAACATATAGGTTTCAGTGCCGGAAGTGGCCAAAGTCGCCCACTATAGGAAACGACTTACGCCTGTCGAGACCGTCGTGCTGTGCTGCTTTCTGCACAAGGTCAACAGCAACCAATTGGAAACACGAGGGATATTTTACCATGCCTCATTAATTATTATTATTATTATTGTATATATACACACACGCACACGCACACGCACACGCACACGCACACGCACACGCACACGCACACGCACACGCACACGCACACGCACACGCACACGCACACGCACACGCACACGCACACGCACACACACACACACACACACACACACACACACACACACACACACACACACACATATATATATATATATATATATATATATATATATATATATATATATATATATATATATATATATATATATCTATGCATTTATATATGTGTGGATGCCCTCTTCCCCTCCCCTCCCTCCCCGATCATTCACAGGCTATTGGGTGATTTACCTGGAACTTCCACGCCTAAGCTATGCAAGATTACATGTGTGTCGTCCTTATTAGAGCTGCATGCCTGAGCTCCAGCATTGTATCATACAAAAGATATAGCCCAGCTTCTTGGTGGAAAGGTTGAGGCAGCTAAATGATCAATGCAGTCGATGCGCCCTAAAGCCCCCAAGGTTAAGGCATAATCATGTTTGATCAGGAATTGTCTTAAGTAGTAAACGGAGTCCGTTTGATATGAACTCTGATCCAAAGATTATTCACGAATTGCAATGGAGAAATGAAGGTTGACACATGAGACATAGTGGCTTTCATTTACATTTGCATGTGTAAACCACTGGACATCGAAGTTGATGCGTTAGATCGGACTTCACCTACCCGGAAGTGGCCATTGCAACGCTTTGCATGGAGCTCTTCCTTGCCCAGTATGTTGAATGTTGCACCGACAAGCAGAACGGCCGAATGTCTAAGGACCCCAAATGTCCAGGGACCTCAAAGGCCTAGGGACCCGTAAATACTGGGCCACGCTAAAATGCGATGGCTGTTAGGTAATTTGAAACACTCACAACATAGCGTTATCTCTGGTGCTATTTGAGTCCGGTTCTTGTACGTTGGTGGGGAAGTAGATTCCCCAGAGAGATCTCCGAACTTGCCGGCTGATAGTCTCGCAAGGCGGCGTAAGCGAATCTTTACGGCAAACTTTATGTATTTACGTGTATAAAATGCAACGTTTGACTGGCACAAACTCAGCAACTCAGCGATGGGTGGACTTTCACAACTTATTTTCTTCTCTCTAATCTCAATGTACTCCGCTCCGATTTTCATGTATGAATGCTTCATACAGCTGAATGCTACAGTGAAATTTCCTCGAAGTTTGGGCGGATGGGGCAGTTGACCCCATCTACTCTCCATTTTCTGCACTAGTGGATCATCCCACCCTGAGAAGGCTTACGTCGCCCCGTGTCCACCCGCCCTACCGAGTGTGTCATGTCCATCGTCCCATCCTTTACGTCGCCCCGTGTCCACCCGCCCTACCGAGTGTGTCATGTCCATCGTCCAGCCCTTTACGTCGCCCCGTGTTCACTCGCCCTGCCGAGTGTGTCATGTCCATCGTCCCATCCTTTACGTCGCCCCGTGTCCACCCGCCCTGCCGAGTGTGTCATGTCCATCGTCCCGCCCTTTACGTCGCCCCGTGTCCACCCGCCCTGTCGAGTGTGTCATGCCCATCGTCCCATCCTTTACGTCGCCCCGTGTGTCCATGTCCATCGTCCCATCCTTTACGTCCCCCGTGTCCACCGCCCTACCGAGTGTGTCATGTCCATCGTCCCATCCTTTACGCCCCCGTGTCCACCGCCCTGCCGAGTGTGTGTGTCCATCGTCCCATCCTTTACGTCGCCCGTGTCCACCTGCCCTACCGAGTGTGCTGTCCATCGTCCCGCCCTTACGTCGCCCCGTGTCCACCCGCCCTACCGAGGTGTCTGTCCATGTCGCCCTTTACGTCGCCCCGTGTCCACCGCCCTACCGAGTGTGTCATGTCCATCGTCCGCCCTTTACGTGCCCGTGTCCACCAGCCCTGCCGAGTGTGTCTGTCCATCTCCCATCCTTTACGTCCCCCGTGTCACCGCCCTGCCGAGTGTGTCATGTCCATCGTCCCATCCTCACTGGCCCCGTGTCCACCAGCCCTGCTGAGTGTGTCGTGTCCATCGTCCCGCCCTTTACGTCGCCCGTGTCCACCCGCCCTGCCGAGTGTGTCATGTTCATTGTCCATCATTTACGTCGCCCCGTGTCCACCCGCCATGCCGAGTGTGTCATGTCATCGTCCCATCCTTGATGTGCCCCGTGTCCACCCGCCCTGCCGAGTGTGTCATGTCCATCGTCCATCATTTACGTCGCCCCGTGTCCACCCGCCCTACCGAGTGTGTCATGTCCATCGTCCCATCCTTGATGTGCCCGTGTCTACCCGCCCTGCCGAGTGTGTCATGTCCATCGTCCCATCATTTACGTCGCCCCGTGTCCACCAGCCCTGCCGAGTGTGTCATGTTCATCGTCCCATCATTTACGTCGCCCCGTGTCCACCCGCCGTACCGAGTGAGTCATGTCCATCGTCCCATCCTTGATGTAGCCCCGTGTCCACCCGCCCTGCCGAGTGTGTCATGTCCATCGTCCCATCATTTACGTCGCCCCGTGTCCACCCGCCCTGCCGAGTGTGTCATGTCCATCGTCCCATCCTTACGTCGCCCAGTGTCCACCCGCCCTACCGAGTGTGTCATGTCCATCGTCCCGCCCTTTACGTCGCCCCGTGTCCACTCGCCCTGCCGAGTGTGTCGTGTCCATCGTCCCGCCCTTTGCGTCGCCCCGGTCCACCCGCCCTGCCGAGTGTGTCATGTCCATCGTCCCATTCTTAACGTCGCCCCGTGTCCACCCGCCCTGCCGAGTGTGTCATGTCCATCGTCCCATCCTTTACGTCGCCCCGTGTCCACCCGCCCTGCCGAGTGTGTCATGTCCATCGTCCCATCCTTTACGTCGCCCCGTGTCCACCAGCCCTACCGAGTGTGTCATGTCCATCGTCCCATCCTTTACGTCCCCCCGTGTCCACCCGCCCTACCGAGTGTGTCATGTCCATCGTCCCATCCTTTACGTCCCCCGTGTCCACCCGCCCTGCCGAGTGTGTCATGTCCATCGTCCCATCCTTTACGTCGCCCCGTGTCCACCTGCCCTACCGAGTGTGTCATGTCCATCGTCCCGCCCTTTACGTCGCCCCGTGTCCACCCGCCCTACCGAGTGTGTCATGTCCATCGTCCCGCCCTTTACGTCGCCTCGTGTCCACCAGCCCTGCCGAGTGTGTCATGTCCATCGTCCCATCCTTTACGTCCCCCCGTGTCCACCCGCCCTGCCGAGTGTGTCATGTCCATCGTCCCATCCCTCACTTGGCCCCGTGTCCACCAGCCCTGCTGAGTGTGTCATGTCCATCGTCCCATCCTTACGTCGCCCAGTGTCCACCCGCCCTACCGAGTGTGTCATGTCCATCGTCCCGCCCTTTACGTCGCCCCGTGTCCACCCGCCCTGCCGAGTGTGTCATGTTCATTGTCCCATCATTTACGTCGCCCCGTGTCCACCCGCCCTACCGAGTGTGTCATGTCCATCGTCCCATCCTTGATGTAGCCCCGTGTCCACCCGCCCTGCCGAGTGTGTCATGTCCATCGTCCCATCATTTACGTCGCCCCGTGTCCACCCGCCCTACCGAGTGTGTCATGTCCATCGTCCCATCCTTGATGTAGCCCCGTGTCTACCCGCCCTGCCGAGTGTGTCATGTCCATCGTCCCATCATTTACGTCGCCCCGTGTCCACCAGCCCTGCCGAGTGTGTCATGTCCATCGTCCCATCATTTACGTCGCCCCGTGTCCACCCGCCGTACCGAGTGAGTCATGTCCATCGTCCCATCCTTGATGTAGCCCCGTGTCCACCCGCCCTGCCGAGTGTGTCATGTCCATCGTCCCATCATTTACGTCGCCCCGTGTCCACCAGCCCTGCCGAGTGTGTCATGTCCATCGTCCCATCCTTACGTCGCCCAGTGTCCACCCGCCCTACCGAGTGTGTCTGTCCATCGTCCGCCCTTTACGTCGCCCCGTGTCCACTCGCCCTGCCGAGTGTGTCATGTCCATCGTCCCGCCCTTTACGTCGCCCCGTGTCCACCCGCCCTGCCGAGTGTGTCATGTCCATCGTCCCATCCTTAACGTCGCCCCGTGTCCACCCGCCCTGCCGAGTGTGTCATGTCCATCGTCCCATCATTTACGTCGCCCCGTGTCCACCCGCCCTACCGAGTGTGTCATGTCCATCGTCCCATCCTTTACGTCGCCCCGTGTCCACCTGCCCTACCGAGTGTGTCATGTCCATCGTCCCATCCTTTACGTCCCCCCGTGTCCACCCGCCCTACCGAGTGTGTCATGTCCATCGTCCCATCCTTTACGTCGCCCCGTGTCCACCCGCCCTGCCGAGTGTGTCATGTCCATCGTCCCATCCTTTACGTCGCCCCGTGTCCACCTGCCCTACCGAGTGTGTCATGTCCATCGTCCCGCCCTTTACGTCGCCCCGTGTCCACCAGCCCTACCGAGTGTGCCATGTCCATCGTCCTATCTTAACGTCGCCCCGTGTCCCCCGCCCTCCGAGTGTGTCATGTCCATCGTCCGCCCTTTACGTCGCCTCGTGTCCACCAGCCCTGCCGAGTGTGTCATGTCCATCGTCCCATCCTTTACGTCCCCCGTGTCCACCCGCCCTGCCGAGTGTGTCTGTCCATCGTCCCATCCCTCACTTGGCTCCGTGTCCACCAGCCCTGCTGAGTGTGTCTGTCCATCGTCCCATCCTTACGTCGCCCAGTGTCCACCCGCCCTACCGAGTGTGTCATGTCCATCGTCCCGCCCTTTACGTCGCCCCGTGTCCACCCGCCCTGCCGAGTGTGTCATGTTCATCGTCCATCATTTACGTCGCCCCGTGTCCACCCGCCCTACCGAGTGTGTCATGTCCATCGTCCCATCCTTTATGTAGCCCCGGGTCCACCCGCCCTGCCGAGTGTGTCATGTCCATCGTCCCATCATTTACGTCGCCCCGTGTCCACCAGCCCTGCCGAGTGTGTCATGTCCATCGTCCCATCCTTACGTCGCCCAGTGTCCACCCGCCCTACCGAGTGTGTCGTCCATCGTCCGCCCTTTACGTGCCCGTGTCTCGCCCTGCCGGTGTGTCGTCCATCGTCCCATCCTTACGTCGCCCAGTGTCCACCCGCCCTACCGAGTGTGTCTGTCCATCGTCCCCCCTTTACGTAGCCCCGTGTCCACCCGCCCTGCCGAGTGTGTCATGTCCATCGTCCCATTCTTAACGTCGCCCCGTGTCCACCCGCCCTGCCGAGTGTGTCATGTCCATCGTCCCATCATTTACGTCGCCCCGTGTCCACCCGCCCTACCGAGTGTGTCATGTCCATCGTCCCATCCTTTATGTAGCCCCGTGTCCACCAGCCCTGCCGAGTGTGTCATGTCCATCGTCCCATCCTTTACGTCCCCCGTGTCCACCGCCCTACCGAGTATGTCATGTCCATCGTCCCATCCTTAACGTCGCCCCATGTCCACCCGCCCTACCGAGTGTGTCATGTCCATCGTCCCATCCTTTACGTCCCCCCGTGTCCACCCGCCCTACCGAGTGTGTCATGTCCATCGTCCCATCCTTTACGTCGCCCCGTGTCCACTCGCCCTGCCGAGTGTGTCATGTCCATCGTCCCATCATTTACGTAGCCCCGTGCCCACCCGCCCTACCGAGTGTGTCATGTCCATCGTCCCATCCTTTACGTCCCCCCGTGTCCACCCGCCCTACCGAGTGTGTCCATCGTCCCATCCTTTACGTCGCCCCGTGTCCACTCGCCCTGCCGAGTGTGTCATGTCCATCGTCCCATCATTTACGTCGCCCCGTGTTCACTCGCCCTGCCGAGTGTGTCATGTCCATCGTCCCATCCTTTACGTCGCCCCGTGTCCACCCGCCCTGCCGAGTGTGTCATGTCCATCGTCCCATCATTTACGTCGCCACGTGTCCACCAGCCCTGCCGAGTGTGTCATGTCCATCGTCCCATCCTTGATGTAGCCCCGTGTCCACCTGCCCTACCGAGTGTGTCATGTCCATCGTCCCATCATCTACGTCGCCCCGTGTTCACCCGCCCTGCCGAGTGTGTCATGTCCATCGTCCCGCTCTTTACGTCGCCACGTGTCCACCAGCCCTGCCGTGTGTGCAGTACGTGCCGATGTTGAACGCTGGCGATAGCACGTCATCAACAACAGAGCTTTTGAAGTTGTAACACTGGCGTATTGTGCTCCATTTCGCAAGCTATGACTTGCTGTCCAAGCGTGCGGTCACTACAGAGTTGGCATGCGGGCGGTACTCACTGGTTCATCGTGAATGTTCTCGGTTCTTCTCGTATGATAAAGTGTTGGGTTTGACAGTGCGCCTTCCCGGACGGCTCGTTGCTGTCTGTTGCCGGCCAGTGTTGTGTCCGTCCGCTTTGACGACCGCCGCCCGAATTGAGCAGCTCCGCGCAGTTTCGGCCACTTTTGGACGGCTGCGGTATTCGGCCCACTCCTCGGATGCTGAGCTCGGTTTATCAGTAGCGCATCTATTGTGCTTCATCGTGGATTCTGCACTCTTACGCAACCGTGTCCCGCGGCCAGGTATTGCCCAATCACAATCTCGCGTACGGCTGTTATGATCGGCCTTGCGGGCGGCTAGCTGGGCGCTAATCGACACACCGCGGTCTGTGGCGGCACCCTGGCCTGGTGGGCTCCCTGCTGCCCGGCCCAGTATAACGGGACGTCTACATTCGGTGTGTGTGTAAATTTTACTAGCCTGCCACCGTGTAGGTGAAGTCAGCTGTTCATTCAGGCCGTGCCGACAGTCAGTGGGACCGGCTGGTGTGCATGTGCCGGCGAGCGCCCTGCGTGCCGACGGGTGGCGCGGCTCGACGCCGTCGTGACGCACCATTTGTCGGCGTCGCTGGCCGTGGCGGCTGTTTTGATTGTGTCGGCGCCACACACCGCCGTAAGTGGTTCCGAGTGAACGGTTACAGAACGGCAGCGGCGGTTGCCACGTCGCCGAGCGGTATACGCTCGTGAGCGGATCAGCGGCTGGCCGTTGCCAGGCTGCCCGGCGGTGCCGTGTCATCAGCCGGGCCCGCGCGTCGGATGTGTCGCCCGTCCTGCGGTAAACTCGTGAGCGGATCAGTGGCTGGCCGTTGCCAGGCTGCCCGGCGATGCCGTGTCATCAGCCGGGCCCGCGCGTCGGCTGTGTCGCCCGTCCTGCGGTAAACCACGAGCAGAGCCACATACTCAACAGTGTGGCAATGTAGCGTGATGCAGAAGGGGTGAAGTAGGGTCTCAAGCTTCGGACATGGACCGAAGGCAGCTGCAACAAGCCGTGCACTGCCACTCCAAACACGCATTTGATCTGAGTCAAATGGACACGATGGGTGTATTTACAGAGCGTCGTCATTATGTACAATGAGTAACAAAGTATGTATGGGTACAAGAATCAACAATAACAATCGGGCATTCCGTGGGATGCACGCGCTGCGCGGTGGCCCATTGTTTGTGGGGGAAGCCGTCTCTGTGGTGGCCGAGCCAACACTGTCGGCGCGCGCTCGCCCCGCACCCGTCTCCTCTGCTACTGGCCGCCGTGTATGGCTCCGCGCCGGCTCCGTCTCGGGCTCGGCGTCGAGCTCGTCTCGGGTGGCGCGTCGGATCGGGCGCTCAGCGCGGCGCCCCGACTCGGGGCTGCGCGCCGAGCTCCGTCTCGGGCTCTGCGTCGGTGTCCGTGCTGGAGCGCGCACGGAGCGTGTGCCGACTGCAGGTGCGGGCTCGGGAGTCGCCATCTGGGAGTCTGGCCGCCGTGCCTCGGAGGCACGACGGCAGATCCGTGCACGAGCGGCCACCATGTGACCGCTCACACAGCCTCTTGGGGTGGGCGCGCAGGCCCGCTCTGCCACCGCCGCCGCCGCCGCCGCCGCCGCTGTCGTCGGCACCGCCTACAGGCCGTCCGTCTTGTAGCTGTAGCTGAAGCCGCCGTCGTGGTTGGTGTAGATGATGTAGTTGCCGTTACCGTCGTGCACGCTGGTGCCGGGCGCCGAGCGGACGCCGCTCGTGCGCGTCGCCGTCGGCGCCGACGCGCTGGCTGGCGGCGTCGCCAGTAAGCTAGTCGACGCCGGGTACTGGTTGCTGGTGGCGAACGAGCGCGGCAGGCTGTCCAGGCTGCTGATGTAGCCGGCCGGCGCCTGCACATCGCTGATGATCGGGAAGGTGCCGGCGTTCTTCTTCAGGTAGGTGGTCTGCTGGTGCGTGTAGCTCGGGATGTCGGGCGAGTAGCTCGGGATGTCGGACGTGTAGCTCGGGACGTCGGACGTGTAGCTCGGGATGTCGGACGTGTAGCTCGGGATGTCGGACGGTGGGCTGGGCGCCGCAGCTGCCGCCGCCGTGGCGGTGGCGGGGAACTGGAAGCCGGGCGGCGGCAGCATTCTGCGGTAGCCGGGCCCGGCGGCCGGCTCGCTGTCGCGGCCCTCCCGCTGGCCGTACGGGTCATAGCCGAACTCGGGGATGAACGCCTCGGGCTGGCGCTGCACGCGGCCACGGCCGTTGCTCAGGAACGTGCCGGCCGAGCCGAAGCCGCCGGCCGCGCCCGGCGGCAGCACGCCCTGCGGGTTGAAGCCGGGCGGCGGGAACCGGGGCTCCCTGTATGGCGCCTCGTAGTCGTCGATGGGCGTGGTGTCGATGAAGCCCTCGGCGAAGTCGCCGCCCTTGAGCACAAGCAGGTCGTCGTCGAGCAGCCAGATGTCGTCCGGCGCCAGGCCGTCCAGGCTGTCGTAGTCGTCGATGTTGTTGAGCTGCGGCTCGTACTCGCCGGGCGTGTCGCGGTAGCCGTTGTTGAACAGGATCTCCTGGATGTTGTTGCCGATCGGGCGCAGCGTGACCAGCTTCTTGTGGGCGTCGGGCGCCGGCGTGGTGGTGGTGGTCGACAGCAGGTTGGTGTACGTGTCGCCGCCGATGCGGCGGCCCTGGCGCACCGGCTGGAAGCCGCGCTGGAACTGCGGCGCCTGGAACTGCGGCGCCTGGAACTGGCCAGAGAACGCGCCGCTTGACACGCTGCTGGCCGGCTGGCCGTCGGCCGTGTCGGGCCAGCGGGCGCCCGTCTGCGGCCGCGCTGTGGCCGCCACCAGCAGCAGCGCCAGCGGTGCCAGCACACTCAGCTGCAGCATCTGGAGGGCGAGGTCAGGCTGTGTCAAACTCCCGCCTCACGGGCCGGATCGCGGCGAGGTCAGGCTGGGTCACACTCCAGCCTCTCAGGCCAGATCGCGACAAGTCACAAGCCGACACAATCACATACATATGTGCATTGAAACACAAACACATCCACACAGATATGTCGGGCGCCGTGGATTACATCCAGCTGATGTGCGGTAATGAGCAAATGACAGTGATGTCCAATTAAGTGACTAACAACTGTACCGTGCATGGCTAGACCGTTGGATCTTGGGCGTGCTGCCAGACAGCAAACAGCTGTTGGTACACGGTGGCCTCACGAATGAACAGTCATCTGTATTCAGTTCTAAGAGTCTGCGGGCCGGCGCCGCACTGCCGGCCAAGGCTGCCCCGCTTTGCACCTTGACACCGAATGCCCAGCTCGCCTGGCGAACGCCCCCGACCCCGAACCCGGCCGGCGAAAGGCAGTCCGCCCGCCATGTACCGTGCACAACAGTCGGCTGGTGGCCATGATGACAGCACGGAGTCGACGGCTCGGTTTGCCGAGTGGGGGTGGCCGGTCCGGTCACGAGCCGATCCGGGTTGGCACGGTCTCTGCACCGGCGGCCCTGAGCGCGCGTCCGACCTCGGCCAGTCACAGTGCACGACTGGGCGGCCTCCGTCGGCCGGCGACACCCACCGGCGGTCCGGCCGACTGTGTGTGCCAGCTGGTGTGACAGTGCGGGCTGTCGGCACGGCCCAGCGCGTGGCGCGATTGTCTGCCGGCGGCCGACCGCGACCCGACCGCGACCCGGCCGCCCTCGGTCAGCGGTGTGTGTCAGCTCGGCCGGGAGGCGATGCCGCCCAGCTGCGGCCGAGCTCACGCACGCGCCGCACACCCGCCCGGCCCGAAAGCTCACCTTGACCTTGGGCGATATTTGGGCGTGGGTCGGCCGGCGGCTGTGTCGATGTGGGCGTGAGTCGGCCGGCGGCTGTGTCGAGATGCTGCGACACCTGCGAGTCGACGACTGCTGGCGCCGGTCCCGTCCGATGAGCTCCGCTCGCGCGCTGCGCAAGTACTAGCGATCAGCGGCGGCGCGGCGGCAGATATACATTGGGGCGGCGGCCGCGCGGTGGCGCCAAGGTCGCTGCCCGCTGCCGAGCTCGGCCGGCCCGGGCACGTGGGGGTGCCATGCAGCTCCGGCTGCCCCGGCTGCCCGCTGCCGTGCTCAGCCGGCCTGGGCGCGTGGTGGTGCCATGCTGCCCCTGCTGCCACGGCTGCCCTGGCTGCCCTGGCTGCCGGCTTCCGTGCTCAGCCGGCCCGGGCGCGTGGTGGTGCCATGCATCCCCTGCTGTCACGGCTGCCCTGGCTGTCGGCTTCCGTGCTCGGCCGGCCCGGGCACGTGATGGTGCAATGCTGCCCCAGCTGCCCTGTCTACCCTGGCTGCCCCGGCTGCCCCGTCCGCCCCGCCAGCACGACCCTCCGCCACCGCCCAGATGGATGACGCATTCGCCATGTTTATCTCTCCTTGTCGGCCGTGAAATTGTCGACTGTTGTAAGCGCCGGCTGACTTGGGCCGCACTCGCCGGCTGCCGATCAGTCTCGGTGTCGGTTCCAGCCCAGCGGTGCGGCGGAGGGACATCCAAACACGCTGAGCGTAACGAGGGTGTTACTCCCTGTTCCGACGGAACGTCGACCGTTGACGCTACTCGCCGTGATATCGACCGATTGTGTCCGTGCCCCTGTTTGGCACTGTGTGTGGCCAGGCTGGGCCTGATGGGCTTGTGTCGCGACTCGCACCTCCTTCACGGCACCATTGTCGCGCCGTCCGGTCGTGTGGCCACGTTGCTGACCGAGCAGGGGTGAGCTCGTGCGGACGGTAGTACGTGGCGCGTCTGTGAGCTCGTGCGGGCGGTAGTGGTGCCGTGTCTGTGGGCGGCGACGCTTCCTTCTGGCCGCCAGCAGTGATGGTCGGCCCTCGGCCCCATTGTGGCCGAGCGTGGCGCGGGTCGGGTAGGGTCATGACCCGACACCAGCCTTCGGGGACCGTTGGGTCGCCTGCTGCTGGTGGCACGTACCTCCCGCTCACATCACACCCGAACTGCTGTTGAAACCTTGGCAACTGATTGTGCACTCGTTCAAGTTATGCTTTCTCCACTCATAGCTAGACCTGCTCGTTAAGTTTGATATTCACAGGTCGCATCACAATATTCCGTATGGAGTGGTCGCGGTTGTGTTCACACCATGGCACTTTACCGTGGCAGTAGCTCGCCGGTGCAGTTTACCAGCTCTGCCGAGCTGGCCGAGCTGCCGAGCTGCCGAGCTTCGATCCGTGCCGGACACCCGGGTCAGCTCGGCTGGTGGTGCCTCGATCCGGAGGCTGTGTGTTTAAAATCAAGCCGGCGGACGCGCTTTATCGATCCTTTAGGTGGGGCTATTCAGTTGATGTAGCGCATCTAAGGTCAAGCGCTAAAGGCTCCAATGACTGATATAGACGGAGCCACATTCGACTACGCTGGCGTACATCATTTTTTTCCCGTTTTCCAATGCCGCCTATGGCGTTTTGTGCTGGCATCCACAGTGTAATATTGCTCGCACCGCTTAGAAGTTCCACGCTTCGTGGGATAGAACCTCCCCCTACGCTAAGACGTTATAATGTACCTCCGATCCTGAAATCTGCAGATATCGTGTTTGTGTCGTAGCCAGCGGGATAGGGTGGCACTACATCATTTCCAGATGGGCAGATAATGCCAGTCACGTATGCCAGCTGTGTGGCAACCACAGGCCTCGTGTCCCTGGTGTCGCGCATCGCCAACAGTGCGCCGCGCTTTACTTCCTGTCCTCCCTTCGCCGATGTGTGTACACGTTAGTTTCGGGGCGTGCAGTCGCTTTCGCTGGTACCTAGCGATGCATCCAGTGTTTTCTGGGGGGGGGGGGACGGGTGGAAGTAACATGACAGAGACACCTCTGAAGACGCGACTATTGAATGCCTAATATTTGCCAATTTATGTTGGTTTCTGGCGGAGGTTGAATATGAAGCCAAGCTAGGTCATGTGAGATGCACTATGGCTTGCAATAGACGGTCAGTGTTTTGACCTTTTATAGGAAGGCACAAACATCCATGTTTTTATCCTTTGTTTCATTTGTTGGCCAATTTGCAGCATTTCGAACCCATTCTGTGTTCCGCCTCACGATCACTACAGGCTGTTCCGCCTCACATTTCCCCGGACGACCCTCATGCCACTCCGGGCACTCCGGGGTTCCAAGGAACCCCACTTGTAAGCGGGGCATCTGTGGGTCATCGAGTGTCCTGCTCTAATTTTATATTGCATGGCTCCCTCGTATCCGAACGAACCAGTAACAAAGTCTGAACCAACACATGAATGTATGGGCCCGAACAAGACTAATAGTTATCGCTGATGGTTAGGCGCTCTAATACCATCTTGGACTGTCCGGTTTTGGACCTCGCCACCAGGCAGGCTGCAGCCTCGGGTGATGGATATTGTGGCTGCTGCTACGGTCCATCAGTTCTGGACCTCGTGACCAGTCAGGCTGCAGCCTCGGGTGATAGATGTTGTGACTACTGCTGCCGTTCGTTTTGTAAATCATCCATTTCAGGGATGATCAGTAAACAGATGGTGTTTTGATGGCAGAGAAAGGAAAGAGGACGGAATGGATGTATTTGAATAAAGTAAGAAATGATAGGCTGTAGAAGGAGGCGACCAGAATTATAATATCAGGCGTCACCAAAAATCACGCCGTTTAGAGCTGGCGTAGATGGATGTGTTATATGTCCCAGTATCAGACCAGAGACCAGTGCCCAGGTAGTGCTGACAGCAAGGGTTGTCCATCCCAACACCGGCCCAGAGACCGGTGGTGCTGGAGGCAGGGGCTGTCGGTCCCAACACCGATCCAGAGACCGGTGGTGCTGGCGACAGAGGCTGTCGGTCCCAACACCGACCCAGAGACTGGTGCCCAGCTAGTGCTGGAGGCAGGGGCTGTCGGTCCCAGCACCGACCCAGAGACCGGTGCCCAGCTAGTGCTGGAGGCAGGGGCTGTCGGTCCCAACACCGATCCAGAGACCGGTGCCCAGGCAGTGCTGGAGGCAGGGGCTGTCGGTCCCAACACCGACCCAGAGACCGGTGCCCAGCTAGTGCTGGCGGCAGGGGCTGCCAAGGTCGGTGCGCCTGCGGCGGCTCACTGCCGACCGTGACAATGACCGTCGGTGACGGGTCTCGTGACGTGCATCACGATGGCCGTCGGCGATGGCCAGCGCCGCGACTGTCGACAGACTGATGAGCCCCGGCGGGTGGCGCGCCGCCGGTCCCCACCGACGGCGACGGCGGCCGGCCTGTTGCCGGGTGGCGTCGGTGGGCCGGGTCGCGCCCGCTGCAGACCACATCTCGCCGACACTAACTCGCATGATCAGCCCGTCAGCCAAGTCGTAACCCGACCTTGCATTCTGTGCCTGCAGTTGGTTAATGTCTGTTTTGTGCGGCCGTCAAGTGCGCTGCCTGCCACCGGCTGGGACGTTCAGCCGCCGTCGATAGGCAGAGTGTGGGGGATATCTTGTCCCCCTCATGGTCATCTTCCGAAGCAATTCCGGCCATGCTATTTCAAATCACAATCGCTTCCTCATGCCTTCGTCCACAATCGTTGAGCAAGTTTGTTTTGAGCCAGCTAAGCACCTCAATTTGGATGTATAAGGTAACAGCAGGTTCGGGTAATATGAAGTCCGGGCTAAGGCAGCTCGACATCCAATTATCGATGGTTAGACATCCGTTTCTCCTAGCTGTGCAGGTAATATAGTTTATCGTTGTGTCCGGCGTCATTGTGCCATGTGCGATGATGAACTTGAAGCTGATACTTTATCTGAAAGAGGCCGCAGAAGATCCGATTGGAGGGATTAGACGTTTGAACCCCCAGCGGCAGTGAATCTGGTGCAATAGCGAACGCAATCGGGCAACCAAATAATAGTTACCTCCGCCAGCTAGTGGCGCCTTAAAAGCATTGTTCCGCCAGTTTTAGGAGGCTACGGGACTGCGATGCAAAAGAGAGGAGCACTTAAGCAAGTGCTCCACTCTTTTGCGTTGCAGTCACGATCAGCCTGACCACTAAGGTTGATTGTGTTCGTAATTTCCAGTGCTACATTTTCGTTGATGTAGTTGATGAAATCAGTCACGTGTGTCCTTGGTCATTGGCAACCTCAATCATGTACACCACAATAGATGAAGGATGTCGCTAAGCACTGGTGAAAGCCACGTTTCTCTACGTGGTCCAGAACAAAGGTTGGATAAGTGCAAAATTGCCCCGCCTCCGGCAGAAGTATGGCAAAGGTATGGTCTGCCGGCAGCAGTTCACCGATTGAAGCAGTTTGAAAAGGATTTGTAATGAACACCTTGGCATCGCATTTCACTAGCTTGTTAAGCATTGGGTACTATAAATTATTGAGTGCATATCGTGCCTGGGTAGTAACATTTATTCGGATTGCATACGTGGAGTGGTATTTGCAACTGAGCGGTACCTGGTGATTAGCCCTGACATCCGAGTTGAGTGCAGTTCTAGGAGCCCAGGTGCGAGACGGGGCGCCGGCTATGACAAGACTTCAGAGAACTGTCGGCTGCAGTGCGGGAGGGGGCGGTGGGCGGTCGGCAGGCGACGTCTGCAGCTGGGGCCGGGGCGGGAGCCCACACTCCGCCGCCGCCCCGGCTCACGGCGCTCGCGAGCCCAGTGCTGTCACGGTGCGGCCGCGTCACGTGACGCCGCCGCCGCACCGTCGTCTGTCGGCCCGCATGTGACGTGTATGTCGACCTGTCGTCACGCCGAGCGGCAGGAGGCCGTGCAGCACGCGGTCGTGGCTCCCGGGAACCGGCGCCCTGTCCGACGCTGCCGTCGGCGGTGGTGTGCTGCACTGCCGCCAGTCGAGATAGCCGGCCATCTCCCAGCCGGCGTCTGGGTGGCCGCTCCTCACTGTCCGACCGGCCACTGTGTGTTGTGTGGCCGTTCCGGCTGTCCTTCGACCGGTGGCTGTGTGGCCGCTCCGGGCTGTCCTCCGACCGGTGGCTGTGTAGCCGCTCAGGGCTGTCCTCCGACTTGTGGCTGTGTAGCCGCTCCGGGCTGTCCTCCGACTTGTGGATGTATAGCCGCTCCGGGCTGTCCTCCGACTTGTGGCTGTGTAGCCGCTCCTGGCTGTCCTCCGACTTGTGGCTGTGTAGCCGCTCCGGGCTGTCCTCCGACTTGTGGCTGTGTAGCCGCTCCGGGCTGTCCTCCGACCGGTGGCTGTGTAGCCGCTGCGGACCGCCGGCTCTCGGCAGCGGCTTGTTGCACCAGCGTGCAATGCCCCGTTTCCTCCTGGCTAGTTCTTTCTGTTGGTAACTGCCACAATTTACAATTCACACGACTATCCCCAATGCGTGATTAGCTCTAAATTAGTGTGTGAATGAACTTGCATGGTTTGCCTTCGTTGCGTTCGAAGCTGTGTGGTTCGAACAGCCATGGAGCGTGTTTCGGCCGGCGTTGATCGACTATGGCGATACGATTGCATGCGGGAGACTGGCCACGCGGTCAGGCCCGTGCCGCTCAGTAGTTCGGCAATCGATGTTCAAATTGAGCCTGGCCGGGCACACGCAAATCACGTCCTCTGACGACTGGTTCCGTTTCAGGTAAGCCGCCGGGCTGATGGGGTGACGCGGGCAATTTTTGGCGCCGATGACGCTGACGGCGAGACGTGACATCGTGAGGTGAGTATCAGCTGTGGCCTTCACGCCTTTTTAGCCCTGCTCTGCAATTCTAAAAACGGCCGGGAGAATGCATCTCCGACACTGGCGGTCACGACGCCGGCCCGTGTGAACGTTCCCACAGTGGGCGGTCGCGACGCGTCCCCCTGATGGTGGCGCCGTCAGGCAGATCGCCTGCGCCTGCGCCTGCGCCTGCCGCTCGCAGTCGCGGTGGCCTTTATCCGGCCGTCGCCGCACGCCAACACAAAGCCGGCCAAATCGGCGTGAGGCGACTGGCGTGACGTGGCTGGTGGCCGCGACCGTGTCGGCTTCGGGCGATGAATGCGGAATTGGCCGGGAGCGTGCCGTGCGACGCGGTGAACGCGTCACCCTCTTGGCGTGTACGGCGTGGGGAGACGCGAGGCATCTTCTGGGGAAGCGTCTTCCGACGAACATGTCGCCCCCGCGCCGAACCTCCCTGGGTGTATCGCATGATGGAAGGGTATGCGGAACTCCGGAAGCGTGCCGTCTGAGGGCCGCAGGAAGGACAGACGTTTGGTGCTGCCTGGGGCGTGCCACGTCGGAGGAAGACGTTCCGACACCTTGCAGTGGCGTGTGTCGTGAGGGGAAGACGTTCGAAAACTACCACGACTGTACCACGTGAAGGACACATTTTCCGCCGTGCAGGAACGTAGCTGGTGGGAGGCAAAGACTTGGCGCTAGCCTGCGGCGTGTCGCGTGCTGGGAAGCCGTTTGACACGCGGTAGGGACTTGCCGCTCGAGAGGAAGGTATTCGGGCGGCCTGCGGGCCGTTGGCTGTGCGCCACGGCCGCCCGGTGCCCCGTGATGAACAGGTGTTTCCGACACCCTGTGCGGACGTGTCACGTGAAGTGGAGGTGTCCCCGACACCCTGTGAGGACGTACCGCGTGAGGTGCAGGTGTTCCCGACACCCTGTGCGGACGTGGTATGAGCAGGTGTTCCCGACACCCTGTGCGGACGTGTCACGTCAGGTGCAGGTGTCCCCGACACCCTGTGCGGACGTACCGCGTGAGGTGCAGGTGTTCCCGACACCCTGTGCGGACGTGCCGCGTCAGGTGCAGGTGTTCCCGACACCCTGTGCGGACGTGCCGCGTGATGAGCAGGTGTTCCCGACACCCTGTGCGGACGTGTCACGTCAGGTGCAGGTGTTCCCGACACCCTGTGCGGACGTGCCGCGTGATGTGCAGGTGTTCCCGACACCCTGTGCGGACGTGCCGCGTGAGGTGCAGGCATTTGACAGCGTTCAGTGACGCGCCGCGTGAGAAGTGGGCATTCCGTCAGCCGGACTGTCCCGGCCGGCCGGCGCCGGTGTCGTGTCGTCTGGCAGAGGCGCCGGCCGTAGGTGCACACACGCACCCGCTCATGTGTACTAATGACCCGGTCAGCTCCGGTGCGCGCCGCCGGGCACGGGTCGCCAGCCGCCGCCCGGTCAGCCGCCGCCTCACTCACCAGAGCCGGCCCGGCCGTGTAACCGGGCCTCTGACTCCAGGCCGCTGGCGCCGGAGGCCCGGTCGGCCAGCCGGGCTGTCGGCTCGAGATGGCCGCAGGTGGCCTCCTACCGCACGTGTGTTGCGGCGAGTATTGTCCGCCACAACTGCAGGCCAGCAGCCATTGCCACCTGATGAAATGCACACCCATTTTAGGCACATCAATACAGACGCCACTCATTTGCACTGACAATTTTGATGTTCAGAATACCACTTACCAGGGAATTCCTGCATCCCACTGATGCAGAAGGTTGCATCACGAACTTCTCCAAGAGTGGTAAATCAAGTTGCAAATGGAATCCCCTCTTCCGGGAATACCAGCTTATACATGATCTGAGCCGATTGAGCGGGGCCCTCGTGACGTCACCGGCCGTGTCCTGCAGCTGCCACGTCGGCACCGATTGGGCGGGGTCCTCGTGACGTCACCGGCCGTGTCCTGCAGCTGCCACGTCGGCACCGATTGGGCGGGGCCCTCGTGACGTCACCGGCCGTGTCCTGCAGCTGCCACGTCGGCACCGATTGGGCGGGGCCCTCGTGACGTCACCGGCCGTGTCCTGCAGCTGCCACGTCGGCACCGATTGGGCGGGGTCCCTCGTGACGTCACCGGCCGTGTCCTGCAGCTGTCACGTCAGCACCGATTGAGCGGGCTGCACGATGAAGCTGCCTTTCGGCGGTGCATGATGGTCCGGCTCGTTTCCATTCTGAGGCCAATTTCACTAAAATCACAAGTTGTGTATTCACACAGGATTCGATGTGAATGCACCATTTGTGTTTTTATCTGTAAAGGTGGCATTTCACTAACATCACGAGTTAACAAAACTACGAAATCCAAAGTACATAGTTTGTCAATCACAAACTATGGGAAAATGTGCGTGATTACATCGTTTGCATTTCACGAAGATTGTTGATTGTTGATTGTCAACAATCGTGGTAAGTACACCGCCTATAATACACACGTTCTAGGTTGTGTTAATTTTGATGGAGAGGACTGTCAGTCCAGAAGAAAATGGATGAACGTGATTGGTTTTTCGACGAAGTTCAGCTGCAGCAATCAGCTGGGAATTTAGTGGGTCTCGAGACTCGCGGACTGACGAAGGAAGATCGCCAACCCCATCTTTATCCGCCACAGGCGGAGGAGAAGGGGAGGTGAGGAGTGGAGCTGAGTACCGCCCCCCCCCGCCAGTTCGCAAATTCCCCTCTCCCCTGGATCCGTCACCGGGGGTGGGGGGGGGGGGCTTTCATTGACATCAATGGGTGCCAAATCCAACCAACATTCAGAGTCCCCCCCCTCCAATATACGCCAGTAATGCTCGAGCAACGAGGAATTTAACTTGACTTGGGGGAGGGTACCTTTAGCATATTAGCCGAGACGTATTAGCGTGAGAGGTCACCGTCCCCCATACCAGACCCATCAGATTCTCGACTTATGGTGCTGGTGTTCGCGCTCCTGATATTTATTCAGCATGATTATTTTATGTATGCTGAATAATTTGTATTTGATTGATCGGCCAATGGATTCGGATACTGGTTACTTACGTGCTTGTTGTTTATTTTATGAATTTCAACAGTTCAAACCTGTTCTCAACTTTGGTCTTCATAATTGCACCATCAATGTCGATATTTGAAATGTGTGGTGGCTGTGAACGCGGGTTTGTTTACATTCCAGGCTCAGCTGATTTTCTGATCAAGGATTTATGGTGTTGAATGACGTTTTGGAAGAAATCTCATATTTTGCATCGTTTGGTCGGACCGCGGTAGCTCAGTTGGTAGAGCGTCGGACTCTTGATCGCAAGACTGTGGGTTCGAATCTCACAACCGACGGAATTTACCGAGTCCACCCGCGACCAATCGGCGTGATAGGTTGGCGACGCTAAATGACCTAGCGGTTGAATGCATCGTAAATAACCCAAGGTTCGTCGTTTGGTCTGATGTATTTTAATTATTTGTTATGTTATTCCTTGGACAGTATTTTATCACTTCATCATTCTTGGGAATGCATCACATTATTTTGGGATGTGTATGTTGTGTTATCACTGAAAAGCATTGTAATATAACATCGTTTGTAAAACAATCACAAAATAGTGTCCGAATTACACTGTTTGTCGATGAGCGGTATGAGCACAAAGACAATAGTGAAATTGGTCTGGCACGGCTCCAGGAGCCATTCCTAATGGCTACTCTGATGGTTTGGCTGGGCCCGGCGCACTTTGGCTGACCCCAGTGACGGCGGTACCTGTGGTACGGGTCGGGCCCGGTGACGGCGGTACCTGCGGTACGAGTCGGGCCCGGTGACGGCGGTACCTGTGTCGGTGCCGCCGAGAGCAGCGTCTCCCGGTGCGCGCTCTGCGTGACGTCATGGCCCCCGGGTGACCTTGCCGCTGCAGTGGTCCGGATCGCACACGGAATCTGTGACGTCACCAGCTGTGACGGTGGCGCCGGATCGGCCGCTCGCCGCACACCGGCTGACATTGTTGTAGTCCCGTTTAGGACGTGACTTGGTTTTCGTCATTATGTCGTGATCATGATGATTCACACAGGTGAGTCAGACGTTCGAGCAAAATGGAATGTCTAAAATGTGGTTGAAAAGTGTCGCCGAGAATAACCGGGCGATGAACAAGTGTATGGGAATGGAATTATCAGAGACGAACACCAAGAAGGAAGATCAGAAGGGGCTATAGTCATTTTGTTCGTCATGTTGCTCCCCAAGAAGTCGTTTTTGTTGGTCGCTTTAGTTGCAACTGTTCGTCATTACGTATTCAACGTCCAGCCCATCGGTAGATGGTTACTTGCATAGTCGACAACACGTGGGACTGTAGTACTGTAACATGTACTCATTAATTTCTCGTGTTCTATCTAAAGAAATTGGATGGAAGCGTGGACCGATGTGGGTTGATGCGTGGTGCTGATATGGCGGGACGTGCCGCCGATGTGGCGGGACGTGGTGCCGATGTGGCGGGGCATGGTGCCGATGTGGAGGGACGTGGTGCCGATGTGGCGAGACATGGTGCCGATGTGGCGGGACGTGGTGCCGATGTGGCGGGGCATGGTGCCGATGTGGAGGGACGTGGTGCCGATGTGGCGGGACATGGTGCCGATGTGGCGGGACATGGTGCCGATGTGGCGGGACGTGGTGCCGATGTGGCGAGACATGGTGCCGATGTGGCGGGACGTGGTGCCGATGTGGCGGGACGTGGTGCCGATGTGGAGGGACGTGGTACCGATGTGACGGGATGGGCGCTAAATGACCAAACCTGGTCGATGCGCCCCAAAACTCAAATAACCAACCAAGATGTGACGGGACGCGGTGCCCATGTGGCGGGACGTGGTGCCGATGTGGTTGGACGTACCGCCGATGCAGTGTTAAAATAATGGTTTTTCGTTACGTGTGAGATGTGAAAACGTCGAAAATCAAAACGGATGTCGAAATTTGCCGAAATTGGCCGCGGAATTAGTGTCATTTAAGATGTTTTTTATGTCTCATGCTCAAACTTGAGGCAATGGCGTACTTATGACTGTACCTTTATCATTGGTTTTGATATTCATAATTTAGGAAGAGCTATATTATGGAGAGCAATACAAATATATGTGCAATACACTGGTAGTATGTGCCATAGCACATAGGTAATCCCTATACATAAAATTGCATTGTGGAATGTTCGTGTATCACTATCCCTTATCGACAGCATGAGCATGACAGGGGTAAAATAATGGTTTTTCGTTAGGTGTGAGATGTCGAAACGAGCACAATAGGATGTCGAAAGTGTCCATGGAATTAGTGTGATTAAAAATGATTTTGATGTCTTTCAGACTCATCTTTGAGTCAATGGTGTAGGTACTTATGAATGTACCTTCATCATTTGTTTTGAAATTCAGAATTTATGAAGAGCTATATTCAGGATAGGGAAACTAATACCCATGCTATAAACTGGTATTGTATGCCATATCACATTTAGGTAATCGCTTTACCTGAAATTGCGTCAGGAAATGTTCGTGTATCATCATTCCTTATCGAGAGCATGGACATGATACTTATAAGCGGGATACTGTTAGAAAGGTGACACGAAGACTTCATAAGCACGCATCAAGGAGCAGGATGTCGATACTTCTTGGAGAAGGATGTCGATTGAGCGCTCTTCCACCCTATTTCACGAATAATGTATCACTGCGCCGATGTGGCGGGACGTGCCGCCTCCGGAGAGATGCTCTGCCACTCCGGACTGATGCTCCGCCTCTCAGGAGGGACGTGCCTCCACTGCCGATGATGCATCTGTCTAACAAGCCGTGTTTCGGGTCGTGCCGCTGATATTGAAACGGCGCGGCCGCCTTCTGGAAAATCCGCCGAAACTCGGACCGGTACAGGCCGAGTGACGTCATGCCGGGAACGTCTCGCGAGACGCGCCCACCGCTCAGCGGATTTTCCGGTAGGTGATTTTTCTTTCTTTTCTTGGCGCCCGTATGACGCCTGGGAGTGAAGATGCCGGTCATCGTACGACAAGTGACGTCAGAGTTGGTGAATTTATCGGACACGTATGGCGTCAGTCCGTGCCACACGACGCGTCCGCTCGGTCGAGTTATAGTACAGCATGAAAGCCGTGTCCGGGACCGGAGAAAACAGCTGACGTCCGGGAGCGCCACTGGCGCCGATATCCGCGCCGCACTTCTGGCATGCAATCTGCAGCAAACAAAAAACGGGCCATGGTGTATTGTCAAAATACAGGATGTTACAAGACGTATGTGGCTGGCTTCAATGAAGCTATAGGCATAGACGTCACGTTGACATCGCGTACAGACAGGATACCCAATGTAGTACGGCAAAATAAGTGTTGCGGCGTGAGTTTTGGGTGACAGTTATGGTTATGGCGATGGCATTGGTGGGGACCAGTGAACACACAGAAGGGGGAGAGTGAGTTTAGAGGCGTGCCGGACCGGGAAGGTAACTTGCGTGCGTAGGTAACTTGCGCCGCCTTTAAAGCGAGTGGGTTTTGCAGGCAAGTCTAAGGCAAGTGTACATTTACGTTAAAGGAGTCTTACGTTATAGTGTATGTGACGTTAAGGTGCTGAAGGCGGGAGCTGGGCGGGGAACATCACCCGGGTGTTGAGTGGTTTTAGTTTTACTTTGCTCCTTCACAAGATAATTTGTAATTGGAGTGGGGGAGGGGTGACGATAAGGTTGATCTTGCCAGGGCGCCGGCATTAGTCTACTCTTGTCGAAGAGCACCAAGGGGTCTATACCGTTCGGACATTGTGAACACACATAGCACTGGACATAAATAACCATTAAGGCGTTGTTTTTCCCCTGAGCTATGCAATTGTGTAACTGTAATGCAGTTTGAAAATGGCATGCGGAAAAGCTGTCACCCATCAATAGGATTAACGTGTTTTGTTTGAGGAAGGCTCACATGGGCGATGTTCGGAAGGCCGAAGTATCCGTAATAGAGGCTTGATGACAAGCTTGCTCAATTTTTAAAGCGTATTGTACGGAATTACAACATGAAGGCTTTTTATTTGCTCATTGATGAAGCACGCATCGTTTCAAACAAGCAAGCAGACGTGCAAGCTTGTCAAAAAGCCAGCACGCATCGCATATCCATATGCATGATATACTCTCATCATAATGCATCTATCTCACCTGCTCTATGTTCGGGACTGTTTCTTAAGCATATATCCACCAAAGCAATCAGTTCTTCAGAACACTAGTCGTGTATGTCTACCGCGAAATGGCCTCGGAGGCGCGTTGCTCCGCCGCTCGCAATTTCGGCATCGATCCTCGAGGACCGAGACAGGTCATGCGGTCCCATTGTCGATATGCCCATCATCATTATCATCATCATCATTGTCATCATGATCATCATCAGCATGATCATCAACATTAACATCATCATCGTCATCGTCATCATCGTCATCATCGTCATCATCGTCATCGTCGTAGTCGTAGTCGTAGTCGTAGTCGTAGTCGTAGTCGTAGTCGTAGTCGTAGTCGTAGTCGTAGTCGTAGTCGTAGTCGTAGTCGTAGTCGTAGTCGTAGTCGTAGTCGTAGTCGTAGTCGTCGTCGTCGTCGTCGTCGTCGTCGTCGTCGTCGTCGTCGTCGTCGTCGTCGTCGTCGTCGTCGTCGTCGTCGTCGTCGTCGTCGTGTGGTCGTCGGTCGTGGTCGTCGGTCGTGGTCGTGTGTGGTGTGTTGTTTTGGTCGTCGGTCGTCGGTCGTCGGTCGTCGGTCGTCGGTCGTCGGTCGTCGGTCGTAGTCGTCTGACCGCATGGTGGTGCAGACCACCGTCAGCTTCTAGTGCCATTGATTAAAACCCAGTTACTGGCTTGCAATTTACTTTTTCTGCTGGATCTTCAATATCGTAAGGTCTGACGCGAAGTTACGTCAGTTCTGCATTCGTGGAAATAAGTGAGATGATCAGGGAATTAATGTTAATGTTTGTCATATCTGGTAACGAATAGAAAACTTTCATACTTACATTTTCAAATAATTCTTCTAAGACCTAATACATAGTCGTCCCATTACACCGATGGTCAAGAATGTCATCCCATTGCACCAATGCTGGGACAGTCGTGCCATTGCACCAATTATGGGACTGTGGTGTCATTGCACCAATGATGGTACTGCCGTGCTATTGCACCAATGACGTTAGCCATGAGACCAATGACGACGAGGATGGGGTGTGTATTTCATTACGCCAATGGTGGGACTGCCGTCCCATTGCACCAATGGTCGGTCTGTGGCTGAGTACAGCCCCCCCCCGTGCGGGCGCCGAGTTACGCTGGGAATCGGCCAGGTGTCCGTCCATAAACGAGTCATGTCATCGTGACCGCCGGCTCCTGCCACTGCCAGCTGTATATCTAACCTTGCCTCTAAATACCCGCCGGCCGACTGCATGCCTCTGCCTGCAAAAGCCGTCCATAACGGTCAAATACCATAAAAGGCCTATCTAACAGCTCAGGCAACCGCATCGTGTTCTATCTTGTCGGACAACAATTTGTTTAATCAAATGGAAGCGGCACCCACCCCAGCGTAAACTAGGCCACCGGATTGCCACCGGAAAACATCTGGGGAAAGAGACGTGCTTTCAGTTCGACCTCTGGTCGGCCGCATTAAAGGATCAAACGGAAGTTTGTGATGATTGCTGGCCGGCCTACACCGGCCAGCGGCTGAGTGTCGACACACGTGTCGGCGGCGGCAGCGCCGTGCAGAACTCGCCGGTACGACTGTCGAGGCCGTCGGTACACCGCGTCACCAGCCGACCATGTCTCGGCGTGCCGTCGGTACACCGCGTCACCAGCCGACCGTGTCTCGGCGTGCCGTCGGTACACCGCGTCACCAGCCGACCGTGTCTCGGCGTGCCGTCGGTACACCGCGTCACCAGCCGACCGTGTCTCGGCGTGCCGTCGGTACACCGCGTCACCAGCCGACCGTGTCTCGGCGTGCCGTCGGTACACCGCGTCACCAGCCGACCGTGTCTCGGCGTGCCGTCGGTACACCGCGTCACCAGCCGACGGCGTGCGCGGTCACCGCGTACAGGACCGTGTCTCGGCGTGCCGTCGGTACACCGCGTCACCAGCCGACCGTGTCTCGGCGTGCCGTCGGTACACCGCGTCACCAGCCGACCGTGTCTCGGCGTGCCGGGCGGTCACCACCTCCGTCCGGCGACAGGTACGGTACACATACGAGTGGTGTACAGGTGGTGACCACCTCCGTCCGGCGACAGGTGGCCGCACGGTACACATTCGAGTGGAGTGCAGGTGGCCGCACGGTACACATTCGAGTGGTGTGCAGGTGGCCGCACGGTACACATTCAAGTGGAGCACGGCTGCCGGCCCGGTTACCGAGGAAGCGCCGCCGTCGACGGTGGCGTAACACTGTTGCCTCACACACGCACGGCCTGTTGCCACCGGCCGGCGAACCGGCACCGCCACTAGATCATGACGCCGGCGGCGAGCGCACAAATCACACACGCGCGGCCGGCCACGTGCCGGTGTAAACAGAGCGGCGGCCAGTCGGCGCAGACCAGAACCGTCCGCAGTTGACCGTGCTGGGCTTCCCACCAGTGTTGACTGAATCTCCAACATGGCACAGCCAGCTGGGATAATTGGGAGCTTTGAACGGAAGCCTATGTTTTGAGTGTTTGTGGAGTGCCTGTATAGACATCAGGCCCCCAGTCTTGGCATCTGGCGCCATCAAATGTATTATGTGTGTGTGTGTGTGTGTGTGTGTGTTTGTGTTTGTGTTTGTGTTTGTGTTTGTGTGTTTTTGGGTATGTGTGTGTATGTGTATATTTATGTGTGGCGTTCACAAGAAAGAAGGTACTTGATACGTAGTCTGGGTGGCCCCTTAATTGGGATGGTCCGCCACGGGTGGTTTCGTGCCGGGAGCGGATCTGACGTTTGTGGGCTTACCGCAATCCTGACAAATGCCCCAAACGCCAATATCTCCGGCAACGTAATGCACACGGAACGTCTCGAGCTCGCATGGGCCGCTGACTGCGACTGTGCGTGCTCTGACATTCGACTATCTGGTGAAGTGTTTCGGTTTCCTGCTGATGTGGCTTCGGATTGGCGAGATCGAGCTGGGTTATGCCGTGCTTTTTCGTGATAGCCGATGTTTTACAGATTCTTTTAACAAGAAGAGGTCGAATTTGGCGGCGCTGATCACTGAAATTCAAGGATAATTTGGTTATTTTGGCCAATGGTTCTGTAAAAATGGCATGGAAGTCAATGCGAGCAAGTCGCCTATGATCGTTTTAACACCTGTGCTAAGAAGATTACCTGTGGTACAGGGAGTCTCACCTGTCGCTACTCTTCGCCCACGACCAATCGGCGTGAGAGATTGGCGACGCTATATGGCTCAACGGTCGACGTGTCGTAAAAACCAATAACCAACCAACCTGTGGTACAGGTAAATTTTTGTGGAGCCCTTGCGTGCGAACCAAAACATAGGCAAACAACATCGGACTCATCATTGACCGCCGTTTAAACTACGATTCTCACGTAAATCGTGTCGCAGGCAAATGCAGGCAAACCTAGCCTGCTGATGAATACTGTTCGCCTGTGACATGCTCGAAATGTCATTCCAAAAACTGCAATGCCCAACCTAGTCCGGCCTCTTCTAACATAAATTGTACGCATCTGCATGTCGTTGTACGAGTCTTGTGGTGCAGTTGAAACTGATCAGCCTCAGGACAATTGTTCACTTAATGCATGTGGAGTGAGTGGAAGACGTAAATACGATCATTCATCGGATGTCATTCATGGCCTCATAGATAGACGAAGGCGAAACAGCTGATTCGTTTCATGCCGCCGACTTAGTTCAGAAAACCCTCACAGTGTGAACTACTTATATCATGCACGACATAGAACACTGCAAACGAGGTACATCCGCACGAAAAAATAGCTTGGGGCGCCCTCAGTTTAGAGCCGAGGTTGGAAGGTGGTAGATAAAGTTTAGACGCGTTCAACTACTTAGTCAAATCGGGGTCGGTCATGGGGACCGTGATTGTAGTGTTCATGTTAAACGCAGAGTACGTTCCATGAGGTGATGAGATAAAAATGAGATGAGATGATATTTTCCATGAGATGTTAAAACAACAATGTTAAAATGAATTAAAACAATGTTAAAACAAAACTGGGTGCTGCGTTGCTTTTAGTTAACTGGTAGCGTTGTAAGCCAGTGAATAGCAGCATCGCTCGCTCGCGGTTTGCCTCTTCACTTGAAAACACCCGCGTGTAGAACCGATTCAGCCTTCAATCATCCTGCTGCATGACCACTGCAGTCGATGCGCCCCTAAGCCCCCCCCTCACTTCGGTCTTCCTCGCAACCAGAACTGGCGCCGACTGAAGGAAGTTCCCTTGGAGGAAAAAATTGCGTGTCTCGATCCCGACGTACGGAAACACCGAGATGATGAACAGGGCGACCACTGGCACGGATGCAAAATTTCGATTATATCCGTACCAGAGGTGCAGTCATGAAGATCTACTAGGTGTCATTTTACATTTTTGGGGGAGGGTTCTCGAGTGGGCAGCAGTCGGTGCCGCATGCTGTGACGACATAGTGTGAGAGCCAGCTGGCGTTGACGGTACCCAGGTGCAGCATCGGCGCTGTCATCAGCCGCAGCACACCCGCCGCATGAAGTCGGCCGGTCGTGAGCCGATGTCCAGATTGCGTCCGACCGATGCCAGTTGATGAGATGCCAGTTGATGAGTAATTGCTCGGTATCGCGCCCGCATCGCTAGTCTGACGTTTCGCCGAACGGGCGCTCTCGTGACCGGCCTCCCTCCCTGGCTCACGGCGAACTCGGCAAAGCGTTGTCCGGTCTGCATTCCTCGGGTGTCGAGCCGACGGGGACCCATCTCCTACCTTGCACGGCCTTGTGCGAACCGTTAGACGCTCGTCGGCGCCGAATTCCGCTCGCACACGAAGAGAGCGGCGTTCGTGTGTCGTGCGGCGGCGGTTTTTCCGATCGTGCCGGCCGAACCTGCGGCCCGGATCGCGGCCGCACGTCCGGCGCCGAACACTTGGTGTCGTGGTGTCGGGAGCACTGCCGGGGCAGGTGTCGTGGTGTCGGGAGCACTGCCGGGGCAGGTGTCGTGGTATCGGGAGCACTGCCGGGGCAGGTGTCGTGGTGTCGGGAGCACTGCCGGGGCAGGTGTCGTGGTGTCGAGAACACTGCCGGGGCAGGTGTCGTGTGGGGACACTGCCGGGGCAGGTGTCGTGGTGTCGGGGACACTGCCGGGGCAGGTGTCGTGGTGTCGGGAACACTGCCGGGGTAGGTGTCGTGGTGTGGGGAACACTGCCGGGGCAGGTGTCGTGGTGTCGGGGACACTGCCGGGGCAGGTGTCGTGTGGGGAACACTGCCGGGGCAGGTGTCGTGGTCAGGCTCCCGCCAGGCACACACCGCGGCTGGGGATCGCTACGTCACTAGATTCCTACCGCTGGCGCTTGGGCAAGATCCGGCCGGAAGCATGATGCAGATGCAGGCTTCCCTGGACTGCGCGAACCGATTGTGGAATGGCCGACTGAGTCTCTGTGCTTAGTAGTATTTTTGTGTCATGTGACCACTTGAATGTTAAGTAGGAATAAACTAGTTATGAGGGGATAGCCTACCATGTCGCTGCTACTACAGTAGTATTCGGTTTGTTGTTCGAGTAAATACCCCATAATTATCTAGTATCGTGACGTCAGCCTGGAGCATGGACAAGTACAATAGTTATACGTCCCCAGTGAATAACTAAGCGATCAGCTGATTGGGAAATGTCATACGTTGCTTTCAATACAACGATCGAAGCGTTACGCTCGGAAGGTTCTAAGATGTCTCAACATTTTAGTGCACAACGAGTTTTGCCCTTTATCCATTTGGTCAATTTGTTCGAAAAAGGTAGGTGGCTACTCAGTTCGACTTAACACGCGCACTGGAGGGGGGGGGGCGAAATCCGCCCACCCCTCCGGTTTTCGTACATAACTCCAGATTTTACCGGTCGATATACGCCATTTTTGCGTACCTGCTTAGAAATGACCGGCGCGTCGTTTAAAGCAAGACAAATGGAAATAGACTGAAAATTTTTCGAGTTAGGGACCGTTAAAGTAAAAATATTCGTAGCGCCAGACCACAGAAATCGGCGCTGATGCGCTTCCCGTATATCCGCAAAAGGGAAGTGTTCTTGGCAACACTACCGACTTGTTTGATGTCTATTGGTATGCTATATAGTTTCAAGGTCATGTTAGGTCACCCAAGTCAGGTCAAGTTCATCCAGGACAGGAACCAAACTTGGTCAACTTGAATGTTGTCATAAATGCACTACTGTTTGTCATTGTGTACCTAAGCCTTTCCATACTTTATTCATGTACTTCACTCCTTTCTTCGCGAAGCCGATTGCGCCGAGCTGCCCAACGGAGCAGTGGGGCGGGCGGCCCGGTTCTGGTAACTGGAACAGGTAACTGACCTGATAAAGTGCTGCTATATAGGTGACCTGAGGTCAAATGTCGGGTCTAGCATCTGTATTGCATCATTAGTAATGTCCAAAACATCATTGATGCTCATTTTGGAGCATTTAAACACAATCACAGCGATCCATAACAATGACAAGCCAAGCCACGCAAAAGAAGAAAATTTTGACAAATGTGACCTCATTTGACCTTGAAGATATTGACCTAAGGTCATGAAATTCGCACATAATAGAGTTCACTACCGTACCCATCCACCCAGTGAGTTTCGTTCCTCCAGCTTTAATAGGAGCCGAGATCTTAGGGGGGGGGGACGGGGACGGAATCCGCCCTCCTCCTCCAGTGCGCGTAATTTTCAGAGGCCCTCCAGGGCGCGTGTTAAATGTAAATAACAGTAATGCTCCTATTATAACAATCGTTTCTTGCTCAGAGTGAAGCCATGATAACGACTACATGACTGCTGTTATTAGGCTCCATTAAAGAACAAGAGAGCAAGATGCTGGCTATGGGACCCCGTACTGCATGCTGGGTCATCATACCGTTGTCGACAGAGAACGGTGGTGGCTAAGGTCACTTTTGATGGCGCGGCGCGTGGTGACACGTATGGCGCCTTGGCAAGCGAACGACGCCACAAAACAGAAATACGTGTACTGGGGAATATTGCGATCGAATTTGACCACAAAAAAAATGGTGTGATTCTGAAGGAAGAGAGCGAGCTTGAAACTTTGGGCCAGAATGGTTATTGGGGATGAGTAGTCTAGGGGTAAGTTGCCCGTCTCACAATCGAGAGATTGTGGGTTCGAGCCTTACCTGTCGCTACTCTTCGCCCGCGGCCAATCGGCGTGAGAGATTGGCGACGCTACATGACTCAATGGTCGATGTGTCGCAAAACCAATAACCAACCAACCAACCAGAATGGTTATTAATGTTTCAGAAGTGTTACGGTCGGAGCGTTAACGTAACGTGGCTGGGAGATGGCACCGTTAGACACTGTATGACCGATGCAGTCAATGCGCCCCCGAACTCCAACAACCAACCGACTGAAGTGACACCGTATATATCTCATCGAGAGTTCGTGAATAAAACCCGCCACGTTATGCCTGCTGCCTGGTTAATGATTGCCCCACCAAGGTAACCGGCCGGCGCCCGGGGACGCTGTCGAGCTGTTTGTTGGCTCCACACTGCGGAAGTGGCGCCGTGTGTGTAGTTTGTTTGGCTGGGCGGACGCCGGGCGTGCTGTGTTGTGCCGTCTCAGCCGAGCGCCTGTTGTGGGTGTAGTCGACGTGCGGCGTAGTACGCGGTCATCACTCTGGGTTTTTGTGAGCAAGGGGGGCGGTTGATACTTGTGACGACCGCCAGATGCGGAGTGTCGCTCCTGGACGGACGATTCGCCGCCAGTGGCCGGATAACTCGCAAGGGGTCGGTGTGTCCGGACGGTTCTCTGCCGGCCAGACGTGGGCGGACCGACTGCCGGCTGTGGGCGGACGGTCCCGCAGGGCGGTGAAATATGGTCGGCTCGGCTGGCGTTGGCTCGGCATGTCGGGCGGACGGCCGCGCCGGTGCCGGTCCACCGTGGGACGTGTTGCCGCCAGCCGGCCGCGCTCCGTACACAGAGTCGTGCATCACCGTGAGGTAATCGGGCTTTCCCAACGGCTGGCGGTCGGCGCGCGCCTGCCGAGACGGCGCCGGCCGCCCTCCGCCGCCGCTGGGGCCGCCACCGGGGCCGCCACCGGGGCGGCAGTGGCGGCGGCGGCGAGCACATGTCGCCGCTGCTCGTCGCGACACCCGACAGCTGGCGCGGCGAGCAGCGACGCCGCAGGCCGCCAGCTCCGTGCCGGCCTTCCGCACGGACGGCGGCCGCGGCGCGACGTCCTTGGCGTGCGGCGCCACTGTGCTGCTGATGGCCGCTAGCTCAGTGTCTGTGTGTGTGTGTGTGTGTTCTGTGTACACCTCAGGCTGGCCGGTGTCGGCTGATGGTGATGATTGCGATGATCACGGCAAATTTGTGGTTCACCCCTTGTGCCGGGCTGGATGCCGGCACCACGGCGCTCGCCGTGCGAGTTTCCTGTGCCAGTTTCAGCGGGGGCAGTGGCCTGCGATGCATGCGCATTTGCATGTGCGTGCCGCACGTGCAAATGCGCAAATCACTGCAGGTGTTCGCTTGCGCTGGACCTTGTGCATGGTGTCCTGACACAGGGTGTGTCGCTGTGTGTATGGCCGCGTGCGCGTGCGCCCCGTGATGGCATGTGGCCTCCGTTTATTTTGTGTCGCATGCACCACGCGACGTATATCTGGCCATTTGCCTTGCAGCCGTCGGTCGGTTAGACGGCTGCACTGCCTATTCAGGTGTGACCGTCCATCAGTGCCACTGCGGCCGGCCGGGGTGCCGGTGCCCGCGCCTGCCGCCCAGTGTCGTGTGCGGTCCTGGCTGGCTCCGGCCTGGCCGCGGTGGTTATACTGGTGCGGTCCTGGCCGGCTCCGGCACGGCCGCGGTGGTTATGCTAGTGCGCAACGGGAAGTGCTGCGGCGGCCGCCGTCGGACGTGCTCCACATCGAAGCCGCTCGTGTTGGCGGCGCGTCGGACCGGCCGCCGCCTGCACGGCGCCCGCTGAGGTCGCGCACGCACTGCGGAATGTGCGTGTGTCGGGTGGGATTGCGGTCAGTCGGCGGTGGCCGCGGCTGCGGCAGACAACCGGCGCTGTGCACGGCGCTGTGCACGGCGGCTCTGCACGGCGCGGCGACCCTGCGAATCGTGTCAAGGAAGCCGGCCGACCGGCGTACGCCGGCTGCCGGACAATTACGGCCTCATGCCGGAATGTCAGGGTCGGGCCGCGGCGCCGCTGACTGCCGGCTCACTGTCGGTTCATTTCGGCCCACTGCCGCCCACCGTTGGCCCACTGTTGGCCCACTGTTGGCCCACTGTTGGCCCACTGTCGGTCACTGTAGCCCACTGTAGCCCACTGTAGCCCACTGTTGACCACTATAGCCCACCGTTGGCCCACTGTCGGCCCATTGTCGCGGCCCACTGTCGCCCACTGTCATAAAGACATAAAGACATAAAAGATCAGTGCAACTATGAGCCACAAGGGCCCTTCTTGGTTGCACTTTCGACACTGAACCAGTTGCCCACCAAATCTGTCTATCAACCCTCCCTGGAATACAGAAAAACAAGCCCCCTATTCTTATAATTATTGTCTATGCCGTTTTTAAAGATGTTCAGTGTGTTGCTACTGACAATGGTTCCTGGCAGCTGGTTCCAGTGTTCTACTACCCTGTTGGTGAAGAAAGACTGCCTTAACCTTGTCCTGCTGTGATTAACTTTAATTTTGAATTGATGACCTCTAATTGCATCATTTCTGTTAAATTCAAACATTTCCCTGAGATATCCCTGTTCCTGTTTGTTCTGATGCCCCTAATTTTGTGTTCAAAATGACACCCAAGGCCTTCTCCTGCTGAGTCACAGATAGTACTTGGCCACCCATCAAGTATGGGGGGACGAGTGGTCTAGGGGTAAGATGCTCGTCTCACAATCGAAAGGTTGTGGGTTCGAGTCTCACCTGTCGCTACTCTTCGCCCGCGACCAATCGGCGTGAGAGATTGGCGACGCTACATGACTCAACGGTCGACGTGTCGTAAAACCAATAACCAACCAGCCAACCATCAAGTATCTAAACTTCATGACTTTGTTTTTCCATTTTTCGGGCCACTTCACAAGCTCGTCTAAGTCGTTCTGCAGCAAAACCTGCTCATTGTGCCCTGTTATTGCCCTAAAGATCTTCAAATCATCCGCAAATTTCAAAACTTTACTGCTTAGGCCACATTCAATGCTATTCACAAATATAATGAACAATAGTGGCCCCAGTACCGACCCCTGAGGGACTCCACTAAGAACATTTTGCCATGATGACTTTGTACCATTTAGCATCACTCTCTGCTGTCTGTCTGAAAGCCACAACTCTATCCATTTTAGGAAGCTACCTGCAATACCATGGACCTGAAGCTGCACCATTAACCGTTTATGGGGTACCTTGTCAAAGGCCTTACTAAAGTCAAGATGAACCTGATTTCCCTGATCAAATTGTTCTGTAGCAAAATTTAAAAAGTCCAAGAGATTTGTGAGACACGATCTCCCTTTTCTAAACCCATGTTGAGTATCTTGAATCAATCCGTTTCCTTCCGGAAAACTAACTATTCTATCCTTGATCATTGATTCGAGTACCTTGCAGACTAGGGATGTGAGGCTTACTGGCCTATAATTTTCAACTTTCCCTCAACTTTCTCCTTTCTTGAAAATAGGAACTACATTTGCCCTTTTCCAATCTGTTGGAATTTCATTTTGTGAAACTGATCTACAAAATATTATACTAAGTGGAATTGCCAGTTCCTTTTCAGCTTCCCGCAATACCCTAGCATAAATTCCATCAGGTCCTGCTGCCTTGTTTGGCTTTATTTTCTGATATAATTGAAAACAACATCACTATCAATGAAATCAACATCGTGTATCTGATCACCTGTCACTGAACTGTGGTTCACGGTTGGCAGATTTGTCACATCCTCCACTGTAAACACTGATTTAAACTGCTTGCTCAGCTCCTCAACCATCTCACCATCCTCACTCAATATAGCCCCATTTACTTCCAGTGGACCAATTGTGCATGAAACTTTACTTAGCTTGTAGAAACTAAAGAACTTTTTACTGTCCCCATTACAGTTCCTAGCCAAATCCAATTCTTTTGCTCGCCTTGCTGCTCTGGTTTTCTGCTTCACAGCATCTCTAGCTTTTCGATACGACCTTAGATGTACGATATTTGAAGCTTCCTTAAATACTCTAAATGCATCTTTCTTAGCCTTAATTGATCTCATCAAATCTGGTGTAAGCCATGCTGGCTTTCCTACCCTTCTTTTGCGCCTTTGCTTTTGGGGGACATGTCTAATCTGAATTTCCCTCAAGTAAGATTTGAACTTTTTCCACATTTCACAGGCATTTAAATAAAAAATTATTCTTCCCATTTTATGGCACTTAAAGCCTCTCTCATGCGGTCAAAGTCTGCCCTGTAAAAATTTGGAATCTTTGCCAAATTATCCTTGATTGTCCCTGCTATTTGTACCTTAAATCTCACTATGTTATGGTCACTTCTTCCCAGAGTTTCTCCTACAGTCAAGTCTTGAACTAAATCACTTAAATCTGAGAAGACAAAGTCCAAGAATGAGCCCTGCCTGGTTGGTTCCGTTACAAACTGATGTAAGAACAAGTCCTCTTCAAGGCATTTCCTAAACAGTTTACATGATGGGGAGCCAACACCAACATTTTCATATCCTTTTAGATTAAAGTCACCAAGAATAAGGCATTTCCTCTGAAAGTTTCTACTGATTTCCTCACAAATCACCTTATCGAGCTCCAGTTGCTGAGAATGTGGCAAGGTTCCTGATCGATACAAAGCTCCTATCCTCAGTTTATTGCTGTTGCCTTTTCCCACAGCAACATCAAGCCAAATGGACTCCAGACACATTTTTTAAACCCCATCTGCTACTTTTTGAGAACTGTATACGAGGTGTGACCAAAAAGAAACGGGACTCGGTCAATACAGTCTTTATTGCACGAGATGACAGGAAACTACCTATTCTCCCCCTCGAAGTCGATGCACTTCTGGAATCTGCTCTTCCACGCCTCGAAGCACCCCTCAAATTCCTCCTTCTTGATGGTTCTCAGGGTGCTTGTCACGTGCTCTTTGATGTCTTCAACCCCTTCGAAATGTGATCCCTTGAGGACACCCTTGAGCTTTGGGAATAGCCAGAAGTCACACGGTGCTAGATCTGGCGAGTACGGGGGATGTTCCAGGGTTGCAACCTGTCTTTCGGCTAGAAACTGTCGGATGCTGAGGGCGCCGTGTGCGGGAGCATTGTCGTGGTGCAGGATCCATCTCTTGTTCTCCCACGAGTCACGCCTCGAGCGTCGGATCCGTGCAATCAGGCGGCTGAGCACCTCTTTGTAGAAGTGTTGGTTCACGGTTTGCCCTTGTGGCACGAACTCGTGGTGAACCAAGCCTTGGTGGTCAAAGAAGGCAATGAGCATCACCTTGATCCTGGACCTTGACATGCGGGCCTTCTTTGGTCTGGGTGACCCCGCCGTCTTCCACTGGAGGCTCTGCCGCTTGGTCTCGGGGTCATACTGGAAGACCCAGCTCTCGTCTCCAGTGATGACATCGTCCAGGAACTCTGTGTTGCCCTCCAGCTGCTCCAAGACGTCCCGGGACAAGTCCACACGGCGGGCCTTCTGATCATCGGAGAGCAATTTGGGCACCATCTTCGCGCAAATCTTCCTCATGCCCAAATCCTCCCTCAGGATGGTCCTCACTGACTCTCTCCCCAATCCCAGTTCCTCAGCCAGCATTCTTACCTTCAATCTACGATCACTCCGCACCAGTTCCTTCACCTTCTGGATGTTTTCGTCATTTCTTGATGTTGTGGGACGTCCAGGCTTCGGGTCATCCTCCACGTCATCACGTCCACTCGTAAACCTTTTGTGCCACTCGTACACACGTGTACGGGACATTGTTTGGTCTCCATACACATCCTTCAGCATAGAAAGTGTTTCTGAAGCAGTTTTCCCCAGTTTAACTAAGAACTTGATGTTAATCCTTTGTTCAAGGCTCATGTTGTGACACGGGGCACTGCATAGGAGTTAGAAACACACCTGTGGAAAGAAGGACAATGGGTCAGCTGAAGCGACACTTTGCTCATATAGTGCTGAAATGTTGTGCATCACTATGATATAGTTCATCGGTGTGTGGCTGCTGAGTCGTGTCATCAGCAGCCAATGTCCCGTTTCTTTTTGGTCGCACCTCGTAAGCTATTCACATAGAGCATTACACCACCCCCTTCCACTGCTGGACCCCTATTGCATGAAAACATATTGTATCCCTGGATCTCATAGTCCTGCATGTTATCCCCAAAATACCCCTCACTGACCCATTCCTCAGTAATGCAAACAAAATCTGGTTTCTCCTCAGCAACATAACACCTGAACTCATCAAATTTGGATCGAATGCTCTGAGCATTAAGCATCATACACTTAAAAAAAGTTCCATAAACCTCTTTGGCTTTTTCATGTTGAGTAGCTCTATCATCTCTGGATGAGCTACCACTCTGCCCCCTTGATCTACTGCTACCCCTATTTGCTGACTGTGAGGTTCTTTTGCCTATGCTGTCACTATTGGCATATCCCTGTCGGCCCACTGTCGGCCCACTGTCGGCCCACTGTCGGCCCACTGTCGGCCCACTGTCGGCCCACTGTCGCACTGTCGCCCACTGTCGGCCCACTGTCGCCCACTGTCGCCCACTGTAGCCCATTGTAGCCTGCTGTCGTCCACTATAGCCTACTGTCGGCCAACCGAGCCGAGTACAAGATATCCCCGGACCAGGCGGGGCGATGGTGCTGAGGCCCAGAGTCTGCCCGGGCCTGGCCGGCCGGCCGGCCGCCGGCTGACCGCCGGCTGACCTCTCGCGTGACGCCGGCGGTGCCAGTAGCGGCGTGGCGCCGACCGGCGACCAGCCATCTGTGGCTCTCACGAGCGGCCGGCCGTCGGACGCCGGGACACGACCACCGGCTCGGTGCCACCTCCGGCCGGCTCCGGCTAGGTCCGGCCCGCATTCCGCGAAACGCTCACCCCCGGTTATACCGTGAGAGCCGGCCGGAACGTAGCTTCGTGACCGGGCGGAACTTTTTCGGCGCACCGATCTGTCCCCATCTGGTCGGCCTTCGCCGGCCTTGTGACCTGGGTGGACTGGACCGGTGCGGGAGTCTGGGACACGGATGTGGCCGCTGACGGAGGTTCGGGCGGACGTGGCTACTGAGGGTGGCTCGGACGGACGTGGTTGCTGAGAGAGTCTGGGGTGGACGTGGCCGCTGAAGGAGTCTGGGGCGGACGTGGCTGCTGAGGGAGTCTGGGGCGGACGTGGCTGCTGAGGGTGGCTGGGGCGGACGTGGCTGCTGAGGGTGGCTGGGGTGGACGTGGCGCTGAAGGGTCTGGGGCGGACTGGCTGCTGAAGGAGTCTGGGGCGGACGTGGCTGCTGAGGGAGTCTGGGGCGGACGTGGCTGCTGAGGGTGGCTGGGGCGGACGTGGCTGCTGAGGGTGGCTGGGGCGGACGTGGCTGCTGAGGGTGGCTGGGGTGGACGTGGCCGCTGAAGGAGTCTGGGGCGGACGTGGCTGCTGAGGGTGGCTGGGGCGGACGTGGTTGCTGAGGGTGGCTGGGGACGAAGGTGGCTGGGAGCGGACGTGGCTGCTGAGGGTGGCTGGGGTGGACGTGGCTGCTGAGGGTGGCTGGGGCGGACGTGGCTGCTGAGGGTGGCTGGGGCGGACGTGGCCGCTGAGGGAGTCTGGGGCGGACGTGACCGCTGTGGAGACAAACGACTATCAGGCCAACCCAGTATACAACGCGCCTGTGCACTGTCGTGTTGTGTAATCATCTCGAATGCCCGGAGCCGTGTTTATGACCAGGTGTTTATGGGCGGGATGTTTATGGCCGTTTTTGTTCCCTTTTGGAGGGATGAATAGCGGTGACGGGACCGCTCAGCTGATCACTAATCGGGTGGTAAGCCGCAGTCTGGCGTCACAAACGTGTTGCCATGGTGACAGCTGACTTCAGTGCATCGACTGACTGCTCGGCGGCATGTTTCGCCCGCAATGGTCGCCTGCGACTTCCGCCGCCCGCAATGTCAATGGGTGTCTTGAATATAGTGAGTACATCATCTCTGAGAGCCTGTCTGCACTGTTATGGGCAAGCTAGGAGTATGGTACTGGCTCGTTTGCCTTGGAAAGAAAAAGTGGAACGACGAGTATTATACATGCGTTTTTTCTCGTTTTCTCCCTTGGAACCTAATCTCTTTCTTGCACACATTTAATCCTGGAAATGGCCGTCTCGAGAGCTCAGATTCTCTTCGGTGGAGTTTTCCCTGCACCAACCATAGCTGGATATCAAGCTGCCTTTGTTCGACTGGCCTTTATTTAGCAATGTTCGGAAGCCTTGTCCTTGTCGGATTTTTGTAAACTGTTCCGGAAATGACCAATTCCGGCGAATCAATACAGCAATGTATACAGCTGGTGTCCTTGTTGAAGTGGTACATGTGCCTTGGTTGTAAATGTCATGCAGCAACTGATATCGCGGACACGGCGACAAGACCACGTTTTGTTAGTGGCGGGCACCGTGCACTGGCCACGTGCTGTACAGTGGCTGAGGACCATACTGAGTGGCGGGCATCGTGCACTGGCCACGTGCTGTACAGTGGCTGAGGACCATACTGAGTGGCGGGCATCGTGCTGTACGGTGGCCGAGGACGACACTGAGTGGCGGGCATCGTGCTGTACAGTGGCCGAGGACGACACTGAGGGACGGGCATCGTGCTGATGGCCGAGGACGACACCGTGGCGGGCATCGGTGTAAATGGCCGACGACTGAGGCATAGCCGAGGACGACACTGAGTGGCGGGCATCGTGCTGTACAGTGGCCGAGGACGACACTGAGTGGCGGGCATCGTGCTGTACAGTGGCCGAGGACGACATTGAGTGGCGGGCATCGTGCTGTACAGTGGCCGAGGACGACACTGAGTGGCGGGTATCGTGCTGTACAATGGCCGAGGACGACACTGAGTGGCGGGCATCGTGCTGTACAATGGCCGAGGACGACACTGAGTGGCGGGCATCGTGCTGTACAATGGCCGAGGACGACACTGAGTGGCGGGCATCGTGCTGTACAGTGGCCGAGGACCATACCGGTGTAGGGAAATGTACTCTGCCGTGTAGTACTTGATACTTGCAATGACCTGGCACCATGCAGTACTTGGTACTTTGCAATGACTATTCACCAGTGAGCGGTAGGGTGTAGTGACCGGGTACCGTGCAGTGAACAGTGTCGAACACCGTGCAATATGCAGTGGCCGGGTGCCATGCAGTGTGCACTAGCCAGGTACCGTGCAGTAGCCGGGTGGCGTGCAGTGTGCAGTGGTCGGGTACCGTTCAGTGGGTACCGAACAGTGTGCAGTGGCCGGGTACCGTACAGTGTGCAGTGGCACCGCACAATGTGCAGTGTGCAGTGGCTGATACTGTGCAGCGTGCAGTGGACAGTGGCAGTGTGCAGTGGCTGATACCGTACAGTGTGCAGTGGACAGTGGCTGATACCGTACAGTGTGCAGTGGACAGTGGCTGATACCGTACAGTGTGCAGTGGACAGTGGCTGATACCGTACAGTGTGCAGTGGACAGTGGCTGATACCGTACAGTGTGCAGTGGACAGTGGCTGATACCGTACAGTGTGCAGTGGACAGTGGCTGATACCGTACAGTGTGCAGTGGCTGATACCGTACAGCGTGCAGTGGACAGCGGGCACCGTGCAGTGTGCAGTGGCTGATACCGTACAGTGTGCAGTGGCTGATACCGTACAGTGTGCAGTGGACAGTGGCGCCGTGCAGTGTGCAGTGGCTGATACCGTGCAGTGTGCAGTGGCTGATACCGTGCAGTGTTCAGTGGCTGATACCGTACAGTGTGCAGTGGACAGTGGCACCGTGCAGTGTGCAGTGGCTGATACCGTGCAGTGTGCAGTGGCTGATACCGTACAGTGTTCAGTGGCTGATACCGTACAGTGTGCAGTGGACAGTGGCACCGTGCAGTGTGCAGTGGCTGATACCGTGCAGTGTGCAGTGGACAGCGGGCACCGTGCAGCAGCAGGGCACGGACCGGTCCTGCGGAATGCCTGGCCGGCCGGCGACAAGGCCGTTCGGAGGCCGCCATCTGCCGCCGCCGGCTGGTCGCCGCTGCCCTCCCCTCCCCTCCTCTCCCGCTCTGACTCCCTGCAACCTGGAAGCATGTCGCCTGGAATTGATTAGCCTGCCGTCGCGGTCGCTAACTGCGTATTTTGCTCGGCTCGGAGCGTCGCGACCACACGGCAGGTGGACGTGCCGTGGTTGGCGGCGGCAGCTGGACGGGACAACCACAAGTGGAAACATTTCCTGCGACTAGGCCGTATAAACGAGGTTTCGTGAAGCGAAGCAAAAGTGCCGGCATTGGGAATTCCCGTCCTGGAAGGTCGTAGATGTTGGTTGCCATGGTTAGGTGGTGAGGTATGATTGAAGTGACTTGCAAAATTGACTGTAACATAGCCCGTGAATTGTGTAAATTGTGGTCTCGGGCTGGAAATATACCAATTCATTGGCTATTTATTCCTATTCGGTTTAATAAATCCCAAACAAGAGCAGTTAAGATCACATGAAATTACATCAATTGTCTTTCCTTTGATCAGCTGTTTGCGCTATCACAAGGGCCAACCTCGTTACTAAATTTCCAAGTAGAAGCGGTTTGGTGAGAGCACAAACACTCGCCGCCCATTGGACGGGCCGTAGCTACGCCCCTGCACCAAAGGTTATATTTTTAGATATAAGTGATTGAGTGAAGCCGTGGAAATAATTTCAACATACATACATGCATGCATGCATGTATGTTGAGAAAAAAGAAAATGCATGTATGAAAAAAATGAACGAAGCGCATTGAGACAGAGGACAAATGGAGCCTTCTCTCTTTGGGCTTATGGGTCGACTCTGGAATTTCCTTCGACAAGGGGATACGTTTCATCACGATCCTTCGTGGGTGCCACCTGCCGAGATATTCGTACGGCAAGTTACCGTGACCTCGAGGGGCATAATCCGCCCTGGCACAGGAGTTGGGTCTCGAACATCGTATCAGGAATTCGGTGGTTTTGACATTGGGCACAAGCGAACTTTTCAAATATCTGTGGTATCGCCAGCAGATGGAATCGGTTAGTGACGTCAGCCGGGCGTTTGTGTTGCGTGGTACCACAGAGGAAACTGTGACTCACACCACGTGATCTTTTCCGGCCCGTGCTCCTGTAGTAGGCGGAGATTATCCTGCTTGTTGCTGGCTTTGCTACTGAGCTGCTGATCGGTCACAAGCAGTCTAACGTTATGGAACGTTACATTGGCGCTTTATATCGTCATGGTGTTTGGCGACTCATACCAAACCGTAAATAACGGCCTAGGCACGATGGCGAGAATAGGCGGAGACATTGTAAATGTCGCACACGTCAAGTCAATTTGGAAATCAATCATGCGCGTTGTTATTTAAAAGGTCACGCAATTGTACCTATTTTTTTGTTTTAGAAATTACGTTTTCCTGTTAAAATGTGTGTATTGTACTCCTTCATCCACAGCTGACCTTGTCCAGACAACGTGCCGGTCCGTCAAGGCTTCTGTCTCGGGCGATCCGTCACACCAACGATTGTGTATCATTCGCTTCTAAAAAAAAGGATAGAAAATGATCCATGTGTTACGAGTATATTTCCGTCACGTAGACCAGCATCAACACAACGTGAACTGATAGTCGTTTATGCGTATGTTGCTTCTGAAGGGAGCATCAGAGGGGTCAGAAATGCATTTCACAGCACGTGGTGTGACTGTTGGGCATTGACCTCCCCACCCAGTGTGTCAGTTCCCAAACAACACCGGGCAGGTTACCCGGTGTTCTCTTGGTCCTCTCAGCCGGGGGCTGAATGCGAGCGCACGTGGCCGCTCCAACCCTGGTTTCCCAGGATAAAGGAGATCGATGTCGACTGGCTCTTTAACCCATTTACATTTGTCTACATCTATGTGTATCTGTGTGTCTACATCCACATTTGGCCGGGCTGACAGCGTTGTCAACCCGGCTAATTGTACTGGATCACGCTGTTCATGGTCATGGTCATTGTACTGGATAACGCTGGTCATGCGATCGTTTGACGTAAGCTTCTGTCCGCCTCATTATTGCCGTCTATTGGTCAACATTGGCGTGTCCGAAGTTGATTACCCGCATGGAGTTCATGCTTGGTATGCAGAATCGAAACTTAGTTTAGAACTTAACCCTAGTCGACATGTCTTTTCGGTGTGATGTTATATATTTTATATGATTTTCGTAGGAAGCGAGATGCAAATTATAGGAATACATGCGTTGTGGCCCAGAAATAGAGAGAGAAAGAGAGAGAGAGAGAGAGAGAGAGAGAGAGAGAGAGAGAGAGAGAGAGAGAGAGAGAGAGAGAGACAGAGACAGAGACAGAGACAGAGACAGAGACAGAGACAGAGACAGAGACAGTGACAGTGAGTGACAGTGACAGTGACAGTGACAGTGACAGTGACAGTGACAGTGACAGTGACAGACAGTGACAGTGACAGTGACCAGACAGAGACAGAGACAGAGACAGGGAGAGAGAGAGCACAATACCGGAGTATCGTCGCAGTATGTCGATGAAAACGAGTGATTGTGGTGACGCTATTTGGAAAGCATAGATATTGCTTAAGTCGATCTGTACGGATGCAGTGAAGGAAAGCGCAAAAGACAAGCACACCTTTCGCGAATCGACCCCCCCCCCCCGCCGTTATTGTGTTCAGTGGACTATCTTTAATGCCACAACTTGTAAAGTTCGTTGGATGAATTGTTATTAGGAAATATATATCAGAGTATATTAAGGAGGACATGATTGAAATGTACAAAATTGTTAAAGGATTAGATCAGGTCAATTTGAATGACGCTCTTCAGTTTAGAGTATCACATAGGGGTCATCAATTCAGGTTAGACAAGTTGAGGTGTAGGACAGTTAAGCGACAACAGGTCTTCAGTGAAAGGGTTGTTGATCAGTGGAATAGGCTGCCTGCTGATGTTGTAGGGAGTTCCTCATTGAATGTATTTAAAAGTAGGGTGGACAAATTTTATAGACAGGAAAATCTTGTTTTTGAGTTCTGATTTGTGCTAGGTGGGTGTGCACGGCACAGACCCCTTTAAGCGGGCATAGATGCGGTTTGAAAGTTGTTAGAAGGGCATTCAATCCAAATGTGTCGAGAGGGATCAGGGGAATAGGGCTGGATAGCTAGGGTAGATAGGCACTGAAAGGTGTGTGGGATGCTGGTGGATGGTTTCTTTCGGATGTGGTGATGGTTGGGGTGCGTCTTTTTACCGGGCTTATGGTATCTTCCATTTACAGACTTAACCGGATGGGCCCTTGTGGCTCTTATTAAGTCTAAACTCTTTATGACTATGACTATGTAGATAGTTTTATAATAGGATGGGAAATATTAATGAATGCCGGATAATCCGAGAACAGCGGGTGGAATTAACCGAATATGAGTCTCAGGCCCCCTTAAAAGGAGCCCGGTGCCTTACTTTTGATGGGAAAATCGGCGTATATAATGCAAACAGCTATTGGGGACCACGCTAACGTGGCGCGACCAGGACGAGTGGAGCAGCTGCGCTGCCTGCGCGCCCAGCCCCTCTGCCCGCTCACACGCAAGCAGACACCTGCCGCGACGGGGCCGCCTCATTGAGCTGGTGGCGCGTGTTGTGTGGACTGACATGCGGGAGGGAACTTCCTCCCCGGGTGGGCGTCACAACAGGCGTTGCCGCGACGACTGCCGAGCCACGTCGGCTGAATAGGTCTCGTCACCGGGCCGTGTCCCGAGCAAAACAGCCGCGTCGCGCCGCGCCGCGCCGCCTGTCCGACTTGCCCGACCAACAACCAACACGCCGGCCCTGTGACGGTGCTCACCGCGGCACGTGCGGCGCGCGCTCCGCTATGCTGGACGTGGTGCGGGGCCCGTGTGAGTGCGAACTGGTAGCAAAGGACAACGGGTAGGAAGATTGGTGAAGCGATGTCCGACCGTATAGCCGCACATGATGGGTGCACTGCCAGCCAACCGTGGCCGATGTCCGGACACGTTGGTGCGGCTGGGCTCTGACCCACAGTCGGGGCAGACGCGGCGCGCTTCAGCGGTCAGCGCGTGCTAAGAGCGGTGTTTAGCGGTCGTCCGAGTAGCCAGACGGCGGCGGCCGGCGGCTGCGAGGCGCGCCCGTCTCGCCGTGTACCCGGATACCGGCGGCGGGCGGCGTTTTTACCGCCGGCGCCGGTCCAATTGATGGCGCGCATCGGCACGGTAACCGCGCGGGCGGTCGGCAGCTACGTGGCCGCTCCGTGGTGGTCTTCGCCGATGGTGATCGTCGCCTGGCTGCCGCCCAGGTCGTGCTCCTCGCTCAAGGTGGCACACGCCCACAGTTTTGGGACGGAACCCCGCACCCTGCCAGCCTGCTGCGGCCGGGCCCGACTGGAGTCCGGCTAGAATGCTCCGAAGCCCGATCAGAAGACCGGTATTGTATGCAAGCCGGTCAACGACCTTACAAAGGACCGACTGGAGGCCCGGAATATTTCCCGAGGACCAGTCAAATAGCCTGCCAGTCTTGACGCACTTTCGGCCTGGGCATTCGACATCTCATTTAGGCATTTGGCATGTCAGTGCTAATATGTTGGTTTTTATTTAGGTGTGAGATGTTAAGATCAGTACAATACGATGTTAAATTCACGATGGAAACGGTGTCGTTTAAAATATCGTTGAAGTCCTTTATATTTGATTTTGAGCCAATAGTGCATTTATAGGTGTATCGTGTTCGTTTCCATTCGTTCGTTCGTCCGTTCGTTCGTTTTCAGAGATACCTAATATATGGATACCTATGTTAACGATAACGATAAAAGTACCTACGCTATCAACTGGTGTTGCATAACAAACCACATCATAGGTAATGCCTTTTACTGGAATTGTATTTCGTGATGTTCGTGTATTACTAGCAGTAATGGTCAGCATAAGCATGATACTTATTCACGAGATACCGTTAGAATTGAGGTGCAAAAACTTTTTAAAGACACCTTAAAAAGCACGTTGTCCATGCTCTTTGGGAAGAGTGTCGATTCGGTGTTGAGGAAGTTATATATTCTCCCCCATTTCACGAATAGTTTATGACCGTCTCTGGTACTCACTAATGATGCCCAATGTGGTCGAGGTCGTAGTCCTCCCTAGTCGTGGCCATTCGGACGTATATGATGGTGATGATGCCCAGTCAGGTCCAGCGTTCGCTAATGGTGCCCACTCTGGTCCACGTGGTGATCCACTGTACAGATGCTCCCCACAATCATGTAGCTACTCCACTCGACAATGTGTTCCCAGTCTGATGCCACTTTTATATTCTCTCTCTCTCTCTCTCTCTCTCTCTCTCTCTCTCTCTCTCTCTCTCTCTCTCTCTCTATATATATATATATATATATATATATATATATATATATATATATATATATATATATATATATATATATATATATATATATATATATATATATATATATATATATATATATATATATATATATATATATATATATATATATATATATATATATATATATATATATATATATATATATATATATATATATATATATATATATATATATATATATATATATATATATATATATATATATATATATATATATATATATATATATATATATATATATATATATATATATATATATATATATATATATATATATATATATATATATATATATATATATATATATATATATATATATATATATATATATATATATATATATATATATATATATATATATATATATATATATATATATATATATATATATATATATATATATATATATATATATATATATATATATATCTCTCTCTCTCTCTCTCTCTCTCTCTCTCTCTCTCTCTCTCTCTCTCTCTCTCTCTCTCTCTCTCTCTCTCTCTCTCTCTCTCTCTCTCTCTCTCTCTCTCTCTCTCTCTCTCTCTCTCTCTCTCTCTCTCTCTCTCTCTCTCTCTCTCTCTCTCTCTCTCATGCTCTCCCTCTCTCTCTCTCTCACTCTCTCCCCGATGCCAGCTGCCCAACACCGACACCAGCTGCCCAACACACTCACTCATATCCAGCGACGAAAACTCCCAACAACCTCGATTCGCCTCTGTCAGATCCCCGTCAGCTTAAAAAACTGATCTACCGGCGCCAGCTTCCAGGTACATTACAGTTGAAGACAGAGATCAAATCTGACTCTACGATGTCGCTGCCGACAAAGGAACCGGAAGATTGATCGCACTTGAAACGTTGAGTAGCTGTACCGAGGCCATTTGTAATCAGGCACAACAGTGGGTAGGCCCTGGAATGTGAATAGGAGCTTAGGTCGCCTGGCTGACGTCCGCAAAGGAGTCGGCTATAAAGGTACGCCACATCCACGGCGCTCCTCTCCCACCACTGGCATTCAATGGAGAACAAAACCATAACCTCGGCGGGTGTTGACGCTCGAGACTTGGCCGGACGTCGGGGGACTGCAATCAGAGTAAATGGGTAACTCTGTGCCGACATCGCAAGCCGTTAGTGCAAATGACAACGCTTTTATTGAACGTCTTACTGCAAGTTCCAGTGTTCTCAGCACACTCGGGATTTCACGTGTTCGGTACGTTCCGACATCGCGCTGCTGAGAATAGAGCGCACTTGCGGATGAAGCGGAGCGGACTGACAGAGTGGATTAACTAACAGATGGTCTTGGATTAACTGACAGATCGTCGTGGATTAGCTGACAGATTGTCGTGGATTACCTGACAGAGTGTATTAACTGGCAGATCTTCGTGACGCTCTCAAGTCTAAACGGATGCATTAAGCAGCATATTGTAAAATTGGTGCTTATATGTTTTAAGTGAACAGTTAGCGAAAAAGATAACTGGTCGTGTGTTAGTTATCCGCACTGTAGAATAGCTGAGATAGGGAAGGTGTTTGGTTGTTCCCGCCCTACGTGGTGTGTCCAACACGGTAACGATGAGGGCAGCGTGTGGCTTGGCAGTATTTGGCAAGGTTTTTAATTAAAAGCACGCCGCCGGGTGGTGGCATCAAGCATGCAATTCCGGACCATCCTCGTGTGTAGAAGCCGTTGACCGCTAAATAAGCCGACTCGCATTTGGCCGACTCCCGCCGAGTCGGTTTCCCAAGAAGTGAGCGTCACTACGTTTATAATGGGGTTGTTGAAGTTTGGGTACATTGGGATTGCGGAATTCGGTACTGACTGCGACGTATTTTGTTCTTTGGACGCCCTTTCCCCTCATTGTGATGCAATTGCCAGTTAGTGGTGTGTTAGATGCGGACGGGGACGAAGCCAGAGCGAGTCTATTCTTGTATGTGTACGAACAAATGGGCGACGCACTCGTGCTCACCTGACTCGGACCTTGATCACTTACTCGTCCTCACCTGACTCGGACCTTGATCACTCACTCGTCCTCACCTGACTCGGACCTTGATCACTTACTCGTCCTCACCTGACTCGGACCTTGATCACTTACTCGTCCTCACCTGACTCGGACCTTGATCACTCACTCGTCCTCACCTCACTCGGACCTTGATCACTTACTCGTCCTCACCTCACTCGGACCTTGATCACTTACTCGTCCTCACCTGACTCGGACCTTGATCACTCACTCGTCCTCACCTGACTCGGACCTTGATCACTTACTCGTCCTCACCTAACTCGGTCTTATACCTGATCACTTACTCGTCCTCACCTGACTCGGTCTTATACCTTGATCACTTACTCGTCCTCACCTGACTCGGTCTTATACCTTGATCACGTACTCGTCTTCACCTGACTCGGTCACCTTGCGCACTTAGTTTTTGCAGCGTTTCAATTTCTGTTGACCCCGTTTAAACTGGACCTTTTTATCTAACTTTAGTATACCGCTAGGTCGTAGGTGTTGCAGTGCGGTAGCAGGGCGCATGATTATACTAAAGAAGAACGGCGTTTAGTTGACCTTCCTTCTTCATCTGTACACATTTCCTCTGAGAAGCTTGCAATCTTTGTTCAAAGAAGCGCTGTGTAGCGGTGTATTCAGCGCCCGTACAGCTTTGTCGCAGGTGTGACGTATTGCAGCCGGCCGTCGGCAAACCGTGTCTAGTCAGTCGCGTAGGGCTGTGATCCGGATACCTCGTATTCCGGCCCAGGGAGGGGGACTTGGTTTATAGTTGCTGTCAGGGATGCGATTTGGTAGATGTATCGCATCGTAGTTTACGTCAGCTATTTATGCATGCTCCTAGATGTGTGGTTATGGAATGGTATGGTGTGGTGTGGTTATAAAGATAATTATTATATTATACTCGGGGCGACGTTCCGACTATGCTGAGCTTACTACAGTCGTCACGTTTTACACTGGAACAGGTGCAGTTTTGGCTTGATTGCGCATCGCTCTCACTGCTCATCAGCATCGAGTGGTACAGTTGATATATGCGATAATCCCGTTTGTTCAAATGTTCGAGCACACAGTGCCACAAGTCACTCAACTGAGTGCCACTTGAATGCTTGACCTCAAAAACAATGCAGCTGTAGTGGACGTGGAGTGGCCGTATACTAGGTTTTACGGGCTCGTAGACGGCCAAGACATTTGTCTTCCGAATTGCCGTAAATGGCAGCGTCGTCTGACTGAATACCAATACGCCTGATAGGTAGTGTGCAAAATGAGAATCACAATGATACCAGGAACGCCTGTGCACACCACGTAGCCAGTGCAGTTGGAGCGCCCTCGTTCGGGATAACCGATCAGCGCTGCAAGTTGAATGAGGAACACATTCCATTAAGTGCCATTTGTCGGTCCGCTGTTTACGTCCGGTCGTGTGCTGAGACTGCGGTGGCAGCACGTGCGCCACCGGCCGTCGGACCCCGGACGCGGGGTCGGCCCGCACGATGTAGCACCGCCGACAGCCGGTGACGTCAGACGTGCCGCCAGACAATACCGGCCCGCCTATCGGCGGCATCAACAGCCGCTCCCAAACGGCGCGCCGGCCGCCAGCCGCCCATCGGACGCACAGCTAATCGCGCCCGGGTCGCGGGTCACGCTCGGCTGACGTCAGCGTGACGTCATTGTGAGCACCTTGGCGTCGACCTTGCTACAGAATGTGCGCGGACCGAGCCCGGAGACGCGTACGGGCCGGATGCCGGCCGAGCCTACCCCGCAGGACATCGGCGCATGGTGCGCTGCAGGGCGTGTGTGTATTGGCAAGTCAGACTGTCGGCACGGGTGGCAGTCAACGAAAGTGCTCAATGGTCTCAGCATGTGGTCTCTGCAGGAATATAATTTAACGCTGGGGTGGGCAACTATTTAAAGGCATGACCATGCCAGAAGTTTCTCTTAGCGTCCTTGTCAAATTTAAACCACGCGATTATAACTAGGAAGTGGTGAAAACTGGCACCTTCCAATGAATGTTGATCTTGTTGCAATCCTCCAATAAGAAGCGGTGTCCACGACATGCACATCAGTAGTGCTCCCTGGTATGTTCCTATTATCCGGTAGCGTGTCCTGAAAAGGCATGGCCAGTGCATAGCTGCTACTATTTGCATCCATTGGCAGTCGCTGGAAACTTACATAAAATCACGATTGTCAATAACCAATGTGCTCGCCGATTGTGCTCGCTGCGAATTCTTCGATTCTTCGTTGTGGTTGGCTAATGTAATCTGCTTTGATTTCACATCAAAGAGATCAAAGGGATTATATGCCATTGTCTTCGTAAATTTGTCCGGTTATGTGGTGTTTTTTTTGTTGTTAAGTGCACGTATCAAACATGTGGTTTGGCGCCATTTATTATCAGCCATGCTGAGAAGAAAACAAAGGAGGAATAAGCATATTTGTATTTTCTTGTATCGTGTAGCGAATGTGGCGCACATGTGACAACACCCAACGGTCCTCGGGGTTGATATTGGACGATCCTGTTTCGAGACTGTTTTTGGTGGTCAGTAAGGAGGACCATTGATTCCTTGGCCTATCCGTTTATATACCCTTCTGGGCCTTGCCTAAGTTCTTCTTGTTTTGTTTCTGGTCCAACTATCTATATCGAGATTGTCGCTTCGTCTACATCCCTGAAGTTGCTAGGGGCAACCGACCTTGGCGCCAATCGTCGGTGTCATCTAGCACAGGCATCAGTTTGATGTAGCATTAACGGACGAGTGGCCTAGGGGTAAGATGCTCGTCTCACAGTCGAAAGGTTGTGGGTTCGAGTCTCACCTGTCGCCACTCTTCGCCCGCGACCAATCGGCGTGAGAGATCGGCGACGCTATATGACTGAACAGTCGACGTGTCGTAAAACCAATAACCAACCATGTAGCATTAACAACAGGAGCCCATTAGAGGTGCCTAAGTGTAGGGAAGTTCATTTCGCCTGGTAGTGATAGTCTAGGGTTTTCCTCGATTGTACAGTAACTGGTTCTCAATTTCAACTTCTCAATTCCGACAAGTTCGCAAATTCAACAGCCGTTAATCCCCTTGCATTGACTGGGTTGATAATTAAATATTACGGCGAACATTTGAGCAACAATTTCAACAATTTGCACAATCTTGTTGTGCAACAAATCCGTGCCTCCAAGTCTACAGGCATCCGTGACGAACAGCCGTTCAGCGTCTGCATGTCTGCTCACCTTCACCCGCTCGGGTCAACATCTTACCATCAGGTCAGGCGGCTCGGTGGCTAGTAGGATCTTACCAGTCTCGCCGCTCATTCTCGTCTGGAACGAGCCTGCGCCCAAGAGGGTGCCAGTCGCTCATGGGGCGGGAGCCCACCGGGTCAACGCCCTGGCCTGTCATTGGCCTGCATCGCCTATCGCACCACACCGCCCGGCCACACTGTCATGGGCGTCACAGTGGCGACACGACGCAATGACACTGCATCCGCTGACGTCGGCCAGAATTGAGACGTCAAATGCCAGTGCCAGCGCCGGCCCACAGGCGACGACCTCCGCTCGAAGCGTTCATGACTGGACTCGACGAGCCCGATCGTTCATGACAGGACTCGATGAGTCCGGACACATAGTAGCCAAACGCATTCCTAAATAGGGTTCCGAAGTTGACTCCATTACATACAAAACAACGTTGATTCGCGGAATTCTTGGCCAATATCGGTTCCATTAAATAGCCATTTGATACTCCTCTCGTATTTTAATGTTCACCCATTAGAACGATCAGTTGTTCTTTTCCTTTTTTCTAAGCGAACATCTGATGAAGGTGGTGTAGTCAAGATCAATGTCGTTTATATTGCCAGCAGTGAAGTGAAGTGATGACAATTTGGGTCAATGTCTTTGCATCAGCCATCCCAGCATTCAGGTCGGTTGTGTCAGTATTGAGCTCCGTGCCCCGTAAACAGAGTAGACGGGCATTTGCGGTGCATGTCATCTGCGATTATCCGCAAATGACAGATAGCCATGTAAACAATAGACGGGCAATGCAAACAATGGACATGCATTTGCGGAACCCGCATCTCTACAGCTTGCTGGTCAGGCACCCGCTGAGCTGCCAGCTGTACAGATGGGTCACCCTCTGGCCGGCCAGACGTACAGATGTGTCAGCCTCTGGCCTGCCAACTGTACAGATGGGTAACCCTCTGACCGGCCAGACGTACAGACGGTCACCCTCTGGCCAGCCAGACGTACAGATGTGTCAGCCTCTGGCCTGCCAACTGTATGGATGGGTCACCCTCTGACCGGCCAGACGTACAGATGGGTCACCATCTGACCAGCCAGACGTACAGATGTGTCAGCCTCTGGCGTGCCAACTGTACAGACGGGTAACCCTCTGACCGGCCAGACGTACAGACGGGTGGGTCCCCCGCTGACCAGCCGTGGTTGGCTGTCACGACACCGTCCGGCCGGTGTGGTGGGCGGTCACCCTCTGACCGGCCAGACGTACAGACGGGTGGGTCCCCCGCTGACCAGCCGTGGTTGGCTGTCACGACACCGTCCGGCCGGTGTGGTGGGCGGTCACCCTCTGACCGGCCAGACGTACAGACGGGTCACCCTCTGACCGCCAGAAAGGGTCCCCCGCTGACCAGCCGTGGTTGGCTGTCACGACACCGTCCGGCCGGTGTGGTGGGCGGTCACCCTCTGGCCGGCCAGACGTACAGACGGGTCCCCCGCTGACCAGCCGTGGTTGGCTGTCACGACACCGTCCGGCCGGTGTGGTGGGCGCAGCTGCCGGTGCCGGCTGTTTGTGGGAGGGGTGGCACGCGGCGCGAGGTCGCACGAAGGCCGTGTCGCACCGCCGCATGATGCACGGACGGCAGCCGGCCGACCCTGACCATGGCGAGCACGTGCCGAGCGAGCGAACCTCGGCCGGCCGACGCACTGTCACGGCCGCAACACCGGCTGGCGGCGGACATTCCCACCGGCGCCGTGCTCTCTGTGCTCTCTGTGCTCTCTCGCCACTGCGTCGTAAACGGCTGCCCGCCCGACTACGCCTCGGCTCCCACGGCTTCCCTCTGGCCGGCATTGCAGAGGCTGCTGCCCTTGTGGGATGGGGTCGATGGGAAGCAAAGTCGTATCTATCCAGGTCGACGGCCTTGCATGGAAACTACTATTTCCGATCTCATATGTATATATATATATATATATACAATTCATTTAAACACGAGGTCCAAGCGAAGAATTAATTTCAACCATCAGTTTGGTCGAAGCGCCCTTGAAGCCCGCCAAGCAACAACAGCCGTCTGCCGGCCTTCATGAAGTGAGTTCAGTGAATCCTGGTCCAGGAAATGCCTTTGACCATCCCAACGGTTGTGTTGGCAACTGCCGTCGTGCATTTGCATCAGCAGCCCTGCTGCTCCAGTAACCCTGTGTGTCCCAGTGGGCCCGCTACTGAGACCTCTTCCAAATACTTTGCATCAGATGTTTCGAACCCATGGCCGCGTTTCTCGGGACTCCGGCGACTGGCGATTGGAGCGATCGGCTTCAAATCGAAGCGGGTTCGAGCGCGAAATCCGCCAGCTGCTGGATTCCCGGCCCGCTGGCCAGAGCCGGAAAGCGCTAGATGGATCATATCAGCCTGAGCGTTGCCAGCGCTCATTACCATTTATTTCGGCCATGGGGGTATTCCACCTTGAGAGTTCAGTGTCCCAGTCACGATACGTTGAAATGCTGGCGAGCTATAAGACACAGACATGTTGTATATCACAGTTGTCACCTTGCATGTTGCATTACTCTGAGATGCTCTACAAGCACCGACCCAATCACATCATCTGACAGCCCGTTCCTGGCGCGAGCTATGCTAAAGGCATTGTTGTTTCACTGCCAGCCGGACCAGCGACCTGTGCGGCACACCATTGCCAGTCTGTCGTGTCTGTCGGCACCCGAGCTGTGTTGTGTCCGTCAGCATCCGAGGTGTGTTGTGTCCGTCGGCACCCAAATTGTGTTGTGTCCGTCGACATTCAAGGTGTGTTGTGTCCGTCGCCACCCAAGCTGTGTTGTGTCCGTCGGCACCCGAGCTGTGTTGTGTCCGTCAGCACCCAAACTGTGTTGTGTCCGTCGGCACCCAAGCTGTGTTGTGTCCGTCAGCATCCGAGGTGTGTTGTGTCCGTCGGCACCCAAATTGTGTTGTGTCCGTCGATATCCAATCTGTTGTGTCCGTCGCCACCCAAACTGTCTTGTCCGTCGACACCCGAGCTGTCTGGCGTATCCGTCGGCACCCGAGCTATGCTGTAGGCAGTGTTGTGTCACTGCCAGCTGGACCAGTGACCTGTGCGACACACCATTGCCAGTCTGTCGTGTCCCTTGCTCGGAGAGTCCACCGCAAGTGGCAAACATGCTCCGTGGTGACTGAGGCACATGTTCCGCGAAGGGCGTTAGACAAGTTAACAGCCCCACTGCGCATCAGCCAATCTCGGATCTCCGGCCGACCAAGAGCTGGGAGGGCGAGGGAAATATGATCGTGATGGCGTAGGCCGGCCACCAGCCGCGCTTTGAAGTTGATGGTGCGCTGCACACGGTCCAGACGGCAGTCCGCCCCGCTGCCCCGTACACATGGTCCAGACGGCAGTCCACGCCGCTGCCCCGTACACATGGTCCAGACGGCAGTCCGCGCCGCTGCCCCGTACACATGGTCCAGACGGCAGTCCGCGCCGCTGCCCCGTACACATGGTCCAGACGGCAGTCCGCGCCGCTGCCCCGTACACACGGTCCAGACGGCAGTCCGCCCCGCTGCCCCGTACACACGGTCCAGACGGCAGTCCGCCCCGCTGCCCCGTACACACGGTCCAGACGGCAGTCCGCCCCGCTGCCCCGTACACACGGTCCAGACGGCAGTCCGCCCCGCTGCCCCGTACACACGGTCCAGACGGCAGTCCGCCCCGCTGCCCCGTACACACGGTCCAGACGGCAGTCCGCCCCGCTGCCCCGTACACATGGTCCAGACGGCAGTCCGCCCCGCTGCCCCGTACACATGGTCCAGACGGCAGTCCGCGCCGCTGCCCCGTACACATGGTCCAGACGGCAGTCCGCGCCGCGGCCCCGTACACACGGTCCAGGCGGCAGTCCGCGCCGCTGCCCCCGTACACATGGTCCAGACGGCAGTCCGCGCCGCTGCCCCGTACACACGGTCCAGGCTGCAGTCCGCCCCGCTGCCCCGTACACATGGTCCAGACGACAGTCCGCGCCGCTGCCCCGTACACACGGTCCAGACGGCAGTCCGCGCCGCTGCCCCGTACACATGGTCCAGACGGCAGTCCGCGCCGCTGCCCCGTACACACGGTCCAGACGGCAGTCCGCCCCGCTGCCCCGTACACACGGGCAATTGTGGATGATTCGAAAGACGTGAGCATGGACGAGGAGTTGCGGGAGTTCGGGTGTGAGGTGTGGTCGTATCTTGAGAGGTATGTTATGATGTGGTTGCAGGGTCAGACCACGGCGGATATGTACTGCTCCCATGTAAGGGCATCGTCAAGAACACCCAGAGTTGGCATGCATTTTTCTGGCGCAATTTCCACACCACCTGCATGAATGCCAGGGTCGGTGGTTTTAGTGAATGAATGATGTGTTCCGAGAAGTATGAGACAGGTTTTATCCACGTTCATTTTGAGGCTTCTTGACCGGAAACATGCATGTGGGCTTCGAGTGACCTCGTCGACACGTGGATAAGTATGACCTCATTATGTTCGGAAGGTGCGCATTCGAGGAGCAGGGTATCATCTGTGTACGAGAGGGCACAGCCGTAGGTATCATCTGTTTTCGAGTGGGCACAGCCGTGAGGAAGAAACGTGATGGATAATTGATGAAACCTGGGAAAATGACAATTGATCCAATGATTGTCGGGTCATTTTCCCAGGTTTCCCAGGACCAACGACCATTGGCCAAATCAGTCCACCGCGTCTCGTAAAGGAAGCCGAGGTTCCCTTGTCAGGCGTTTGCCACAGTGGCCAGCTCAGCAGCCGGCAAGTCCCGAAGCCGTCACGATCCACCATGCGATCGGCGGAAGCGTTCCGAAGCGTCCGGAGCCCGGCGGCCCGGCCGCTCCGCACCGAGTCACTGGACAGCCATCACACCGACAACTCGCGCTGCAATGTGATCTTCTGGCACTGCGGCGTATGCAACCCTTCCCGGGGGCGTCGCGAAACGTTACCTCTACCGTCGCTGGCACGCTGGCACGCTGGACGCTGGCCAGAGTGAAAGGCTGTGCTCAGGCTCAAAACAGGCGTGTGCGGCTGCTGTTCCATGCCCGGCACAGCTGTGGGGTCATCCCCACGCCCGGAACAGGTGTGAAAGGTTGTCCCCATGCCCGGGGCAGGTGTGAAAGGCTGCCAGCTCGTGCCCGGGACAGATGTGAAAGGCTCTCCCCATGCCAGGGACAGGCGTTTGCGGCTGCTGTTCCATGTCCGGCACAGATGTGGGGTCATCCCCACGCCCGGAACAGGTGTGAAAGGTTATCGCCATGTCCGGGGCAGGTGTGAAAGGCTGTTGTCACATGTCCGGAACAGATGTGAGGGACCGCCCCGTGGCAGGTGTTAGACCTCTACAACAGGTGTAAGATGTTATTACCATGCACGAGACTGGTGAGGGAGGCTGCCTCAAACGCCATCAGGTATGGGAGGCTGTAACAACCTGCGCTAGGCTGTCGTGCTGGCTTCAGTGATGTATTTGTTTTGACGGAGCAAAATTATCCTATATATGAATTGTTAGTCAAATAGTCGGTAATGTAAAAAAAAACATGTTAGGCGTTTTCCTATGCTTGGCCATGACCAGGAAACGGACATTCTGCATTATCTGGGTGTTGTTTGTTTGATCGTGACATTTTGACCAGCCGTGTTTTTCCTACACATAGGTGCACGTGTGCACGCGTTTATCAGTGGCATGCGTCCTACTACCAAGCCTGCTGCGTCTGACCAATGCGGCGCCAATCCTCATCTAACCGATTCCACATATGAGAAGAAATGAGGTATGCCTGTTTGTGTACGCCTGGTATGCCGCGACTGACCAATGCGGCGCCAATCCTCGGTTTAACCGATTCCACATATGAAAACAGTGAGGTATGCCTGGTTGTGTACGCCTGGTATTCCGCGACTGACCAATGCGGCGCCAATTCTCGGTCTAACCAATTCCACATATGAAAGACAATGAAGTATGCCTGGGTGGAAGAGCAAGAGCAGTGTAGCAAGAGCAGATTACGCACTCTAAAGCTGTAATGCACACTGGGTGGAGAACACTCCCCGGGGCGTCGCCAGGCTGCTTCAACATGGCCTATTGAACGGCCGGGAGTGAGAGGGGCTGGGACCGCTTTCAGGGGTAGGCGCAGGGCCACGTCAGCTGAGGGGCTGCAGCCCCAATCTTGACCACCTCCTCCTCCTCACCCGCCACCCCGTCATGGTCGTGCCCCCTCCCCCAGTCAGCCCACCTCCTCACCCGCCACCCCGTCATGGTCGTGCCCCCTCCCCCAGTCAGCCCACCTCCTCCTCACCCGCCACCCCGTCATGGTCGTGCCCCCTCCCCCCAGTCAGCCCACCTCCTCCTCACCCGCCACCCCGTCATGGTCGTGCCCCCTCCCCCCAGTCAGCCCACCTCCTCCTCACCCGCCACCCTATCATGGTCGTGCCCCCCCCCCCCCAGTCAGCCCACCTCCTCACCCGCCACCCCATCATGGTCGTGCCCCCTCCCCCCAGTCAGCCCACCTCCTCACCCGCCACCCCGTCATGGGCGTACCCCTCCCCCCAGTCAGCCCACCTCCTCACCCGCCACCCCGTCATGGTCGTGCCCCCTCCCCCCCCAGTCAGCCCACCTCCTCACCCTCCACCCCATCATGGTCGTGCCCCCTCCCCCCAGTCAGCCCACCTCCTCCTCACCCGCCACCCCGTCATGGGCGTACCCCTCCCCCAGTCAGTGATCATTCCCCACTGATTTAGCGTTACTGGAGGGGGAAGGGGACGTCGGGCTACCTCGGATGGTGGTTCCGCATTCGCAAGTGGCGCGGTCGCCAGTTCAGTCTCCAGACAAGCCGCTGATGAGATGTCCGGAATATTTAATCCACCATTTGCCTCCCATCGGCTCTGATCAGTATGTTTGAAATTTATCCCTGTGGGTGCTTGAAGACCACCAGTAACCGGCGACCCTATTCCCTCCCCCTAATAAGTACGAGTACCTGCCTGACCTTCCCCCAATTGGCTTCTGGAATGTGACCCTGCTTACCTTCCCGTGAACCCCTACCAAACACAGAAAGATGGTCAGAGAGCGTGTAAATATCTCACCAATCTGCAACCGCTTTTTCATTCAGTATCACTTTTTAGCATGTTTCCCAAGCTTCGTCTCCTAATGAAGATCAGTTTTGTTGATGTATTGTTGGAGTCGTTTTAATTCCAGAAAGTAGTCCTGGATTTTCTACACTGCTGCGTGATTACTTTTTCTAACATTGTGTTTTTCGCCACGACCTTGAGCCGCAAAAGGAGCATGAGATGTTCCATGTTAAGTCAATTTAGTTTCCGTCGCCTGCTTTTTGGCCTTTTGGCAGCACTGGGAAATAATCATTGCATTGGGTGCCAAATGTTGTAGTGCGACCTGAACGTATGGTGCAATAGGGGTGAACACCCCTCCAAATGTTCGGGGATGTTTTCATGTCAAGGGTGCTGCCGGTGAGACCAAAAACCACTGGCACCTCCTCCACCTCGACTTGGAAAATTCCTCGGATGTTGATCACTATTTTTCGAGTTCCCGAAAATATTTTTAGATTTACAAAGCAAATTTATCTGATTATGGGCCTAGTTGAAATCTACTTTGATGCTACTCCTCAAAACGGGAGCTGGTAACACCAATGCAGACAAATCACAGGGTCCAGGTCGGGCCGCCGGCGGGGAAAAGGATGTGCAGACCCCGAGTTTTGTTTCATCCTTTGGACTTCGGGCACTACATTTGGTATTGCTTGTTTAATTTATGTATTGCTTGTCCATTATAACGTTTATTATGTTTGCTTCTTAACTGAACATCCAAATTTAAAAGAAGGCACATAAAAATCCGTGTGTTTCGTACACTGCAACCCGGGGTCACAACTTTCTAGCAAACTCGTCCCAGAAGTGTTCTGGGGTAAAGATGAACCACACGCTCTCGTGACCCGCGGTGCAGACTTGCTGCATGTCACCAGTCTATGCTCACGAGGTACATGGTGCAATTCTGCAATAGACAAACTCCCTCTTCCATAGAGCGGCCTTCGCAACACGTGCATCGATGACAAGCCGAACATGTTCGAACTTCGTGTTAACTAAGTTAGTCTGAGTCTGAGTCTGGCTGGAAGGTGCATCTCGAGCCGCGCGCTCGATCGTGCGTTACGTGCGCCAGTATCGAACAGTGACTACTTTTGCGAATGCTTATGTGACAACTTTTTTCTTCATTAATGTGTAAGCTGTTTCTGTGCTGCTTTCAACGATTTTCAAGAAGTTCATTTTAATGTCTAGACCGATGTCCTGCTTGTATTTCAACACTGAACTGTCACCTTCAGTAGTGACACCTGTACCCGTCAACCGTGAACTGTCGGGCGTATGATTATTTCAGCACCACAGGTATCCGCGTGCACTGACTTAAGATTTTCGTATGAATCACGTCGTGGCTGGCCTTAATGCACCTGAATACGAATAATACTTTTTGTTCCTCTGCAAAAACATTAATCTGATGCATCATGCTACATGCCATCGTGCGCCAGTGTTCATGTTTCACCCGCCCAAATAAAAAATGGTGTCCAGGTGCACTATGCAAGTGAGAGCGGTAAGTCCTCCGTTGTTCAGTGGCGTCGGTGGTGGGCTTTCCAGTCGCAAGTTGGTTGCGCTACATTCTGCTAGCGCGATTTCTTTGTCTTCGTCGTACCCTCGTGGTGTTTCGAAACCTGATGTACAGAACTCCGTGAAAATTGCTTTAAGCATTCATTTCAGTGTTATTCTAGTGGTTGCGATGGAGGATTATTAAGCTACTATGCCGATCCGTTAACGGCTCGACGCGCAACCTGCTGCGCAACATCAAAGCGAGCCAAACAGCAGCGTCACACAATTTTTCTCTTTTTTTGGAATAGAGCCTTGATTAAAAAAACTATTGCAACTTGAATTACGAACAGATCTTTCAGTGCTCGTGTGTGTTTGAAAAATGTTATATGAAGAAATGCATTGCATTATTGTATTATAAGCTCGTAAGTCAACATCTTTTTGAAATATATATATTATTGATGGTCAAATCCCCCTCCCCTGTCCCCGCTGAAGTTCGTCATCTTCGTTCCATGGGGTTCTAGCCTCCAATCCAATCCCCCGGGGTTTTCACCTACGTGAAGAAGCGTTTCAACGCCCTTTAACATTTAATGAGACAGAACTAAGCATGCCTCTTTCGTGATCAGCCCAACAAAGCGCCGTTCTTGTTCATGGTACCGTAATTCTGTGGAAGTTCCTCCTCTTCAACAACGTCGCTTGTTTCAATATTTTTTTTCGGAGAGGGGAGGGGAGAGCTGGCCCACTTCATCATTATTGGCATTCCAGCACAATTAGTCTATTTTTGTTTTTATTTGTGTGAGAGGGTGGGGGTACTTCCACATTCGAAGATATCCTATATTGTAGGTGTTTGCACCGTTATCAACTTAGAGACGGGTACAAAATGGTCACGTGGTGGCGCATCAGGGAACGCAAAATTGTAACCGCCATCATCATCATCATCGTCGTCGTCGATTTCTGGTTTGTGAAACGAAATGAAGAAGGGCAGAGTGCGTTGAGCGGTGGGGTCGTGAGAACCGGTAGTTGGCGGCCGCAGGCGACAGCTTGGCCTGGCCGCGAGAGGCCTCAAGTGGCACAACCCGGACCCGCCACTGAAGTCGACTGCACGGATTACAATTCCTTCTGTGTTGAAACACGTGTTGGCAGACGTCTGTTGTACGTGAGCCGAGACACGTTCACGAGACGACCGTTGCTGTCGCAACCTCACTGAGTGCGAATGGCTGTTGAACTGAGTACTCGCTGGGTACTGAGTACAAATGAGCACCCACAGGACAAATATCAATTAAGCCGGCACTGCCTGTGCCATCGAAGCATTAGGCGGGCTCAGCAGTTCAGTGGGTTGATCAATGGATACTGATCGATGCCCATGGAAAATGGGTGCCCGAAGCCGGCTGCTCCCAAACTGTCCTCACTCAACATGGCCCGCCCATCGGATCCCAGCCTGCGTCACCAGCTTACAGTTGCCTTTGCAGTACGGATCTACCCGCCGGCTGGTGCACAATTGGATCAGTTGGATCCAGCTGGAATTGGGTGGCGGGCCATTGCAGCTGAATTAACATCAGCTTGTCTGGTTGACCGACCGAAGTCACTCCCCACCACCACCATCGTGTGCCGGTGTGGTGCGGTTGCGACTGCGGTGGTATCGGGTGTTCTCTGTGCCAGTGTGTGGCGGCGCGGTGGGATGGTGATGTTAGTTCGGTGTCCCTCCTGTCTGGCGGTGGTATCGGGTGTCCTCTCAGCCAGTGTCAAGCGGTGGTATCGGGTGTTCTCTCAGGTAGTGTGTGGCAGTGGAATCGCGTGTTCTCTCAGCCAGTGTCTAGCTGTGTTATCGGGTGTTCTCTCAGGTATGTGGCAGTGTAATCGCGTGTTCTCTCAGCCAGTGTGTAGCGGTGTTATCGGGTGTTCTCTTAGCCAGTGTCTAGCGGTGGTATCGGGTGTTCTCTCAGGTAGTGTGTGGCAGTGGAATCGCGTGTTCTCTCAGCCAGTGTCTAGCGGTGGCATCGGGTGTTCTCTCAGCCAGTGTCTAGCGGTGGTATCGGGTGTTTTCTCAGCCAGTGTGGCGGTGGTGGTATCGCGTGTTCTCTCAGCCAGTGTATGGCGGTGGTATCGGGTGTTCCCTTAGCCAGTGTGTGGCGGTGGTGTCGGGTGTTCCATCAGCGAGTGTGTGGCGGTGGTATCGGGTGTTTTCTCAGCCAGTGTGGCGGCGGTGGTATCGGGTGTTCTCTAAGCCAGTGTATGGCGGTGGTATCGGGTGTTCCCTTAGCAGTGTGTGGCGGTGATGTCGGGTGTTCCATCAGCGAGTGTGTGGCGGTGGTGGTGTCGGGTGTTCTCTCAGCCAGTGTGGCGGTGGTGGTATCGGGTGTTCTCTCAGCCAGTGTGGTGGCGGTGGTTGTATCGGGTGTTCTCTCAGCCAGTGTGGCGGTGGTGGTATCGGGTGTTCCCTCAGCCAGTGTGATGGCGGTGGTTGTATCGGGTGTTCCCTCAGCCAGTGTGTGGCGGTGGTATCGGGTGTTCCCTCAGCCAGTGTGGCGGCGGCAGTGTCGTGTACGTGCCGCTGGTCGGCCGCACGAGGTGTGGCGGCCGCCGGTGGGGCGTGGTCGCGCCGGTGCGCACCCGTTGGGCGGGGTTGGCCTCCGTGGCTGGTACCGTTTGCGGCCGGTCGCGGCTCGCCATGACTGTTCGGCCGGGCGTCGGCGCCGCCGGCCCGCACTCGGCGCCCAACGGTACACCAACACCTAGCAAACACGCAAAAACGCGTAGTCTCGCCGCCGCCGCCGCAGGTCGGACGTGTTGCCGGGTCCGGCGGCGGCGGCAGTGATGCGACAGCGGTGATGGGCTGCCCGGTCCGACACACGTGAAGCGCGCCCGACACACGTGTGGGAGACAAGGGGAAAACTCGGCCCGGCTATCGAACCGGCCGCCGGTCGACCGGTAATTGAAATGTCGCGTCGGAATGCGTCCGTCTGGACGAGACGGGAATACCGCCGTCCGTGTGCTGTTCCTGCCTTGTCGACTTACTGCCTGCTGTGCGGTATCAGTGGATCGAATCTTCGCTCGTTTTGTCACTGTCTGTCACCTTGTCACTGGCATAAAATAGATGGAAATGTATGTGCGATTGAGGCGTAGTGATAAAGGTGATACAGTTTCCTAGCGCGAGGATCTATTTTAATTGACGAGTTTCAAGATTTGTCGAGCATATATATTTATAAGGTAGGTAGGAGAACGAAAGGCTGGAATTAGTGCTGACTCGGTGCTGGAATTAGTGCTGACTCGGTATCGCCATCCAACCAATTGTAAAGTACGTCAAATTATGAACAAACTACGTGAGAGGCACCCTCCTGATTTGAGCCTCATGTCTTGGTGGAAACCTGCCAGCACTGGCTGCGTTTTCCTATAGGCTTAAATTCGGAGAAAATTTGGTCCACGCGCAAACGGCATTATCATTTTCAGTCGCCTGGTTTTACAGGACAAGAAACAACTTCAGAACGATTCTGCCGCCATGGCCTGAGTTGTATTGCGTTTGTATTACACTCCGACATATTCCCTTGAACGCTAAGACTTATAAGGCAAAATCTGATTTGGCTCTGAACGAAAACCATACAATGGCGAACAGGAGATTCCATTAATTGACTCGTAGCAAGAATGGCGCACGGTGAAGCCTGTCGAGTCCTGTCCCCTGCACTCGAGGTGGGACTGGAGTCTTGTCCACTGCACTCGAGGCGGGACTGCCGACCGCCGAGTCTTGTCCCCTGTACTCGAGGCGGGACTGGAGTCCTGTCGCCTACACCCGAGGCGAGACTGGGGTCCTGTCCCCTGCACTCGAGGCGGGACTGGAGTCCTGTCGCCTACACCCGAGGCGAGACTGGGGTCCTGTCCCCTGCACTCGAGGCGGGACTGGAGTCCTGTCCCCTACACTCGAGGCGGGACTGGAGTTCTGTCCCCAGCACTCGAGGCGGGACTGGAGTCCTGTCCCCTACACTCGAGGCGGGACTGGAGTCCTGTCCCCTACACTCGAGGCGGGACTGGAGTCCTGTCCCCTACACTCGAGGCGGGACTGGAGTTCTGTCCCCAGCACTCGAGGCGGGGCTGGAGTCATGTCCCTACACTCGAGGCGGGACTGGAGTCCTGTCCCCTACACTCGAGGCGGGACTGGAGTCCTGTCCCCTACACTCGAGGCGGGACTGGAGTTCTGTCCCCTACACTCGAGGCGGGACTGGGGTCCTGTCCCCTACACTCGAGGCGGGACTGGAGTTCTGTCCCCTACACTCGAGGTGGGACTGCCGACGCGTGCCAATCAGCTGGTGACGTGTGCCAGCCGGAGGACACACTGGTGCTGTCGGCCAATGGTGCACTGCTGCTCGTGCCGCTCGTGCAGCGTACGTCTGACGTAGCCGTCGGCACGGCCGGCTCGTGCCGACGGCCACCGCCAGTGGTGGTCCGGGCCCGACGACTGCTGCCAGCTGCAGCTGCGACTGGTGGTGGCCAGCTGCCGGGGCAGAACTCGGCTGCAGTCTGGCGCGAGACGGTCGCGTGGAGTGGTGCCGATTCAGACCGCCCGGCTTGCGGCCGTGCCGAGCCGACGTGGCCGCGCGGTGCGGCTCTGGTTTGGAGGCCACGCGCAGGCTAATGGTCGGCGGGGACGTGCCGGCCAAGCTGGCAACGACTACACCGTGGTACCGTGAATATAGACTGCTGCTGATGTGCAGCTGACAGCGACTATACCGTGGTACCGTGAATATAGACTGCTGCTGATGTACAGCTGGCAACGACTATACCGTGGTACCGTGAATATAGACTGCTGCTGATGTACAGCTGGCAACGACTATACCGTGGTACCGTGAATATAGACTGCTGCTGATGTGCAGCTGGCAACGACTACACCGTGCTACCGTGAATATAGACTGCTGCTGATGTGCAGCTGGCAACGACTACACCGTGCTACCGTGAATATAGACTGCTGCTGATGTGCAGCTGGCAACGACTACACCGTGCTACCGTGAATATAGACTGCTGCTGATGTGCAGCTCGTGAGTGAAATGTTGTTGCGCACAAGTATTAGTGGTTATTCCACGTGAAACCGGTTTATATTAAGAGTGGCAACTTTGGCAACTTGTTTATTTTATTGATGATAAATTTGTAATTTCATTCATATGCATTGTCAACGTTTAGTTATCGCAATATTTTCAAGCCCCCTGAACAGGAGAAAAAAGCTCTTGGGATGTCTCAGGAACTCGCAGTCTGTCGAACACTGATCTCTCGATACAAGGCAGTAGTATCCCACTCTGTCAAACAATGGTATCCCATTTGTCCAAGCGCCCTCGCATTATGTCACACAGTGGTCTCCCACTTCTCCAAGCGACATAGCATTATTTCGCACAGTTGTATCCCACTCTGTCAAACACTGGTCTTCCACCGAGCAAAATATTGGCGGCCCACTTTACATCCTTCTCTGCCAGCTTGACTCCCACCACCTGAGTCTGTCGGATAGTTCTGTTAATCGGTATTTTACTCGACATTGCTTGATATCGCATTATCCGGCAGCCACTGCCTGCCTTAGCTCACATGGGCTTAGCTCACATGGGCGATCATTGCGGACGTATTCCTAATTATGACGTCGAAGGTGGGTGTTGTGATACGACGTTCTCCGTTACGTGTATTGAACTTGTTTATTTGTGTATTTGGTGGTTCACGACGCACTTTATGCGCATTCACGGCTAATGGCGCCGCCTACACTGTTTCGCCGGTGGGCCGTGTGATTGGGGAATGTCCCAAGTGGTACGAGTGTTGAACCCGGCACCTTTGGTACCCAGAGCTCAACACCTCAACCACTCGGCCATCCCCGCCCCACGTGTATTAAACTAATTGAATCGACATCATGTGGGGTGAGAATTGTTCGCTTCTCATGTGTATTTCCAGTATCATTAGATTGACATAAATAACGAGTATTCATAGTTTCCTGTTGACATTTTGTTGTAGCATTAGCATTACGGGGCTCGCTTAGATACCAGCAAATTTTTCAAATATTATCTTCCTAACGGTTCGTTATGTGAGCTGGATCTTCCATCGAGTGGCTGGCAACATTGGCTTCTGCATGCTCGTACCAATATGTAAAAGCACTCCCGAACCGCAGCCACATGGGTACTGGCGTCTTCAGCGGCATTGCCATTACCGCTAGGTGTTGCCAGGCCAGTACTGCCTGACGCCGAGCAGAGTTGACGGGGAAGTGCCGTCAGGTGCCAGTGGGACGGTACCCTCCGGTGTCGGCAGGGCAGTACTGCCTGACGCCGAGCAGAGTTGACGGGGAAGTGCCGTCAGGTGCCAGTGGGACGGTACCCTCCGGTGTCGGCAGGCCAGTACTGCCTGACGCCGAGCAGAGTTGACGGGGAAGTGCCGTCAGGTGCCAGTGGGACGGTACCCTCCGGTGTCGGCAGGGCAGTACTGCCTGACGCCGAGCAGAGTTGACGGGGAAGTGCCGTCAGGTGCCAGTGGGACGGTACCCTCCGGTGTCGGCAGGGCAGTACTGCCTGACGCCGAGCATAGTTGACGGGGAAGTGCCGTCAGGTGCCAGTGGGACGGTACCCTCCGGTGTCGGCAGGGCAGTACTGCCTGACGCCGAGCAGAGTTGACGGGGAAGTGCCGTCAGGTGCCAGTGGGACGGTACCCTCCGGTGTCGGCAGGGCAGTATTGTCTGACGCCGAGCAGAGTTGACGGGGAAGTGCCGTCAGGTGCCAGTGGGACGGTACCCTCCGGTGTCGGCAGGGCAGTACTGCCTGACGCCGAGCAGAGTTGACGGGGAAGTGCCGTCAGGTGCCAGTGGGACGGTACCCTCCGGTGTCGGCAGGCCAGTACTGCCTGACGCCGAGCAGAGTTGACGGGGAAGTGCCGTCAGGTGCCAGTGGGACGGTACCCTCCGGTGTCGGCAGGGCAGTATTGTCTGACGCCGAGCAGAGTTGACGGGGAAGTGCCGTCAGGTGCCAGTGGGACGGTACCCTCCGGTGTCGGCAGGCCAGTACTGCCTGACGCCGAGCAGAGTTGACTGGGAAGTGCCGTCAGATGCCAGTGGGACGGTACCCTCCGGTGTCGGCAGGCCAGTATTGTCTGACGCCGAGCAGAGTTGACGGGGAAGTGCCGTCAGGTGCCAGTGGGACGGTACCCTCCGGTGTCGGCAGGGCAGCATTGTCAGGTGTCCGCAGGACATCATCGCCAGATGGCGGCAGGAGCGCGTGCCCGCCGCGCCGTCGGCCGCTGACCAGACCTTGGTGTCGGATGCCAGCCGATATGACGGTGTCACGCCGGCCGAGGACCGCAGACGGCCGTATCCATCACTGTCGCGCCCACAGACAGCCAGTCGGCCGGCGCCGAGCCGCCAGCTCAACCGCAACACGTCATTTTGCTTGTGTTAGGTAGGCCTGTAGATTTTGGGAGGTTTCCATGCCAAGCTGCATGCTTCCATGTTTTCCATGCTTTTTGGGTGAGCTTTCATGATAGGCTTCGATGCGTCCACGTTTCACATCAATTATGTGTGCATTTTGCACTATTTTTTTCATAGCTAAATGAAGTAGCAGTGTTGGTTCTATATTATTCACGAATTATGTGAATATAATGAAATTTGTCCAATTGAGGACTTTAATATGTTCGGTGTTCTTGTTCTTGTTGGGTGTTATTTTTTCCAACATTTTCCAGTTTGGACACACTGCGCGGTACGGGGCCACTGCTGGGACTTCCGTGCCAGGGCTGCTTTGTGGTCGAAAGTGCAGTGTATTTATAACTGATGAGGCTGAATTATCTACTGTTAGTGAATAATAGTGGATATCCACTGTTAGTTAGTTACTTCGGTTTAAAGGGCACATCGACTGCAATGGTCATATAACGCCCATGTCCACTGTTCGTGGACATCCACGAACAGTGGATATCCACGACTCCGGCACTGGCTGGAGAGCGTCTTATCCCAGTTCGTGTCAGCGGGTCAAACACCCCTCCAAGCCGGACGGGTGGGTCCTGGCGGCCGTCGGACCACCCAGCTGGATGGGCGCGGTGGTGCGGATCGCTCTCAGGTGGCTGAACGACAGATCCGGGTACGCTATTGAGGCGGCGTAGCAGATCCGGGTACCTCGGCTCGACCCCAGCGCGGGCCGTCCTGTCGTGGTGGTTTTCAATAGTTCTCGCGTCGGCCCCCAATTGGGCCAGCAATTCTATTGTTGCTCGGCGGCGGCGGGCGTGCGCCGACCGATTGGCGGTGGTGGCTGCCTGCTGAGGTCGCCCTCTGCCTGCTGAGGCCACCCGTCAGCCGGGCAGTGGTGAGCCGCCACACTGCCGACCGATTGGCGGTGGTGGCTGCCTGCTGAGGTCGCCCTCTGCCTGCTGAGGCCACCCGTCAGCCGGGCAGTGGTGAGCCGCCACACTGCAATTGGCGTGTGTGATCGCTCTCTGCCTGCTGAGGCCACCCGTCAGTGGTGAGCCGCCACATTGCTTCACACCTGGACATCTCCGACTGGATGACGAGCCGGGGTGGACGTGGTCGGTGACAAGTGCCAGACTACATCACACCTGGGCATCTCCGACTTTGTGGTGTGCCGGGGTGGACGTGGTCGGTGATGTGGCCGGCAGACGTGGTCGGCGAACGTGGTCGGTGACGTGGTCGGTGACGTGGTCGGTGACATGGCCGAGTGGTTAAGGTGTTGAGCTCTTGGTACCAAAGATCCCGGGTTTAACACTCGCACCACTCGGGACATTCCCCAATCCCGCGGCCCACCGGCGAAACAGTGTTGCCGGCGCCATGAGCCATGATCGTGCATATAGTGCGTCGTGAGCCAACCAATAAACAATAATAAACATTGACCGGTGGACGTGGTCGGTGGCGTGATTGGTGGACGTGGTCGGTGACGTGATTGGTGGACGTGGTCGGTGGACGTAACCGGTGACGTGGTCAGTGGACGTGGTCAGTGGACGTGGTCGGTGGCATGGCCGGTGGACGTGATGGATAACGAGTGATGGAACCGGCGCAGCCCTCACTGGCCGCTGGGACATGTGTGGTAATTTGTGTTGACAGGTTGTGATCCATGAAGATAGATTGTTGTATAACCGGTTCTTTCGTACTTCCTGAACGGAGTCATTTTGTGTCATGACTTTTCTAGAACTATTCATCATGGTGATTATTGTCATGAATCAATAGGAGTGGAGCTTTAATAGAAATTGTTGGTGGAGCCTAGCAATGCTGAAGCCGATAAGCTGAGTGTAGGGCTTGTCCGATGGATTTCCATGTTGACATCGAATTATCCACAGGCTCCATCGAACATTGGAGTGGTTATAATCCTTCCATGGGCATCGGTTCACGACATAGGCCATAGGCATTGGAAAACAACTCCACCTAACGGAAGCTAATCGACATGAGAGACTTGTACGTCTAGGGTGATATCTTTTTTTTCATTTCGAACTCCGATTACCGTTGACAATATCAGCAAGTTTGGTGCACTTTGCTGTGGTTGGGTGTTGGCAATACAACGCGTGGATTCGGAATCAGTTGACTGATAACGCAAGGTGTCAATAAGAACAAGGTGGTATAAGGTGGAAGTAAGCTAATGGAAATAAGTATGTCAGTCAAGGAAAGGGCAGGTGAACGATGGTAAAGTTTTACATTAAGAAAGACGAGGATTCGCCCTCCATTTGCCTACCCGTCATTGTCCTACTGATGCGCGGTTGCTGGTTCTGTAATTGTGTATGATCGACACGTGCTGCACGTGCCGATAATGATGTCACATATCGTCACGATCGCTGGCTGTGGACCGGCTATTTACTGACTTTTTACGACTCAGTATGTTGCCGTCCACTGGCCACCCTTCGGAAATGTCAGCCCGTTATCCAGCTGGGATCTGTGATATTGTGGAAGATCCCGTCCAGCGTGCTCGGCAGCTCGGCCAGGACGGGTGTGCCGTCTTTGTTCCGCAGCGGCGATGGGTCGGAACACTGACTTGGCCATGAGCTCTCGTCTACAGTCGTCGCCACCGCCCGATCCGCTTCCGATCCGGCCTTTAATCGCCTAGTTGATTCCGAGATGTGAGGGGCCGGGCTTACCATTTACTCTCGTCAGATTCTTTACCAGCGAACAACTGCGTGCATGCTCTCTCCAGCTCTCTCTCTCTCTCTCTCTCTCTCTCTCTCTCTCTCTCTCTCTCTCTCTCTCTCTCTCTCTCTCTCTCTCTCTCTCTCTCTCTCTCTCTCTCTCTCTCTCTCTCTCTCTCTCTCTCTCTCTCTCTCTCTCTCTCTCTCTCTCTCTCTCTCTCTCTCTCTGTCTCTGTCTCTGTCTCTGTCTCTGTCTCTGTCTCTGTCTCTGTCTCTGTCTCTGTCTCTGTCTCTGTCTCTGTCTCTGTCTCTGTCTCTGTCTCTGTCTCTGTCTCTGTCTCTGTCTCTGTCTCTGTCTCTGTCTCTGTCTCTGTCTCTGTCTCTGTCTCTGTCTCTGTCTCTGTCTCTGTCTCTGTCTCTGTCTCTGTCTCTGTCTCTGTCTCTGTCTCTGTCTCTGTCTCTGTCTCTGTCTCTGTCTCTCTCTGTCTCTATCTCTGTCTCTGTCTCTGTCTCTGTCTCTGTCTCTGTCTCTGTCTCTGTCTTTGTCTCTGTCTCTGTCTCTCTCTGTCTCTGTCTCTCTATCAGCTCTATCACTCTAAAGCCCAAATAACTAACTTATCTTGTTTGTCAACTCCATATCTCCCTTTGTCTCTGTCTCCCTCAGACACCGGCCATTGCTCCATCTGGCATTAAACCGCTCGCCATACGACAGAATTGGGCGGTGTGCTCGCGCTCTCAACACAGCCCGCGCTTGCCGGCCCTCGCAGGCAGCGCTGAGTCGTCCTTGCTGTTTGTTTTGGTGTCGGTGTGGGTTTGGGTTGGTGGCCACGGCCTGCTGGAAGGGCGTGGTGGGCGCGGTCGACACCACCCTGGCTAGGCATGATGCACCTAAAGATAATTGTTTGTTTCCGCCAGTGTCGCCACACGGCGTCTCCAGCAGACTGCGAGGCCGCTCCACCTTATCATTGTCTGTCAGCCCTTGGTAACCGTCAAAATAAACACTGCCCTGGAGAGGGGTTTGGCAGTGGACGACGGAACCTCCCTGGCCAGTGTACTCGCTACCGTACAGTAGACAAAAGCCGCAAACTCACGAGTTAACCTCCACCTCAGCGCGCACTCTCGACAGACACAGCCGGTATCCGACAGTGTGCGAATCCACAACCGAGCCGCCCACACGACCAGGTCAGGTGACAGCTTGTGGGCGGGGACAAAGCGGCGGGCACAACTCTGGCGTGGAAATGGATCGCCTTTGGCTGAAAATGGAATGATGGATCGGCTTTCGGCTGAGATCGATGGTGGCAGCACACATTTCCGGAGCATTGTGTGCTCAGCTCCACGCCGGTGTTTGGTTTTGGTCGGCGGCCTTCACCCTGAAGACGCGTACACCAGACGGAGTCGACGGCGGTCGTTCCAGTCGAATGGCGGTCCCACGGCGGCGGCACCAGCCTTGTGCGCGCCACGCCGCACCGCGCCCGAGTCGACCGCCGGCCGGCCGGAGGACGTGAGCCGGCCGGCCGGAGGACGTGACCCGGCCGTAGGACGTGAGCCGGCGCGGCGCACGTCCGTGCCCCAGCTGGCGCCGATGGCGGTGCGGCAGTGGCGTGTGGCCGAGCTGGCCTGCCGTCGGCCACGAGCCGCGCTGCGGCGCCGCGGCGGCTGTCTGACCCGGCCCGGTCAGCGGCGCCAAACAAGGCCGCCCGCCCGGCCAGGGCGCCACGTCATCGCTGGGCGATGTGCCGGTAGTGCCGCGCACGACGGCCGGCCGGCTTCCGTGGCGGCGCGCCGGCCAAACTGGCGCAATTGGCCGGGCCAGAGCCGGGCGGCCACCGTATCGACACGGCCGGCGGGCGCGGTCATGGCCCTGTTTTGGCCACGGGTCGGCAGCAGTGGGCGCTAACCAGCTGCCTTACGGGCTGGTCGGGGTGTTGCCCCCGGCAGGCCTTTTCCGGGCCACAGTAGCCAAAGGAGTGCCGAGGCGGAGTGGGCTGTTGCGGCCGCACCGACCTTTTGTGGACACTATAGCGTGGTGGCGGGGGAGCGGTGGGTGGATCGTCGGGGCGGCACGTGTGTCTGTTTTGGGCGCCGTGGCGTGGTGGCTGGGGAGCGGTGGGTGGATCGTCGGGGCGGCACGTGTGTCTGTTTTTGGGCGCCGTGGCGTGGTGGTTAGGGAGCGGTGGGTGGATCGTCGGGGCGGTACGTGTGTCTGTTCTGGGCGCCTTGGTGTGGTGGTTAGGGAGGGGGTGAGTGGGTGGGAGGTTTCGGCGCAGCACCATTCGTGTGCCGGTGGACAAGTGGCCCTCGTGCCGACTGACCGGTACGCAGTACATATGCCGCCATCATGCTGACGTAGCGAAATTTAACGGCACGGAAACGAATCGACGCCTTTGTTGTCTGGGTGGAGGCCGGGGATCAAAACTGCATCTTACGTCATGACCGTGATTCAGACTTAAGATGCTCTGCGTCTTGCTTTGTGTGGAAATCGATTGAAGGTATGCTTGTTATGCTCGGCTTTTCGTCGAAGACACTGTATAGGCATGCAGCACATTTGATGCAACACCTTTGGTCTGAACTTTTTGCTCTACGAATCTTCGGATTTCAAGAAGTGCAACGAAGCTGCAACGAAGTTCGACACAAGGGAACAAGGTCTAGGATGATCCCTATGCGTCATTGACGCGAAGGAACTCGGCTGGCCACATGTCTAAGAGAATGCAAATTGCGATATAATCGTTGACGGCCGGGTGGTGATTATGCAGCACTGAATGCACTGAGCAGTTCTATCGCACAACACATCCGGTGGGTGTTGCTGGCTATGCTGTCTGCGCATACTTTTTGTTGGTATCACCATTGCCATCATAGCGTGTATGAATGGTATTTCGGTTTTTGTTCGTGCAGAGCGGTGTTCTGTTATAAGTAGAGCTTGTTGCGTGGACCCTTACCTTACCACTCGATCTGGGAATTCCAGTTCAACGCAGGAATTTCAACCGAAGGTCAAACGTGGCGTCAATGCACCGACGCGGCCGTCCTGTTGCCACGTCCTCGGCCTGATCGGGCCAGTCCCCAGCTGACCCAGCCGGAGACGAAATGTGAGCGCGTGCAGCGACTCTTGTGTTGCCAGGACGGGAGGTCATCGCAGCCCGGCGCGCTAACCAACTGCGTCGTCAGGGCAGCTGAATGCAGCCGATTAGTGTGGTGGTGACGACGACTGACCTGACCATCGAGTGGCAATCACCGGCGCACACGCGGCTGCTCTGAATTACGAATGCGCCAGATCAGCTGGGGTTCTCAAATCTGCACGCGTGATGTGCGCTCAGCCACAGCTGGCAGCACGCACTGGCCAACTCGTTTGGGGCTGGGTGTCGGGCGGTGTATTTTCGTGCCCGTTTCGTATATCGACGAGAGGTTGCCATGGCCAGGCTTGACCATCTGTCGTGCCGGCGTTTGAGAGCCTGCCACCTGGGTAGCTGAGACGGTTGGAGCTGTGCAGCGGTGGAGGTGGAATGCTTTGCTTTGTCCGGTTCATCTCGAACTGATGTATTTGTCCTAAAGATCAGGTTTGTGCGGGGAATTTTATTAGCCGCAGGGTGCTTTTTCCAGGAAATTCCAGCCGTGGCTAATTTCACATCTTGACAGTTTTCGTTGTGATCACATTACGGTCTCATGATAATTTCCATCGTCTATCTGTGACATTGTCTGAGGGATTCTCACTTTCTTGGCTGGTGCATCTCGTCAGTGTGCTACTGGCTGACACGTCGCCACTGCTATGGTGGCTACAGCCTGGCTACTGGCTGACCCGGCGCAACTGTGGGGCGAGGATGGCTGAGTGGTTAAGGTGTTGAGCTTTCGATACGAAGGTCCCAGGTTCAACACTACCACCGCTCGGGATATTTCCCAATCCCGCGGCCCACCGTCGAAACAGTGTCGGCGGTGCCATTATCTGTGATTGTGCATAAAATGCGTCGTGAGCCACCCAATAAGCAATAAACGTCGCCACTGCTGTGGTGGCTACAACCTGTCAGGGTGCAGCCTGGCCACTGGTGGAAACACCCGGCTGCTGTGACTACAGGTCAGGGTGCATCTGGTGAACGCACCCCCGCTGCCGTAGCGGCTGCAGGTCGGGGTACATCCGGTGCACACACCTCCGCGGCCGTGGCGGCTGCAGTGGACGCCGGCTACTCCCACCCTCGCGACATATTCATCTGATGCATGTCCACGTCGGCGGGCCTCAGCTGCGGAGGTGCGGCCGCCGGAAGCGCGCCGCGTCCGCCGGCGCAGCTGGCCGCTGGCCGGTGTCGAAGCTGCGGTGGCAGCGCGCCTTATGTGTCGCGGCGCGTGCCGCCGCCGTGCCGCCGCCGTGTCGGCTGCGGTGTCGGCCGGTCGCCGCGCCCACACACCTCGTCATCGGCCAGTGAGTGCTGCCGTCCGGCTGTCTGTGGCGCGGCCTCGCCAGCCGCCCACCGCCCACGCTGCCGCCGAACGGGTCAGTCGGGCACGGCCACTGCGTATCCGGAGAGCGTGCTCATCCATTTCAAATTATGCCAGACAGTGGACGGGCTAATTTGACAACTTCAGGTACATGGTTGAGACATGGCACCACATGGTCGAGACATGGCTTGTGCTGGTGCGTGGTGTCATGACCGCAGGAGACCACGCACCACCACCTTACATGGTTGTGACCTTCGTGCTATGAGACCACGCACCACCACCTCACATGGCTCTGACTTTCGGGCCATGAGGCCACGTACCACCACCTCACATGGCTCCGACCTTCGTGCCATGAGACCACGTACCACCACCTCACATGGCTCTGACCTTCGTGCCATGAGACCACGTACCACCACCTTACATGGCTCCGACCTTCGTGCCGTGAGCATCGTATGGGAACTTCCGTAGTTCGCCAGAACGAGAGCATTTGTCTGATGCCGATTTCATGGTTCGTCGCCATTATTGCGCACGCTCTAAAGCTGTCCATGGCCTTTTCGGCATTCCGTTTTGACCTCTGACATAGGTGACAATGGGTGGGGGGTTAAGGGTATGCTTGTGTGTATCTGCTTGGTATGCTTGATCTGTGTCCTTTTCCACTGCCATGCCCATCGGATCGGATTCCACTGCCATGCCCATCCACAAGGGGTAGATCCTGAAACCTTTGATGATTGGCTTAACCATGTCCAGTGGCTTGTAGTGTCGGACTAAGAGCTCTCCATGTGGGGTGGAAAGTGCGCCGAGTCTTGCAAAATAGTGTGACGATTCCAATGGCGTCGGTTTTACCCCATGCGTAGTGCAAAGGATATTCAAATCGCTGATGGCTCAGTGTTTCCTTAGCTGGTACCCCGGTACCAGTGAAGACGCTTATTTCTCATCGGCGCCATATATATATATAGGGCGGGGATGGCCGGGTGGTTAAAGTGTTGAGCTTTGGGTACCAAAGATCCCGGATTCAACACTCGCACCACTCAGGACATTTCCAATCCCGCGGTCTACCGGCGAAACAGTGCGGGCGGCGCCAATAGCCGTGATCGTGCATAAAGTGTGTGAATCAGCGAAACGTATTTTTAGCCGCATTGTGCTGTAAATTTGACCGACTGATTGCTGAGGGAAAGAGTTCCTTCTCTTGGCCCGCCGAGTATACCTGGAGATACATCAGCCCACATGGTCAACACTTCGACCAAGCCGGCAAAGAGCACTTGAGGCGTCATCTGATAAAACTCAGAGTGGACTAAGATCCAGATACTCTGATGTCGTCGAAATGCGGCGGAGCGGTGTAGCGAAACGTCAGCGGCGCATCTTGAGACATCGGGAATACCCCGCTGACGGGTGGCGCCAGTGTCTGCCGCCGGCGCCAGTGTCGGCTCACCTGCTGACTTGTACGGCGCGGCGGCGCCCGGTGCACTGGTTCCGGTCGGCCGGCGCCGCGCCGCGCCGCGCCGCTCACCCGACCGGTTCCCGGGCCGGATACGCCGGCTTCCTGTGCCGGCTCCGTATTTGTACAGGCATCATCGAGTTGGAGCGGCCGTGTCGTCACGCGCCCACTCTGATGCCCTGGCTGAGTCGGCCGCCGGCCGGAAGGCGCCATCCGGTGTTAACGGTGACGGAGCGCGGCAGTCGGGTCGGGAGATGTCGGCTACGGGGCAGCCGGGTCGGGAGATGTCGGCCACGGGGCAGCCGGGTCGGGAGATGTCAACCACGGTGCAGTCGGGTCGGGAGATGTCGGCTACGGGGCAGCCGGGTCGGGAGATGTCGGCCACGGGGCAGTCGGGTCGGGAGATGTCGGCTACGGGGCAGCCGGGTCGGGAGATGTCAGCCACGGGGCAGTCGGGTCGGGAGATGTCGGCCACGGGGCAGTCGGGTCGGGAGATGTCGGCTACGGGGCAGCCGGGTCGGGAGATGTCGGCCACGGGGTAGACGGGTCAGGGTAGTATTAAAATAGTGGTTTTTCGTTAGCTGTGAGATGTCGAAGCGATTACAATAGGATGTCAAATTTCCCAATGGAGACGAGAGCGATATTGTACTATTTTTTATAAATGTTGCTGAACTCCTTCAAGCTAAGTCTTGAACCAATAGTGCACTAATAAGTGAACGTTTTTGGCTTATTTTGGGAGTAGCAGGGATACCTACATTAGAAGAAAAAAAACGATAACAATACCATGCTATGAATAAATAGTATGGTATAATCCACATCATAGCTAATTTCGTTACATAGACTTGAGCTATAAGATGTTTGTGTATCACAATCTGCATTGGAGCCATGGAAACACGCATCAGGAAGCACCGTGTCGATACTTATTTGGGGAGGACGTCTATGCAGTGTTCAGAAACTGGTATATTCCACCATATTTCACGACTAATTTATTACTGGGTCGCGTATGTTAGCCACGGGTCAGTCTGGTCGGGAGATGTCGGTCACGAGGCAATTTGGTCGGGGGATGTCGTCTACGGGGCAGTCTGAGCGACAGATGTCAGCTATAGGGCAGTCGGGTCGGCAAATGTTATCCGCATGACGGTATCTTCGGGAGGTGTCAGATACAGGGCGGTATGATCGATAGATGTCGGCCTGTGGGGCGGCCTTTTCGAGAGATATCTGCTGCAAGACAAAATAAAAAGTTGTCATTTAAAAGTGGAATAAACATTAAATATAGAGAAAGTTAGCGGTGCGCTCGCGGCACCAGCAATGCTACATTCCTTCCTGAGGCTGTTTTCAAGTATTATCGTGTTTATATTTGGCTACTAATTTCCCATTGTTCTCCATATCCTGTAGTTTCCTAACTTTCAAGTAACGTAGTTTGCCAAATATTTTGCAGCGCAGAATAGGCTCAGATGGGCGCTGTATAACCTATGCAGTTGATGTGCCCCTAGACCCAAATAACAACAGAATAGGTTCAGGTATAGAAAGCCCTCTACCCTCCCCTCCCCAGACAAACAAAAAAGTTCATGAAAAACACATGAACTACCTTATTAGCAGGCATACACAACACCCGAGAAGTGTTCAGTGTGCGTGGCCTTGTGGTACTATGAATGCAATACATCCATTCAGCACCCACGTTTCAGGATTCGCTAGGTGCCACGTTTTTGGATGTTCTGACCGAGGCCCGTGTCCCGTGATGTTCCACCAAACGCGTGGTTAATCGGCGCGTGGTCGCGTATGGGGACCGTTCTGTCGTCCCCTTAGTCTGTGCGGCTGGTAGCCTTGGTTGCGGCTGGGGCGGACCCGTTAGTGGTTGGATCCGAGATCGGTGGCCGGCGCACCCCTGAATTACACAGTGCCAGGCCATCTCTGCCACCGACGCAGCTGTCGTCGGCAGGAATTACTACAAAGCCGGACTTCAACTCTCCGGCGCCTTGTTCGGTTCGGCTGATTAATACTATCCCAGCTGCATGACTAGTGCATGGTTCATTGCCACACCCCTTCAGCTGGAGAATGTAATAATACGATTATGCGACTTACAATAATACGATCACACTAAGTAGAAGCATACGATATTACGATATTACTGTGTAAAATAATACGATAATACGATATACAATAATACGATAATTTTATATACAATGCTACTATAAAATCATATGTCATACGATGCGAACACCCAATAGTTAGTACGAATTTATCAGGGACTAACGGTTTTGAAATGACTATTGCAATTGGCTGCTCGCAGACCATTACAACGCGAGGAGCAACAAATTGTGTTCAGTGTTCCCACATGTGGGTGTCTCCATTGCTGGTTTATGTCTTGTTAACGCTCAGTAGGCAACTTCGGTTGACCGGAATTTACCCAGCCCACTTATTTTGCTCCACTGAGCCAAATGAACGCGTTAAATTGGAGATAAAATGCAACTGTGCAGCTGTCCGCACGCCAAATGTAGCAGAAAATGAAATGAGGAAAATATATATTGATTTTCTGACTATGAATTTTCTTCGTTAATTAATGAATTATCTCGTCTCCCCACGACTTGTGTTCCATATATTATTCACGAAGTTTAGTTTCATGAAGACCCATTTGGCTCAGGTAGGCCCTCTAACAGCCCCATGAGGTTGTTACTAAGGCGAAATTTGTCATCAAATCGATATTGTGTGAGCATGTGACCCCTACTGACGGCTTCCTCTCTCACCAGAAAATCTATCGCCCGAGGAGCTGAAGAAGCTGCGCTCTCAGCAGCGGAAGGCTCGCAAGAAGGAGCGTCAGGAGCAGGAGCGCAAGCATCAGGAGCAGCTTAAGAAGCAGCAGCAGCAGCAGAACCAACGCAAGGACGACCAAGAGGAGAGCAAGCATGACGAGCTGCAGCCGGACAAGTTGGCTCAGGTCGGTAGCCTGCGCCGGCCTCGCAGCTGGTTTGTCTCCCCATGTGTGGTAGCATCCGTAACGGGGACGAAGTCGATAAACCAGTCATTTTAAGTCAGGCAGCTTTACCAGATGTTCCATTATGGGTGTACAAAATCATGCTCCATTGTTTAATAATCAAGTGTTGCGGTGCATACTTTGTTCGTGATCAGTATCGGAGGGTACGGTGCAAGCTTCAGAGGAGTTCCTCTGTCTTCACTTATTCATGAGCATCAATCAGCTCGTACAGGAAGTGTTTGGATGCTGTGAAGCTGGAAATCGCTTCCGCGGCAGTCACCAGCCAATGCTTAGCGCTTTCCACAGTGTTTGCATTGGGCTGAGTGTGTGTGTGGGTGATTGCGCTGTTTGGCGTGCAGACGGAACAGCCGCTGGAGGAGGCGACCAAGCTGCTGCAGCCGCTTCTGCAGCTGGCCGGCGACCGGATGCAGACTCACCTGATGGCCTTTGAGATCTACTACCGGAAAGGTGAGTTGCGCCATGGCCGGGAACACGCCGCTACTTGTGGGCTCTGTGTGTCGGTGCTGATCACGCTCCTCTCTGTGTGGCGGTGGACGCCCCCTCCCCACCCTCTGTGTCCGCGCTGGTCGCGCTCTTCTCTGTGTGGCCGTGGATGGCTCGTCCCATGTGTCCGACTGTGGACGCCCCACTCCTTGTGTGGCCGGGCCGCGGACACTCCTTCCCATATATGTGTCTGTGGAGGACGCCTCATGCCCTATGTGTGGCCGTGGACGTACCTCCCTTTGCATGTGTCGTTGGACGCCCCACGCCATGTGTGTTGTCGTCTGGTGTGTGTGTGTATGTGTATGTGTGTGGCGAGGAGGACGCACGCCTGTCCATGCCGCCCGGCAGTGTTGTGTCGCTGCGGCGAGACTGACGCTGGTGCCTGCACCACCAGGACGCGTGCTGCTGATGCTGCGGGCACTGAGGAAGGCGCAGCAGCTGGAGCCGCAGAGCGCGCGCCTGCACAGTCAGCTGGTGCGGTTCGGCCGGCTGCTGGCCGAGCGCGACGACGAGGCGCCCGAGGCGCTGCGAGCCGTGGTGGCCGCCGCCCGACCGCGCCTCTACGCCGGCCGCACGCCGCGCCAGCTCAACGATCACGTGCTGGCGCAGCACCCCGACTCGCTGGCGCACGTGCTAGAGGGTCAGTAGTGGTCGGTCGATGGTGTGTCTGCGTCTGCGCACGTGCTAGAGGGTCAGTAGTGGTCGGTCGGTGGAGTGTCTGTGTCTACACACGTGCTGTAGGATCAGTAGTGGTCGGTCGGTGGTGTGTCTGCGTCTGCACACGTGCTAGAGGGTCAGTAGTGGTCGGCCGGTGGTGTGTCTGCGTCTGCACACGTGCTAGAGGGTCAGTAGTGGTCGGTCGGTGGTGTGTCTGCGTCTGCGCACGTGCTAGAGGGTCAGTAGTGGTCGGCCGGTGGAGTGTCTGTGTCTACACACGTGCTAGAGGGTCAGTAGTGGTCGGTCGGTGGTGTGTCTGTGTCTGCACACGTACTGTAGGATCAGTAGTGGTCGGTCGGTGGTGCGTCTGTGTCTACACACGTGCTGTAGGGTCAGTAGTGGTCGGTCGGTAGTGTGTTTGCGTCTGCATACGCCGGCTGTTGGTAAAAATGCAAAGCAGCCCGGTCCAGTGCCGAATGGGAGCGTTTTCAAGGCAGTGATTTGGTGACTATGAATTGTCAGTGAGCACACTGAAAATGTGCCGCACGTAAGTCCATTCCTCCATATTGGATATCGTATCGCAGTGTTTCGAATAGTTGCGCACGTCCCACTCACATTTTTGTTCTGTGTATGCTCGCGATCAATTGTCGCGCAATGTGTTGTGGGCAACTTTTGGCTCCTAATGGTCCGAAAAATCAAATGTTGCTTATTCTTGCTTTAAAGTACCAGAATCGCAATGTTCAACAGTTGCTGTAATGTACGCCAAACATCCGGTGTGATCGATCAGCGAGTTGTATGCACGCCTTGTTCAATCCTGGCCGATGTAAGGCTGCCTCACCAGTTTCTCTGCCCAATGCTTCTTAGACCGTCCCTGACAGTTTATTGAGCCTGACAACGCATGCTAGACAACGCACCTGTAGCATAACTATCACCGGACATGCCTACCATGCCTCATCTACCTGTCAACTTACATGCTATGTTACCTTTGGCATAACTGTCACCATGCATGCTCACCATGCCTCATCTACCTGTCACCGTGCATGCTGTGTATACGCAGCACCTTCTTTATTTAATCCTATTTAATCCGTAAGTTTCCTGGAGCGGCTTTGCAGTACGGTGCTACCAGGTCCCCTGCTAATCTAAGCATGTTGGGAGGCCGCTAACTCCCCCCCCTCCAACAGGAGATTTTCAGTTCAACGGCAGAAATACACCCAGAGTGTGTCGTGCTGCTAATGCCCCCCGACACGGTCGCCCTGTCGCGTCTCCAGCCTCAGCGGCCCACCTGCCATCGGATTCCCTCAGTGTAATGTTAAACTCTGTAGGATGCACGACACCCCTGCAGCATCCAACGCAGCACAGACATGCGACACATCTGGAAACGACCGTCACACAGCTGATCGTAGATCATTCCCAGGTGTGAGCGCGTACGGCGACTCGAGTCGTCGTCCTGTCCGGATAGGGAGGCCCAGTGCATGCCGGTGCTCTACTCGTTGTGCTGTTGTGTTGGTAAAAAACTACCGTCACAGTGTCGAATAGAAGGGATGTGCAATGCAGTGGGCAGCGAACCTGATGTGGAAACCTTAAATTAGCTACATCTGTTCCCTCTCCACGGACGGCACCAGCGCAACGTTGGGTTGAAATTTTGTTTCGTTTTCGAACGCTGGGCTCTTTCTGGCAACAGACGAGGAACGTCTTGGTTACTTGGGTGATCTCGCTGGGCCCCATCTGGCAACAGACGAGGAGCATCTGAGCTACCTAGGTGATCTCGCTGGGCCCTATCTGGTAACAGCCGAGGAGCGTCTTGGCTACCTGGTTCGCCCGCGACCAATCGGCGTGAGAGATTGGCGACGCTATATGACTCAACGGTCGACGTGTCGTAAAACCAATAACCAACCAACCTTGGATACCTGGGCGATCTCGCTGGACCATATCTGGCAACAGACGAGGAGCGTCTTGGTTACCTGGGCGATCTCGCTGGACCCTATCCGGTAACAGACGAAGAGCGTCTTGGGTACCTGGGCGATCTCACTGGGCCCTAGCTAGCAACGGACGAGGAGCGTGTACTTGGCTACCTGGGCGATCTTGGAGCAATATGTCACACGATGATATTTTCAGCGGCAAAAAAATATGCCGTTGAATTGGAATTTCCCTATCGAATGATAATCCATGGTCTATCCGCCAAGCTCTGTTTGAATGTACATTCACTCTACAAAGCCACGAGAGCATCCCAACATCCGTTAGGGCAGTAGTGCGAGCATAGCACTGTATCGCGATCACCGCACCGAACCGTATTGTGCTGTGGCCACCGTGTGGTAGCGAATGCTAATGCTGTGTGGTGTTGCAGGGGCTAGGATGCTCTGCCTGCTGGACAGTAACAGCGACAGCCAAGCAACGCATCTGGTCAGCAACCTGGATAACTTCCCACACTGCAGGTGGCAGGTATGTAGCCCTGTCCCCGGTACACTGACCAGTGTCGGACAGGTGCCCACACTGCAGGTGGCAGGTACGTGCCCTTCCCCGGTACACTGACCAGTGTCGGACAGGTGCCCACACTGCAGGTGGCAGGTACGTAACCCTGTCCCCGGTACACTGACCAGTGTCGGACAGGTGCCCACACTGCAGGTGGCAGGTATGTCGCTCATTCCCCGGTACACTGACCAGTGTCGGACAGGTGCCCACACTGCAGGTGGCAGGTACGTAGCCCTGTCCCCGGTACACTGACCAGTGTCGGACAGGTGCCCACACTGCACGTGGCAGGTATGTCGCTCATTCCCCGGTACACTGGCCAGTGTCGGACAGGTGCCCACACTGCAGGTGGCAGGTATGTCGCTCATTCCCCGGTACACTGACCAGTGTCGGACAGGTGCCCACACTGCAGGTGGCAGGTATGTCGCTCATTCCCCGGTACACTGACCAGTGTCGGACAGGTGCCCACACTGCAGGTGGCAGGTATGTAACCCTGTCCCCGGTACACTGACCAGTGTCGGACAGGTGCCCACACTGCACGTGGCAGGTATGTCGCTCATTCCCCGGTACACTGACCAGTGTCGGACAGGTGCCCACACTGCAGGTGGCAGGTATGTCGCTCATTCCCCGGTACACTGACCAGTGTCGGACAGGTGCCCACACTGCAGGTGGCAGGTATGTCGCTCATTCCCCGGTACACTGACCAGTGTCGGACAGGTGCCCACACTGCAGGTGGCAGGTACGTAGCCCTGTCCCCGGTACACTGACCAGTGTCGGACAGGTGCCCACACTGCAGGTGGCAGGTACGTAGCCCTGTCCCCGGTACACTGACCAGTGTCGGACAGGTGCCCACACTGCAGGTGGCAGGTACGTAACCCTGTCCCCGGTACACTGACCAGTGTCGGACAGGTGCCCACACTGCAGGTGGCAGGTACGTAACCCTGTCCCCGGTACACTGACCAGTGTCGGACAGGTGCCCACACTGCAGGTGGCAGGTACGTAGCCCTGTCCCCGGTACACTGACCAGTGTCGGACAGGTGCCCACACTGCAGGTGGCAGGTACGTAACCCTGTCCCCGGTACACTGACCAGTGTCGGACAGGTGCCCACACTGCAGGTGGCAGGTACGTAACCCTGTCCCCGGTACACTGACCAGTGTCGGACAGGTGCCCACACTGCAGGTGGCAGGTACGTAGCCCTGTCCCCGGTACACTGACCAGTGTCAGACAGGTGCCCACACTGCAGGTGGCAGGTACGTAACCCTGTCCCCGGTACACTGACCAGTGTCGGACAGGTGCCCACACTGCAGGTGGCAGGTACGTAACCCTGTCCCCGGTACACTGACCAGTGTCAAACAGGTGCCCACACTGCAGGTGGCAGGTACGTAGCCCTGTCCCCGGTACACTGACCAGTGTCGGACAGGTGCCCACACTGCAGGTGGCGTAGCCCTGTCCCCGGTACACTGACCAGTGTCGGACAGGTGCCCACACTGCAGGTGGCAGGTACGTAGCCCTGTCCCCGGTACACTGACCAGTGTCGGACAGGTGCCCAATCAGTGGGTACGTAGCCCTGTCCCCGGTACACTGACCAGTGTCTGACAGGTGCCCACACTGCAGGTGGCAGGTACGTAGCCCTGTCCCCGGTACACTGACCAGTGTCAGACAGGTGCCCACACTGCAGGTGGCAGGTACGTACGTAACCCTGTCCCCGGTACACTGACCAGTGTCGGACAGGTGCCCACACTGCAGGTGGCAGGTACGTAGCCCTGTCCCCGGTACACTGACCAGTGTCAGACAGGTGCCCACACTGCAGGTGGCAGGTACGTAGCCCTGTCCCCGGTACACTGACCAGTGTCGGACAGGTGCCCACACTGCAGGTGGCAGGTACGTAGCCCTGTCCCCGGTACACTGACCAGTGTCGGACAGGTGCCCACACTGCAGGTGGCAGGTACGTAGCCCTGTCCCCGGTACACTGACCAGTGTCGGACAGGTGCCCACACTGCAGGTGGCAGGTACGTAACCCTGTCCCCGGTACACTGACCAGTGTCAGACAGGTGCCCACACTGCAGGTGGCAGGTACGTAGCCCTGTCCCCGGTACACTGACCAGTGTCGGACAGGTGCCCACACTGCAGGTGGCAGGTACGTAACCCTGTCCCCGGTACACTGACCAGTGTCGGACAGGTGCCCACACTGCAGGTGGCAGGTACGTAACCCTGTCCCCGGTACACTGACCAGTGTCAGACAGGTGCCCACACTGCAGGTGGCAGGTACGTAACCCTGTCCCCGGTACACTGACCAGTGTCGGACAGGTGCCCACACTGCAGGTGGCAGGTACGTAGCCCTGTCCCCGGTACACTGACCAGTGTCAGACAGGTGCCCACACTGCAGGTGGCAGGTACGTAGCCCTGTCCCCGGTACACTGACCAGTGTCAGACAGGTGCCCACACTGCAGGTGGCAGGTACGTAGCCCTGTCCCCGGTACACTGACCAGTGTCAGACAGGTGCCCACACTGCAGGTGGCAGGTACGTAGCCCTGTCCCCGGTACACTGACCAGTGTCAGACAGGTGCCCACACTGCAGGTGGCAGGTACGTAGCCCTGTCCCCGGTACACTGACCAGTGTCGGACAGATGCCCATACTGCAGGTGGCAGGTACGTAGCCCTGTCCCCGGTACACTGACCAGTGTCAGACAGGTGCCCACACTGCAGGTGGCAGGTACGTAGCCCTGTCCCCGGTACACTGACCAGTGTCGGACAGGTGCCCACACTGCAGGTGGCAGGTACGTAACCCTGTCCCCGGTACACTGACCAGTGTCAGACAGGTGCCCACACTGCAGGTGGCAGGTACGTAGCCCTGTCCCCGGTACACTGACCAGTGTCAGACAGGTGCCCACACTGCAGGTGGCAGGTACGTAGCCCTGTCCCCGGTACACTGACCAGTGTCAGACAGGTGCCCATACTGCAGGTGGCAGGTACGTAGCCCTGTCCCCAGTACACTGACCAGTGTCAGACAGGTGCCCACACTGCAGGTGGCAGGTACGTAGCCCTGTCCCCGGTACACTGACCAGTGTCAGACAGATGCCCACACTGCAGGTGGCAGGTACGTAGCCCTGTCCCCGGTACACTGACCAGTGTCGGACAGGTGCCCACACTGCAGGTGGCAGGTACGTAGCCCTGTCCCCGGTACACTGACCATTGTCAGACAGGTGCCCACACTGCAGGTGGCAAGTACGTAGCCCTGTCCCCGGTACACTGACCAGTGTCGGACAGGTGCCCACACTGCAGGTGGCAGGTACACTCGGTATCGGTAGGATGTTCGGGGGTACCCTTAACTATGGCTGGCCCCTAGGAACGTAGGCTGTGCTGCTCCACACTAATAATTACTGGTAGACTGCGCCGCTTCACAGTTATGCGTTGCGTGACAGTCAGCAAGTTTCCCCACCGGTCAGCCGTAGGTATTCGCTTGTGCGGTCGTCGGGTGGTCATTTGCCCTGCAGCCATACGCTGTTCCCGCCTTGCATTCCTCAGTCGGCCAAACAACATTGGCAGTTCAGCGATCGGTCCACCACTCAACCTCTGTAGACAAGCAGAGTTTGATCGCTGTGGATTTCGGGCTTCGGCAACACAGAATGAGCTGGAAGTGTTGGAAGGAGCTCGGTTGGAAAGGATGTAGCGAAAGGAGAGGGGAATTTTATGATGTCAACGGAGGATTCTCCTACCCTACAATAATAACATAATTTCTAACTTTCACACTTTTTAGAACTTTAGTTCGAATTCTTGCTGGGGTAGCTTTATAAACCAGGATCCAATTGCTAAACAGACCTTGCTTGAGCCCTAGCCGCATCACCCGATCCATTGATTGCAGTTCTACAGTAGATATTTGGCAAGATTATTTACGTGCCGCTAATGCATTCACACGGCCACCCCGGAAGCTCGCTTTTCCACATTATCGTGCCAGTTGCCAATTGACCCTCCTAGCCAGTGGCTAAAAGCAAGCGCGTGAAGCGGCTCGAACCCAGCCTTTCAAGGACAGGAGAGACCAGCGCAGGCCAGTGCCCAAGCCAACTGAGCTACCGGTGCGGCGGATCCTAAGGCGGCACTTGCTTGCTTAATTCAGATTCATTGATGAATCGATTAACTACTTGCTTACATTACATCTGTTTCATTGATATTCACGCGTTGTTGAGCATGCGGCATATGTTGTATGATATGAATTATTTATTGTATATATTGTACGCTATATTGCAAGCGACATATTCAGATTATCTATGCGCAAATAAAATATTTCTTCAAACGGATACCATCTAATTAGTTTACCATAATACATTTTTAGTTTATATTGCTTCAGCACGAAATGTAACCGGGTCGCCCGTTCTTCTTATTTATCCAATAAGATAAATTATTTATCTCCGTTCTTATATATTCTTATAATTATATGTCTCCGTTCTTCTTATTCTTATTTATTTATAGGTGAGGATTCACACAACAAGCTCTGCTTAGCAATTGGATCCTGGTCCATAAAGCCACCCCAGCAAGAGTTCGAGAAGAGTGCCAGAAATATTGCTTCATAAAAAGTAAAATATTTGTATGGTAAAATAGTTGGATGGTGTCTGAGTGAAGAAATACTTTATCCCCACGCAATTCTGAATATGTCGCTTGCAGTACAGTGCACAACATATGCAATAAATAATATGATATCATGCAACACATTCCCTGCGCCGTAAAACATGTGATTCTCAATGAAGTAGATGCAATTTAATCAAGTAACTAATTGACTTGTCAATGAATCTGAATTAAGCAAGCAAGTGCCTCCCTGTGACTTGCCGCCTCGCTAGCTTAGTTGGCTAGAGCGCTGTCGTGCACCCGTCTCCGCTGTCCTGGCAATGCTGGGTTCGAGTCGCTTCGCGTGCTCGCTTTTAGTCCCCGGCTGGGAGGGTCAGTTGGCAATTGGCACGATGAGGTCGAGAGCGAGCTGCCGGGGTCGCCGTGTCGGTGTATTAACGGCACGTGAAGCGCTTTGCCAAATTTAGACTGTAAAACTGTAAGTCATGGAATCATGGCCATGGTTCACGAAACCAGCTCTTCTTAGCAATTGGATCCTGGTTCATAAAGCCACCCCAGCAAGAGTACGAACTACATTTCTAAAACGTATAAATGTTGGACATTCTATTATTATTTTGGGGCCAGCGAATACTTCATTGACATCATAAACCTCCCATCTCCTTTCGCTACATCTTTGCAACTGAGCTTTTTCCAACCTTTCCTGCTCATTCTGTGTTGCCGAAGTCCGAAACCCACAGCGATCAAACTCTGCTTGTCTACAGAGGTCGAGTGGTGGACCGATCGCTGAACTGCCAATGTTGTTTGGCCGACTGAGGAATGCAAGGCGGGAACAGCGTAGACCCGTGTTTCTCACTGCATGGCTGCAGGGCAAATGACCACCCGACGACCGCACAAGCGAATACCTACGGCTGACCGGTGGTGAAACTTGCGGACTGTCACGCAACGCATAACTGTGAAGCGTCGCAGTCTACCAGTAATTATTAGTGTGGAGCAGCACAGCCTACGTTCCTAGGGGCCAGCCATAGTTAAGGGTACCCCCGAACATCCTACCGATACCGAGTGTACGTCGCCCTGTCCCCGGTACACTGACCAGTGTCAGACAGGTGCCCACACTGCAGGTGGCAGGTACGTAGCCCTGTCCCCGGTACACTGACCAGTGTCAGACAGGTGCCCACACTGCAGGTGGCAGGTACGTAGCCCTGTCCCCGGTACACTGACCAGTGTCAGACAGGTGCCCACACTGCAGGTGGCAGGTACGTCGCCCCGTCCCCGGTACACTGACCAGTGTCGGGACAGGTGCCCACACTGCAGGTGGCAGGTACGTCGCCCTGTCCCCGGTACACTGACCAGTGTCAGACAGGTGCCCACACTGCAGGTGGCAGGTACGTCGCCCCGTCCCCGGTACACTGACCAGTGTCAGACGTCGCCCTGTCTCAGGTCCCCGTTGGGTGGTCAGCTATGGCGTGTTCACAGCCGGGTGTTACGGTATAGCGTCAGGTCGGGACCTGGGGCGGTGAGGTCTCCGACTAGGTTGTTTACTGGTGCTCTGTTGTGATTATTCACAGGTGTTCCGTGTGCCGTGTGTTCAGTGATAAATTATTCGTGAAGTAGGGTGGAAAATACCACTTCCTGAACACTCAATCTACATCCTTCTCCAAGAAGTATCGACATCGTGTTCCTTGATGCGTGCTTATGAAGTCTTCATGCTCTCCATAACGAATGGTGATACACGAACATTTTGCAACTCAATTTCAGGTAAAGGGATTGCCTATAGTGTGGTATGGCATTGTAATACCAGTGTATGGCATAGGTAATATTCTCCCTATCCCGAATATAGCTCTTCCTAAATTATGAACCTCAAGCAAATGACATAGGCACGGTCATAAGTATACCATGGGCTCAAATTTCAGTCCGAAGGACATGAAAAGCATTTTAAATGACACTAATTCCCTGGCAAATTTCGACATCCTATTGTGCTCGTTTCGACATCTCACACGTAACGAAAACCATTATTTTAACACTGCATGTATTTCAGAGGTGCAACGTTTCCGATGTGTCCCGTGAACTGTGGGGTGTGCCGTGAGCTACAGGTATGCTGTGCGTACTGTGCAGTATCCTGTGTACTGTGCAGCGTTTCGTCTACCGCAGATGTGCCGTGCGTGCTGTACAGTGTGCCGTGTGTGCCGTGCGGTGTGTTGTGCGCTGCCGATGCGTCGTGCTGTACAGTGTGCCATCTGCTGCAGTGTGCCGGCCGGCACTGTACAGTGTGCCGCAGATGTGCCGGTCGGTACTGTACAGTGTGCCGTGTGCTGCAGATGTGCCGGTCGGTACTGTACAATGTGCCGTGTGCCGCATATGTGCCGGTCGGTACTGTACAGTGTGCCGTGTGCCGCAGATGTGCCGGTCGGTACTGTACAGTGTGCCGTGTGCCGCAGATGTGCCGGTCGGTACTGTACAGTGTGTGCCGTGTGCCGCAGATTGCCGGTCGGTACTGTACAGTGTGCCGTGTGCCGCAGATGTGCCGGTCGGTACTGTACAGTGTGTGCCATGTTCCGCAGATTGCCGGTCGGTACTGTACAGTGTGCCGCAGATGTGCCGGTCGGTACTGTACAGTGTGCCGTGTGCCGCAGATGTGCCGGTCGGTACTGTACAGTGTGCCGTGTGCCGCATATGTGCCGGTCGGTACTGTACAGTGTGCCGTGTGCCGCATATGTGCCGGTCGGTACTGTACAGTGTGCCGTGTGCCGCAGATGTGCCGGTCGGTACTGTACAGTGTGCCGTGTGCCGCAGATGTCCCGGTCGGTACTGTACAGTGTGCCGTGTGCCGCAGATGTGCCGGTCGGTACTGTGCAGTGTGTGTCGTGTGCCGCAGATGTGCTGGTCGGTACTGTGCAGTGTGCCGTGTGCCGTGTGCCGTGTGCCGTGTGCCGCAGATGTCACGGTCGGTACTGTACAATGTGCCGTGTGCCGGTAGTGTTGTATGTGCAGTGTGCCGTGTGCCTCAGATGTGCCGGTCGGTACTGTACAGTGTGCCGTGTGCCGCAGATTGCCGGTCGGTACTGTACAGTGTGTGCCGTGTGCCGCAGATGTGCCGGTCGGTACTGTGCAGTGTGCCGTGTGCCGCAGATGTGCCGGTCGGTACTGTGCAGTGTGCCGTGTATCGCAGATGTGCCGGTCGGTACTGTACAGTGTGCCGTGTGCCGCAGATGTGCCGGTCGGTACTGTGCAGTATGCCGTGTATCGCAGATGTGCCGGTAGGTACTGTACAGTGTGCCGTGTGCCGCAGACTGCCGGTCGGTACTGTACAGTGTGTGCCGTGTGCCGCAGATGTGCCGGTCGGTGCTGTACAGTGTGCCGTGTGCCGCAGATGTGCCGGTCGGTACTGTGCAGTATGCCGTGTATCGCAGATGTGCCGGTCGGTACTGTACAGTGTGCCGTGTGCCGCAGATGTGCCGGTCGGTGCTGTACAGTGTGCCGCATATGTGCCGGTCGGTACTGTGCAATGTGCCGTGTGCCGCAGATGTGCCGGTCGGTACTGTACAGTGTGCCGTGTGCCGCAGATGTGCCGGTCGGTACTGTGCAGTGTGCCGTGTGCTGCAGATGTGCCGGTCGGTACTGTACAGTGTGCCGTGTGCCGCAGATGTGCCGGTCGGTACTGTACAATGTGCCGTGTGCCGCAGATGTGCCGGTCGATGCTGTACAGTGTGCCGCGTGCCGCAGATGTGCCGGTCGGTACTGTGCAGTATGCCGTGTATCGCAGATGTGCCGGTCGGTACTGTGCAATGTGCCGTGTGCCGCAGATGTGCCGGTCGGTACTGTACAATGTGCCGTGTGCCGCAGATGTGCCGGTCGGTGCTGCACGCTCTGCAGGCCGGCGAGCTGGGCGCTGCCGGCCTGGCCGCCGCCGACCAGTACCACGCCGACTGCGCGCGACGGTTTCCGTACTGCGCCGTGCTGGGCGGGCCGCTACCGCGGCCGGAGCCGTCGCCGCCCGTCGAAAACAACGGGCCGCTGAGCGTCAAACACGTGCCGGACATCAACTGACACGCGCCGACTGGCGACGCTCGCGACATTGCTAGTTCCAGCACAGCCCGTCGCGCGGCGCTACCAGCTAACAGTGGGCCGGCGGACAGCGTTCATAAATTTTGTACAGTTTGTATCATACTATCGCTGGGTTTTGAAAGCTAGTCGATGACGTTAATCTGCTGGGACCGGCGACTTCTGTGTCCATATTTGGTAACGTCCGTCGCCTCGGCCTCAGTTCGATGTTTCAGTCACGCAGACTTAGTTTGTATCAGTGAGCAGGGTGATGAGGATTTTACCCGTATGATTGCCCGGATCCGCTGATTTGTCAACCATTCTCAGTTATTGCTCCAATACCATTTTGGACGAAAACACTATGGGTCTTGCGAGTTAAGTTTGTCTTGTGTGACCTTATTTATAGCAATAATTGGTTTGAGTTGACAGTGTAGTGTGTACAGATAATGCTCCCCATCTCCCGTTTGCCTGTAGATTTCGCCGGTCCGCAATTGAATAATAAACTTTTATAAAAACGGCTGTGGTTCTCTGGTTTCCAGCCGTCTGTCGGTGACGGGAGAGGTTGTAACGATGATGATTGCGTAAGTCCAGATCGTGCGGCACTGTCCTGAGCATGGTTAGTAATATTATTAGTAAAAGTGTTTACCTCATGTTCATGATAGCCGTAAAGTATCAATTGGATCAGAATTGAACGGCTTTATCCTGCCATAATGTATCCCGTTCAGTTATAGTGAGCACACGGTGAGCGTTTCTAGTGTGGTTGCATAGTGTTGGACATTCCACAGGGACAGATACAAGGAGGGAGCGCCCGCTCCCCACCCCTTTACACCATAAAAGGCGCTCCAATGGAGATGGGGCGCCCATCACGGGGGCACCTTTATCCCTTCCCAACCCAAATAACTGTTCAGTCGAAGGTGCTCTTACTAGTGGAGAAGACGCCCCTGCGGGAGGGTCGAGTGCACTGCCCCAACCCCACCATGCTCAACGAATTTTCAAGCCGAAGGCTCTCCTCACAATTTCGTTACCCCTGAGCGAACTTCTTGATCGGTCAGTGGCACTGACCCCAGCGGCACATGAACTATGCGAATGTGGTATAAAAAGATACATTTATCATAACTCGACGAGCTCATTCGGTACGATCTCACAATGTGCACAACAAGCGCTGTATAACCTAGGCAGTTGATGCGCCCCTAAACCCCAATAACAACAACAATGTGCACAACAAAGCCAACAGAGGAGCAGCGATGCGAATCGAATCTATGCAGTGTGGGGGGGGGTTCAGTGGTGGTCAGGCATCCACGGTCATGAGCTGACGTGGGCGGTGATGGCCGAGTGGTTAAGCTCTGGGTACTAAAGGTCCCGGGTTCAACATTCGCACCACTCGGGATATTTCTCAATCCCGCGGCCCACCAGCGAAACAGTGTGGGCGGCGCCATTAGCCGTGACCATGCGTAAAGTGCGTCGAGAACCACCCAATAAACAACGACCTGAGCGAACGCTGGCCGACCGGTGACACTCGCTACACTACTGGTTTCCGCACAGTCGTTTTGCCTTTTAGGCGGGTTTAGACGTGTCTCAGGCAAGGTGAGACACGTCTGTACATGTTTAACACCCCGACCAGGCGCCCACAGTGCGGGCGCCGGCACTGTCAGCCACGTCTATGCTACTGCCGCCTGCAGTGGGCTGGTGGCCCCCGCTGCAAACTGGTGGCTGGGTATGATGAGCCCTAGGCGCGAGGTCTGACGAAGTGGCGATGGCAGCGCCGCTTATGTGACGTACACGCCTAATTAAGATGATAATAAATAGTCTGTGTCTCTGGAAGAGTCAGCATCACTTCCCCCACGTTTGCATCATGCTTTGGAACAACCTGAGTGTAGTAGAGATTGAACGAGTTAGCAATGCTATTGGGTTCATCAAAGAATGGCCGGATGTTGACGGGAGGCTCAGTTTGCTTTTCTTCGTTTGGATTGATTCCAGAAGCTGGGCGCAGAACTGTGGATGTGTGGATGAACAATTGCATTTTAATCCGTACTTGGTAATGGCTGTTGTGGAATGTCGAATCGTTCATCGGATAACATTTAGATGATGATGTCAACGGATCTACGATAGTTTCCAAGAAAAGAATACACGACCTTTTTCAATACAACAAAGGATGCCAGGAGTAATCCATTGCCTTTTCCACGAAGCTTCGCAATTACATCTTTAGTAGAACATCTTTAGAATGGCTTTAGCTAATTTCGCATTCGCAGCGTCAGGGGGAGATGAGTGATATCCGGGTGTGGGAACAGCCTTGACAGAGCAGGCCTGGGAACACATCTGGCAGTAGTTGGCATCATTTGGCAGCACCTGCCACTGCAGGTGCACATCCCGTACCAAATTTTATATAGTACCAGAAGTTTCTAGATCTAGTAACGTTCGGTAGGGTAATGCCGCGGTTCCCCTGCATGGCGATGCTGGCGTGAACTGATAACATAAAATAAATTTTCCAAACATGTCTTAAATGTCACTGAGACAGCGATTAAGTTGTACCGTACTACACCGCATTGCACTGCGCTGTTTGTACGGTAGATGTCGACAGGCCTGTTGCCAAATCTAGTTCACATCCGGAGATTAACGGAAGCTGTCTCGATAAAAGTACCCTCATATTCCCCGGGAAGCTTATTGAAAAAAAGTATATTGTTTACCAAGTCACCAGTTCTAGGAACTTTTGGAACTTGACAAGATATGGTAGCGGATGTGAGGCTTGCTCAGTGATTATTGATGGATGCTGCCAGATGCTGCTGGGTGCTGCTCAGGCCTGTGTGGCCAAAGCAGGCAAGCGCTGCCAAACCTCGGAATATCAGACTTACCCTCCTCGGATGCTTCCAATCAGAAGCTAGCTAAGGTTATGTTTCTAAACGTGTCTTACTGCACGCGTCCTACTAAACGTGAACTACTAAAGGTGTCCTGAAAGGCTTCGCGAAAAGGGCTAAAGACTGAATTCAAGTACATTTCTAGATAGGTTCCGAGTTGGCGATGTCGTTTTTTTTTCGTTTTGTATGAACGAGATCAGGTGGTGGCTTGTAGAAGCGGAATTGCTTACAGATGAGCGGTTTTTCTTTCTAAGTGAGCTTAAAATACACGACATTACAACCTGTTGTCCAGACTAGCTGAAAATCATCTTGTTAAAACCATTTTAATCGGGCAGGGTTTGACCTCGAACTGCCCCAGAATCCATCTGTCCGAACCGAACAATGTTCGGAGTGCCATGATAAATAATTGTATCAAAGACCACGTCATTAATTATTCTACGACGAAAAAACGGCCTATGAGGCGGTAATTTGCAGTATTTTGCTCGATTCCGTCCAGTGATGTTCCTTCATCTCAAAGCAACGTCGGTGTATACGACAGTTAGTTTGCGGATCGCGACAAAATGGGCAGCAGGGAGTCGCCCGCCGCCCACGTATTTATTAGTTTCATAAGTATCGCTGAGAGAGAAAAAAATACTGTCAATGAAGCTATTGTCAGAATTAAAATTAGTTGCCACCTGTGACGTGCCTTCTATTTGCGTGAAAGGGAAAGAGGATTTGGAGGGGCTCCAGGTAACCCAATTTAATAAAGTCCACGGATTTCGACCACTATGTTATTTAAAGGGACCCACTTTTTATTTAAGTAATTCATGACCAACTTAAATTTCCTGTGTAGGGAACCCATTCTACCACCATCATTTCGAAGTCAACTGATTTCAACCTCGTACCCTGTGCTCAAAGGTTTTTTCCCAGTATTCCTTGATAAGTCAGCTCACACTGCTGAAGTTACACGTTCACAAATCACTTAGAATGTACAATTTTATTTGACGCATTTGACGCATTCATGATGCCCGGTCGCTACCACAGCAATATTTGTGGACATGTACTTGAGTATTCGGCGCATTCGCCACACTTCGTGAGATTCTGTGGTTTCTGCTAGGCCTTCGTTGTGCTAATTGCTGCTACATGCTAGTCTTGTGACATATTTGACGTCATGGAATGCTTTCTATGGGGATTCGCTGGAGAAAAAAAAATTGGTGAATTAAATTCCAAGATTATCTCTTCTTACGACATTTTCTGGTGGGAAAGATGTCCGGATACCCTTACTTTGAGCATTTATGCATCCTATCTCATTGTCTTAAGATACTCCCAGATTTGCTACCGAGCCGAGACGCTGGTTCGGTGTACTCTTTGGGACCAATTGCACTTTTCTTCGTCTGCTGATGTGCTTTAGATCCCCAGTGGATTTTGTTTGTGGTTCGACACATTTGTGTGACACCGGCGCTTTTCAAGGTTTTGTCGCTTTTTCTGCGGGTCAATGGTATTTTGGGGGACCGGCGCGTTTTCTAAGGCCCCAATGTGTTTATTTAGAGACATGAACCACAGACCAGCGTATCGCTTGTCACAAATTATATCTAATATCACACAAAATGACCTTTTGAGCTTATTCGGTCACTTACTAGGTTAGGTCGAAGATGAAGAGTTACAGAAAATCGGATATGTTCCCATAAAGCATGCTATCACGTCCCGAGAAAATTGAGAGAGAAAATAGGCGTCCACGTGTAAACATGGCATGACCTACTAGCTTCATCCCTCATACCATGATCGAACACTCATCCCCAGGTCAGGCTATATGGCATGACCTATCGGCTCACATCCCACACACCATGATCAGACCCTTAGCCCCCAGGTCAGGCTAGTGGTGCCCCGGATCATATACGCTTCAAACATGTCGCAAGCTAAAGGTGACCATGCTACAGCTCAGATGGTTTAGGGATAAAAGTGAACGGAACTTAATTCCTGCTGTAAGAGGCCATCTGATGTCATACACTTATCCAGGTCATCGTAGGACATCGACCTATGATGACCTCGGACGTCATTTCCCAAATTTGGAACCACTGATGTGATTTTGCATGTGGAATTCGAAGGTGGCGACCATTTCCCTGGAAAGGTGAACAACTGAAATTTTCAGCGAAAGGTTGAAATTGGATGAAGAGTTTGACCTGGTGTTGTACATTTCCTATGAGCCAGAGCAATACTCGAGACGCGTCATTAGGCTGGCAAGATCCAACTGAACATTTTGATGAGTATATCGGAGTATTTCGTACTCGCATGAGCAGCGCAGATTGGTCAAAATGTGCGAAAAACTCGCAAAATGTATCGACTGTTGAGAAGATCTGACGTTTGACCTTGCCTCCGAGGTTGATCGATAGCACCCCAAGGCCATGTTTGGTTTGAGTCGCGAGGTTTTGTAGCAAGTTGCACGCCAGTTTTTGTTTTGTTTCCCTGGTCTGCTTGGTTTAGAATTGTCAGGGGTCGTATCAATCTCCTCCCGTGTCATTCGAGATAACAAACTGCCGAATGCCGGCGAGGATAAGTGACCTTGCATGATCAGGACTCTGTGATGGTTTCTCGGTGAGCATAAAAGATGTATACTCGTATTCCTTCAGGTTATTTTTAATGTACGGGAGGACAGGCTAAAATTGCAACATTGGTCCATAATTTTGTGTGACATTGAAGAGACCAATGACCTTGTGTCGAGTGAGAGATGTCAAAGACTCGCCTCATAGCTATAATTTATTAATCAATCATGGATTTTCACATTATGATGAGCTGTAATTGATTTATACTGGTGTATGTGCAATATCATCACCGTTTAGCACAAAGTTGCTTGACATGACCTCAAGAATGGTGCCATATCTAAGTGGCCTGGCATGACCAGTATTTTTTATTTGCATCAAGGCATGCACAAAAAGTGCATTATCAGAGATTCGAAGCTTCGAGCTTCGAAGCTATCTCAAACAGTTTGTTGTCGTCGGCCGGCCATTCGCCGTTGTGGACACCACTGGTGCCCTTTGCTGGCGGGTGCTGGGCAGCGAGTTCGGCTCGGCCAGCCGACTTCCGCCCTTCCACGGGTCTTGTGTGCTGGGTCTGTGGGAGGGGTCATGTGCGTGCTGACCGTCGCCACGTGATCGCGTCTGCAGCCGCCGCCGCGGGGCGCGCTGACAACTGATCGACGGTGTCGGCAAATGGAGACGGGGTAGGGCGTGTGTCCAAATTGCACCCTCGTCATCGTCCCAAACTGACAGCCCTTCTCAAAGAGGACAGCGCCGTCAATTCTGCGGCCGCTCTATTAATCGACACTGTGGCGCTGGACCGTGGGTAGTGTGCCGCCGAGCACCATGTGACCGCGTCTAGTTAGTGTCGCTGTGATTAACGAGGTCATGCGGCTATTGAGGCATCAGAGACTCATATAGGCATATGAGTATTGCTGTAGTATCGTTGAGGTTAACAACAAAACTTTGCCCATTAGTATAGATATTAATTTACAAGATATTACATCCATACATGGATATTAAGGTACAGATCTGTAACTGGACGTTGCGTTGCGTCCCACATTAGGTTTCGTCACAATTCCCAAGCACTGCGTCAGGTCAGTTTGAGGCTGATTGAGGCTGACTTCTCCAAGAAGTCTGCTGCAGCCAAACTGGCATCTGATGATGCTGCGATTATCTGGTGACCGGTCCGAGGTGCCGGACAGCCGCAACCGACGGGCACTCACGACACGACACCGTCCACAATGCGCCGCAGATCAATTCGTCGTCTGAGCAGACTGCAGCCCATTTGTCTCCTGTCTCGGGTGTCGGCCATCTCCTGGAGCATGGAGCGGCGCGTGGAGCAAGCATTCGGTATTGATTGCGCCTCGCTCAGGAAGAGCGCAATACTGTGCATGCAGACGGGCGGCAGGTCATATGCGGCCGCCTCCGCTCACCAGTCGGCGTGTGCTGCTCAGCGTCGGTGTCGACGCACGGCCTCGTCGGCCGGGCGGGTCGGCACCTGGGCCCGACAGTCGGCGGCGGCGAGTGACGGCGGCAGGCGCGCCGACGGCGGCGGACCGGGCGAGGCGTGACAGGCATGGATCTCAACGACGACCGGTACGACCGCAATTCACGGCTGGAGAGCTTCCTGCTGCGGAAGATGACCAGCTCCGGGTTCGAGTCCGTCAGGTGGGTGGCGTTGGGCATGGATGGGTGTTGACACTGTGACAAGTCACTGTCGGAGTGTTGTGGGTGGTGGAATGTCCGGGGATGGATGGGTGTTGACGCTGTGGCCGGTCACTGTCGGAGTGTTGTGGGTGGGGGAATGTCCGGACATGGATGGGTGTTGACACTGTGACAAGTCACTGTCGGAGTGCTGTGAGTGGGGGAATGTCCGGGCATGGATGGGTGTTGACACGGTGGCGGGTCACTGTCGGAGTGCAGTGGGTGGGGGAATGTCCGGGCATGGATGGGTGTTGACACTGTGGCGGGTCACTGTCGGAGTGTTGTGGGTGGGGGAATGTCCGGGGATGGATGGGTGTTGACGCTGTGGCGGGTCACTGTCGGAGTGTTGTGGGTGGGGGAATGTCCGGGGATGGATGGGTGTTGACACTGTGGCGGGTCACTGTCGGAGTGTTGTGGGTGGGGATGTCCGGGCATGGATGGGTGTTGACACTGTGGCGGGTCACTGTCAGAGTGTTGTGGGTGGGGAATGTCCGGGCATGGATGGGTGTTGACGTTGTGGCCGGTCACTGTCGGAGTGCTGTGGGTGGGGGAATGTCCGGGCGTGGATGGGTGTTGACACTGTGGCGGGTCACTGTCAGGGTGTTGTGGGTGTTGGAATGTCCGGGGATGGATGGGTGTTGACGTTGTGGCGGGTCACTGTCGGAGTGCTGTGGGTGTTGGAATGTCCGGGCATGGATGGGTGTTGACACTGTGGCGGGTCACTGTCGGAGTGTTGTGGGTGGGGGATGTCCGGGCATGGATGGGTGTTGACACTGTGGCGGGTCACTGTCAGGGTGTTGTGGGTGTTGGAATGTCCGGGCATGGATGGGTGTTGACACTGTGGCGGGTCACTGTCGGAGTGCTGTGGGTGGGGGATGTCCGGGCATGGATGGGTGTTGACACTGTGCGGAGTGCTGTGGGTGTTGGAATGTCCGGGCATGGATGGGTGTTGACACTGTGGCGGGTCACTGTCGGAGTGCTGTGGGTGGGGGATGTCCGGGCATGGATGGGTGTTGACACTGTGGCGGGTCACTGTCGGAGTGTTGTGGGTGGGGGAATGTCCGGGCATGGATGGGTGTTGACACTGTGGCGGGTCACTGTCGGAGTGCTGTGGGTGGGGGAATGTCCGGGGATGGATGGGTGTTGACACTGTGGCGGGTCACTGGCGGAGTGCTGTGAGTGGGGGATGTCCGGGCATGGATGGGTGTTGACACTGTGGCGGGTCACTGTCAGAGTGTTGTGGGTGGGGGAATGTCCGGGGATGCGGTTGCACGTCAGATCACTGTGACCGTCGTGATCGCGAGTCGTGACACCGTGGCCGTGTTATGGGTCGTGGTGTCGTGGGTCGTAACGCCGTGATGTGGCATGAGTCATGACGTCGTGACCTTCGTAACACCGTGGAAACCGTGAAACTGTGGACTTCGTGACACCGTGGTCGTGTCGCGAGGTGTGCAGCTGAGTCCGTGGGCTGTGTGCCGTGACATCTCCGTCTCCTCGTGGATCGTGAGTCGTGGCGCCGTGGTCGGGCTCACTTCCCAAAATAAACGATCATTTATTATGCATTGCTGCTTGCACGCACGGCGGCAACGGCTGAGGAAGCCGGTCGGCCGTCTACCTTGCCGCGTCTACGGGTAGGTAGCCAAGCCATCTGCCCTGTTATGGCCATGGGCAGGTAGCCATCTACCCTGCCGCATCTGTAGATCGGTAACCATCTGCCCTGTCATGGCCATGGGTGGGTAGCCATCTACCCTGCCGCGTCTGTGGGTCGGTAGCCATCTTCCCTCTCATGGTCATGGATAGGTAGCCATCTACTCTGTCGCGTCTATGGGTAGGCAACCATCTACCCTCTCATGGCCATGGACAGGTAGCCATCTACCCTGCCGCGTATGTGGGTAGGTAGTCATCTACCCTCTCATGGACATTGGTAGGTAGCCATCTACCCCGCCATGGCCATGTGTAGGTAGCCATCTACCCTTCCGCGTCTATGGTTCGGTAACCATCTGTCCTGTCATGACCATGGGCAGGTAGCCATCTACCCTGCCGCGTCTGTGGGTCGGTAGCCATCTACCCTGCCGCATCTATGGGTCGGTAGTGATATACCGTCTTGTCCATAGGTCCGCAGTCGTCTGCTCTGTGATGGCCATGGGTCGACAGTCGTCTGCTCTGTAATGGCCATGGGTCGGCAGAAGTCTGCTCTGTGATGGCCATGGGTCCGCAGTCGTCTGCTCTGTAATGGCCATGGGTCCGCAGACGTCTGTTCTGTGATGGCCATGGGTCCGCAGACGTCTGCTCTGTAATGGCCATGGGTCGACAGAAGTCTGCTCTGTAATGGCCATGGGTCGACAGTCGTCTGCTCTGTAATGGCCATAGGTCCGCAGACGTCTGTTCTGTGATGGCCATGGGTCGACAGTCGTCTGCTCTGTAATGACCATGGGTCCGCAGACGTCTGTTCTGTGATGGCCATGGGTCGACAGTCGTCTGCTCTGTAATGGCCATGGGTCGACAGTCGTCTGCTCTGTAATGGCCATAGGTCCGCAGACGTCTGTTCTGTGATGGCCATGGGTCGACAGTCGTCTGCTCTGTAATGGCCATGGGTCGGCAGTCGTCTTCTCTGTTGTAATGGCCATGGGTCGGCAGTCGTCTGCTCTGTAATGACCATGGGTCGACAGTCGTCTGCTCTGTGATGGTCATGGGTCGACAGTCGTCTGCTCTGTAATGACCATGGGTCGACAGTCGTCTGCTCTGTGATGGCCATGGGTCGACAGTCGTCTGCTCTGTAATGGCCATGGGTCGACAGTCGTCTGCTCTGTAATGGCCATAGGTCCGCAGACGTCTGTTCTGTGATGGCCATGGGTCGACAGTCGTCTGCTCTGTAATGGCCATGGGTCGGCAGTCGTCTTCTCTGTTGTAATGGCCATGGGTCGGCAGTCGTCTGCTCTGTAATGACCATGGGTCGACAGTCGTCTGCTCTGTGATGGTCATGGGTCGACAGTCGTCTGCTCTGTAATGACCATGGGTCGACAGTCGTCTGCTCTGTGATGGCCATGGGTCGACAGTCGTCTGCTCTGTGATGGCCATGGGTCGGCAGTCATCTGTTCTGTAATGACCATGGGTCGGCAGTCATCTGCTCTGTAATGGCCATGGGTCGGCAGTCGTCTTCTCTGTTGTAATGGCCATGGGTCGGCAGTCGTCTGCTCTGTAATGACCATGGGTCGGCAGTCGTCTGCTCTGTGATGGTCATGGGTCGACAGTCGTCTGCTCTGTAATGACCATGGGTCGACAGTCGTCTGCTCTGTGATGGCCATGGGTCGACAGTCGTCTTCTCTGTTGTAATGGCCATGGGTCGGCAGTCGTCTGCTCTGTAATGACCATGGGTCGACAGTCGTCTGCTCTGTGATGGTCATGGGTCGACAGTCGTCTGCTCTGTAATGACCATGGGTCGACAGTCGTCTGCTCTGTGATGGCCATGGGTCGACAGTCGTCTGCTCTGTGATGGCCATGGGTCGGCAGTCATCTGTTCTGTAATGACCATGGGTCGGCAGTCATCTGCTCTGTAATGGCCATGGGTCCGCAGACGTCTGCTCTGTGATGGCCATGGGTCGACAGTCGTCTGCTCTGTAATGGCCATGGGTCGACAGTCGTCTGCTCTGTGATGGCCATGGGTCGACAGTCGTCTGCTCTGTGATGGCCATGGGTCGGCAGAAGTCTGCTCTGTCCTGGCCATGGGTCGACAGTCGTCTGCTCTGCAATGGCCATGGGTCCGCAGACGTCTGCTCTGTGATAGCCATGGGTCCGCAGACGTCTGTTATGTGATGGCCATGGGTCGGCAGTCGTCTGCTCTGTAATAGCCATGGGTCGACAGTCGTCTGCTCTGTAATGACCATGGGTCGGCAGTCATCTGCTCTGTAATGGCCATGGGTAGGTAGCTGAGTATCCTGCCATCAAGCAGTGCGACCTAATATATTTTATTATTATTTATTGGTCAGTCAAATAATTCAAACCAGAACAGAATGGAAAGGATGCACGTGCGTGATGTGCATCCGCCACAGGAGCCGCCAGCTACCACGTGAGAGATGGGATGGCGTGAGGTGGAGACAACCCTCATCTGAGACCATGATAAAAAAAACGCGGCGAGATGGCCGGAGCCGGCAACGGCAGCAGTCGCTCACATCCACGGCGACTCTGGAGTAGAGAGAAGCTAACTTGTGTGATTTTAAATGGCGTTGTTTTCAAAAGGAAAGGCATTCATCGTTGCTTACGGATCTCTCCGTAGTAGTGAGATGACTGCAATACAAATGTGATGCGCTTTGTCCAGTTAGAGTTTGGCGACGGTAGGTCAAAATGAAGAAGGAAAAATCGTTCGTAATACTTATGGCCTTTGGTTGAGGTCTACGCACACACACACACACACACACACACACACACATACATGTATATATGTATGTATACATAGCAATGCCTGTCAAAGATATGCCACAAGATATTCCTCAGAACGGTGAGTCTAACCTAGCTGTGGCATTTTCCCCACCTTATGAGGATGTTTTCGTAACACTTGTGCCCACAAGAAGGAGTTTAGACGTATATATTTTACAGCGTCGCTACTTTCGAAGGAAAACAACCGTATAGCTTTCACACAAGGTCAGCCCTAGGCCTTGGTCCCTTGGTCACGACGCTGAAAACCGAATGCCGTCTGCTATAACGTGCTGGCGTGAACCAATTCAGACGAGTAGGAATCGCCACTGGAAGCCGACTGAGGGCGTCTCCTGGCGGCAGGCCACCAGCTGTATCCGGTAGCATGTATCGTGTATCGTCTATTAATCACCAACAGGCAATGTCCGATTATAGGTGAGGTCATATGAAATAAACTTACTCTATTAAATGAGTGACACCATTGACATGAATGACAATGCGAGTATGTGAAGCATATGCAATCTCAGAGAGTGGCTCTCAAAGTCGCCGTATATGCGGCGACTTGCGGCTTTATTCGGCATGTTGGGTCACATAAAAGGTCGGTCGTTGGTCAGAAGGACATGAAGTTATGTACAGCGCGAGGAGGCGGACGTAGATATCAACTGTAACATGATTCACCCTACCAAATGACACGTGGATAAGTGTTGCCTGGATATTACTGGTGGTTCTGGATGGCACATGGATATAAAAAGAATTTCTGACGTTATTTACAGACGTGACAATGTACCAACCGACGGGCAATGCACCAACCGACGGGACAATGCACCATCAGCCGGAAGAGTACACCAGCAGACGGGACAATGCACCAACAGACGGGACAATGTACCAGCAGACGGGACGATGCACCAACAGACGGGACAATGCACCAACAGACGGGACAATGCACCAACAGACGGAACAATGCCCAAACAGACGAGGCAGTGCACCAACAGACCGGACAATGCACCAACAGACGGGACAATGCACCAACAGACGGGACAATGCACCAACAGACGAGACAGTGCACCAACAGACGGGACAATGCACCAACAGACGGGACAATGCACCAACAGACGGGACAATGCACCAACAGACGGGACAATGCACCAACAGACGAGACAGTACACCAACAGACGGGACAATGCACCAGCAGACGGGACAATGCTCAACAGCCAGGGTGGTGAGTAATTCGCTGGGATGGACGGTGAATTCTGAGCTGGAAAAAAAACCGAAGTCCACTCTCTGGCGTGATTGGCTGGAGTTAAACTGCCACTGGATGTACATGCGACAGCACGGCAGCCTAACCACAGCAACTTCCGACATTGTACGACAATGGCATACAATGTCGTATAGTAGTTGAGCATGTCGTACTACGACATGCTCAACTACTATATGGCTGGCGCTCAATGGCAGGGACCCGGCATATACTGCATATCACAGAAGCATGCAGTTTACCGGTGCTTAGTTTAAGCTGCAGTTTCGGAACAGGAACTTAAAACTAAGCCAACTTGGACCCGCAGCAAGGAACACATAAATTGACCTGGGATAAATTGCAAACAAAACGAAAAGCTCAAATTTACAGGAATTGACGAACAGCTATCATGCGTTAATATTACTTGCACATGCAGGGTATTCTGATTACACTGCGCATCAATTCTTTTCATCTGGAAACACTGCTATGTGATATCGGTAACCCTGTAAGGCATACAAATGTGTCTTATCAACCGGTGTAAAAATCATGATCATACGTATCATGTGGCGTGGTCACGCATTATTCTGCTATCTCTTCGGAACCTCCTCTACCCCGCGGCTCGCTATCTCCCTAACATCAGTCGACAAATTGTTTCAAGTCACCATCATCAGATACGATAGGAAAAAGGCACGGTTGAGTGACTGACAGGCAAAATCTTCCATGGCATAGCTCTTCGGCTGCCCAGGCACGAGCACTTCCCTCCGCAATCTCTGCACGTCTTCCAAAATATGCCCTCGAGGACTGGAGACCTGCTTCACTCATGCACTACTCGGAACGCATGGGACAATGATCCTAACACACCGCTTCAGTCACTCTCTGCCAGCCCAGCGACAGACGGCAGTTTGACGGGTAATAGGATAATAGTCCTGACACACTGCACCAGTCACTCTCTGCCAGCCCAGCGACAGACGGCAGTTTGACGGGTAATTGGATAATAGTCCTGACACACTGCACCAGTCACTCTCTGCCAGCCCAGCGACAGACGGCAGTTTGACGGGTAATAGGATAATAGTCCTGACACACTACACCAGTCACTCTCTACCAGCCCGGCGACAGACGGCAGTTTGACGGGTAGTCTGACGATGACGGGGGTTGGGCTGTCGCCGATCTGTTATTGGCACAAAAGGATAGCGTTGTTCACTTCCAAGTTGAGCGGCTGGACCTCCAGCCGACTGCTCGACTTCCAGGTTAAGTGCCGGACAATGCCAGCCCTGGGAAGGTTCCCGAGAACCTTCCCAGACTGCGGTGATGAAATGTCGATACCTGATAGCATAATGTGAACGTGTGAACTTTTCAGGGACGATTTCGTGTCAACCATGTATATGTGGGTTTTCGTTGGATTCATTTTGAGACCGTTTGATTGATATCGTGCCAGTAACGCCACATGTTTCTTTTGTCCTTGTCACTCGCTTCGATCTCACCCAACCACTGATGGTGGGCTGTTGAAGGAATGCCAATGACATGCCCGTCGCGTGCTATCCAATATTCCTTGTTGTATTCAATGGATGATGCTGTCTGATTGATAAATGCCCATATTTTGTAGGTGCGTCCTAGATCAACAATGTATGCTTTTTGGTGTCAAATTTCTGCAAATGGCCATTGGTAATTTCGGCAACGTTTCTACCTCTCAGTCTTGCTTTATTTTACTACTTTACTACAGTCTTACTTTATTTTACTTTGCTTTACTTTACTTTAATTACTTACAATATTTCAGCATCCGGAATGCTGTTACAATGTTTGATATGATTATCTTAGGCAGTGCAATTGCATAATTAATAATTGCATAATTGCAATTGAACTACTTCTATTGCGAGAAGTTACTATTTCCAACATTGAGAGCTATTTCCTTATGTTCTGTTCCCTTTCAAAAATATTGCATTAGCGGTCAGAAAAAAGTTGATGGGTGTGCAGTCAAAACCTTGTTTCCAATAGTTTCCACCTGTTTTGACAATGTTCACACATGGAACTCAAGCTAACGGTGATGCTTTACAGCAGCAATTAATGGCGCCAATGCACGGCAGCATTTTGTAGCGTAGCTATCTCCCACGATAACTTCATTCCTCCTTGCTCTGTCATCTGCTTTATTTTTGGGCGCCAAATGACCGAGTAGTCGGCGCGCCCTTAAGCCCAAATAATCAATCAATCAATCATCTGCTTTATCCTCTGTCGTCTTCTTCTTTCTTCCGTGACCTCGTCTCTGCATAAACTTGCCTTCTCTCCCTGGTCATGGTTTTCCACGTATGTTTGACCCACGTCTTGTGAGTGGAACGGATCATGATATCAGCAGAAAACCTGCCATAGTCTATGGACTGATGACTGATAATTGAAAATTGGACTCTCTGCGCTTCAAAGTGACGGTCTGGTGGGGAGAGATCTCATGAGGAAATTATCCGGAGCTATCGTCCAGTGCAGCCCGGCGTACCATTCAGTTCACGTTCACATTGGGTCTAGATGCCGTAGCGAGGTCACGGAGGGAGGCATATGGACAAGAGTCCTTCGCGAGGCCAATTTTGTTTTCTTATTGAAGCCTGCCCCACAACAGCTTGCACTACTATTTAACATTGACTTGCTATCCCCTCCCCTCCCCCCTTCCAGAGATGGCTACACTCCTGTCCGGGCGAAATGCTGGTGTCGATATTAATATGACTAGAAATAAAATATTGTTGAAATGAAAATACTTGTACTCAATCTACTGTGTGCTATAGACCTTGTTACTTACTAGTATATAACGGATAAGACCATGTAGTGCTATGATATGCTTTACTATGCTAATGCTGTTAACTATCATCATGCAGAACTTTGCTCCTTTCCACAGGCGTGCTGTAAGCTATGGATCTATTTTTGATGCTTTGAAGTTAGCTTCTCCCCTCGAGGAAGCTCCAGTACCTCCTGATGTTTTTGTTACCTAACTTTGGCGTAACTTCGGTAGCTGGCGGACAGAGTTGACGGAGTGCCTAACTAGTAAAGGCATGCAGAGTACGATGCAGATGGTGGTGAGAGAGTGTCGCAAGTTGTATATGTCTGATTGCTCTTTCTCTATATCTGGAGGCTGGAGAGACGCTGTCTTCCGCGTCGCAATGTCGCGAGGTGGCCGCAAGGCGTCGACTCACATCAGCTGGTCGTAGTCCGGTGACTGAGGTTGTTCATGTCTGGTTTGTGGCGATCCTCCAATATGGAAGCATTTTCCTTGGCTATTTTTTTTGTTGGAAAAAAAACGGAGGTGCTTGGCAGGTGAATTGCACGTGCTTACGTGGCTGGGAGGACAGTATATCAGGATTGGTCATACTTGGCCTGCGGGGATCCCTCGGGCGGTGGATTCCTCGGTAGATATCTGTATGCCAAGTTCGATGTAACCGATGTAATCAATGGCCCCATACCTTAATATATATATTTTTTAATTGCCTTTTGTCTCAGAAACTGGCAACTTTGGTGCTTGCTAACATAACCTAACTTATGTATCATGTTACGAACAACTCTATTCACGTGTAGCTTCACATAAGCAGTGCCCTCAGCCAAGATAAATATTTGAACTCTTACAAACAAACAGGATTGAGGCTGGATTGTTCTCGTCTGTAGGCATTTGTTCCTTCGCTCGCTTTGTTCACTCACTCACTCGGTCTGAATACATGTCACGCATTGTGTGGAGGTTTGGCCAGTCATCGTGACTGTTAGTGGACTTTCGTTGAGTTCATGCAAGTCGAGTGACGTTGCAAAACCGCACAATAACGCATCTGCTGCGATGTAGGCGTTCTAAATATGAATGTCTGATTATGTTGTATTATGGCTGTATTCAAAACGAATGGAAGATGTTCACAACAGCATCTCCATGTCAGGTTATTGCAACTCAAGTTATGCCAAGCATGTAAATGGTGACGCGATGTAGTGACTCTTGACCAGCAAATTCACCAGTCATATAATGTCTGCTGCCAAAAGAAGCGTGGCATGTAGCCATGTCACGTCAGTTATGCCCCGCCCCGTCACGTAGGTCACGTGTGGTCGCGAGATTACCTTTAATCGCCAGTTTAATTTTGCTATTATCAGGCGATGTCGGGGCATGTCACCGAATCCGGGCAATTATTGTGTAGTTTTTAGCAATTTCTTATTGGCATTCTATATTAGCTCGATATTAGACTAACTAGGAATGTACTAATAGTGTTGTCATCTGTCCGTATCGTGTCATCGACAATTAGTGCCAGAGCAGATTTGAACGTTGTATTCCTTTTGCAGACTGAATAACTATTTGTAGGGATCTTTACTTACAAACCCTCCAAATGTACGCCAAATGAGGCCACATGTGCACAAACCTCTCCTAAGCCGGAGAAACTCACCTTGGCGGGGTTGGGGGGTAGGAGTGGCGGTTGGCTCTCCCCTGCCAGATGGCGAACCGGACGTTCAGAATGGACGGATGACAACGAGTGTGTTGCGGCTGACACGTTCTTTCGAATGTTAGAATGGAATGGTGGAATGTTATCCTTGATCCGACCTTCCAGCTCGGGTCAAGGATAACATTTTCGATAAGTTCTGACATTTTTGTTACAGGAGCTAATCACTGCCCTATGTCCAGCTAACCCTTCCTGAAATGCATTCTGTAGTTCAGTGTGATTTGATTGATACCTAGTATGATGCATTTTAATTCACCTCTCACGGGTTAGGTTAGGTCAACATGGTAACACCAATTTCGACACACTGAGAATGGCTCACATTAAAAGAAAACCGTCGTGCTCTTGGTTCAATATGACTGCTGTATTCAAATTCAGTGCCAAGAAGTACTCCAGTTACCAAAACATCAGAAGTGTCACTCGAGGTTAACTGAGGTCAGTGACCTTGAAATGGTAAAATTCATGCTGAAATGCATGTGAGTTGACGTGAGGATGTCTGAAGCATGGGATGGCCGTCATCGGATCCCTTACTGGGTAAGAACTATAAATTGGAGTTGAATCTTCGTAGCGCTTCGAGACACTGCACCGCCCAAACCGAAGTTCAGGCCAGGCCGGTCTGCTGGGATCAGGACGGCCTTGAACCCGATCAATGTGCCGTGAAGCCCTCCTCCCACAGCCGGCGGCAGTACAGCGTCCGCCCGCGACCAATCGGCACGAGAGGTTGGCGACGCTATATAGTCCAGCAGTCCACCCGCGACCAATCGGCACGAGAGGTTGGCAACGCCATATAGCCTAGCAGCTCAATGCGTCGTAAAAGAACCCAAGATTAAGAACCTTGGGTTCTTTTACGTGTCTTGTCGTGAAGCCCGGTAAGAAAGTGTCGTGTGGTATAATAGTACCGTCTCGTTTTTCAGCTAAAAGGACTTTCAGCTAAAAGGAGTACAGGACAATACTTGTTCAAGCAATCCTTCCCACTTAGCGCATTTTCAGCGCCTTCGCTCCATGCTGCCAGCTTAGCATTCCTTAATCGAAATAAATATGCACATTGTTAGGTACTTGGACAGCTGTCTTGGCTGTTCAGCATATTCCGATTCATATATCCATGGTTGATGAACTGAAGATGATGAAAATTGTTGAGAATGGTGAGTCCCTGGACTGATCAAGCAAGTGATAGGATTAAAATACTGACTAATTGTCTCAGTGTATCAACTTTCCCAGAGCTATTAATACATCATGTATTTCCAAAGTTTGTTTTTTGTGCAAAAAGGAACCGGAAAATCTGGTCAAACCTAATCAGGTTTGCACAAAATCATTTGCAAATATTCAGGCGCGATTTTCACCATTTCATCTCTTCTTTGTTATCTGATCGTTATGCAACTTTGAAGGTGAGTAGTACTTGCCCGTCATGTCCACTATTATACACCCAATCGGTACATAGATTGCCATAATGCCCTGCCTATCCTCCTATGTGAAGCTTTTTAGCATATGCGAAAAAATAGATGCTTTAATTCTATGGTTTATCACATGTTCCATGTTTCATAATATTTTTCCTTGACTTCAACAATTCCGTTAATCCACCGTGATTCTACCCTGCTCCGAAGCCGTGGGGTACTGACGGTAGTTACTCATAAAAGGCAATTGTGGTGTGGCGAATCTAAAGCAGGAAGCGCTGTGGAGTGTGACCCCCCTCCCCTATAGAAACGGGTGTCTTGTGAGTAGAATGAGTGATGCACTATCGACTTTGCGTCTTTTTGATTTCACCATAAATTCAACTAATTGTGGGACTCTCACGTTTTAGTGATTGTTACCATCAGGGTTTGCGATTGCTCTGGAAAGGCGTCGGAGACCAGCGTGGATGGGTTCTCAGGTTGTAGGGACACACTCGAGTACAAAAGGGTTTCGCACTTGGTGCAGAAACAGAATTTGCGGCCAAATTTGTTTTATCAGCCCTAAAATAAGAAATTCTTTAAAAAAGCAAACAACATTAAATCGTCTACGGAAGACCATAGCACATCATACTACGAAAATTGTGATTTAGGGCACTATATTTCTGGCCACAAAATAAAAAAGGATGAAATAAAAAATATCACAAGAACAGTGGGTATTTCCGTCCCCAAAATAAGTTCAGTGTCACGTGCAAATTAACAATTCCGCGGTAGGTGTCCGGTGTAGGTTGGTTGGTTGGTTATTGGTTTTACGACACGTCGACCGTTGAGTCATGTAGCGTCGCCAATCTCTCACGCCGATTGGTCGCGGGCGAAGAGTAGCGACAGGTGAGACTCGAACCCACAACCTTTCGATTGTGAGACGAGCATCTTACCCCTAGACCACTCGTCCCCAGGTGTCCGGTGTGAAAGCCCAACAAAATAGCAAGGCGGAAATTCACGTCCCCCATGGTCTTCGCCGACCTTCAAAGAGGAGAGGGTATGGAGGGGGCTCTTTTAGCTGTGAGAGGGCTCTCTGAAATGCATGAGGGTCCTCTGAGCTTGGAGAAGGCTCTCTGAGCTGATAGAGAACCCTCTGGCCCACGAATGGGCATCCTGAGCCGGGAGAGGGCCATCTGAGTGTGGAAAGGATTATTTGAGCCGTGAGTCACGAGGGCCCTCTGTTGTAGAAATGGGCCCTCCCAGGTGGAAGAGGGTCCTCTGAACTTATAGATTCCCTCTGAGCTTGGAGGGGATTCTCTGAGTTGATAGAGAGGGCCATCTGAACCGCTGCAGGACATCCCGAGTATAGATGTCCCTCTGAGCTTGGAGGGGATTCTCTGAGTGATGGAGAGGGCCATCTGAACCGCTGCAGGACATCCCGAGTATAGATGTCCCTCTGAGCTTGGAGGGGATTCTCTGAGTTGATGGAGAGGGCCATCTGAACCGCTGCAGGACATCCCGAGTATAGATGTCCCTCTGAGCTTGGGGGATTCTCTGAGTTGATAGAGAGGGCCATCTGAACCGCTGCAGGACATCCCGAGTATAGATGTCCCTCTGAGCTTGGAGGGGATTCTCTGAGTTGATGGAGAGGGCCATCTGAACCGCTGCAGGACATCCCGAGTATAGATGTCCCTCGGAGCTTGGAGGGGATTCTCTGAGTTGATGGAGAGGGCCATCTGAACCGCTGCAGGACATCCCGAGTATAGATGTCCCTCTGAGCTTGGAGGGATTCTCTGAGTTGATGGAGAGGGCCATCTGAACCGCTGCAGGACATCCCGAGTATAGATGTCCCTCTGAGCTTGGAGGGGATTCTCTGAGTTGATGGAGAGGGCCATCTGAACCGCTGCAGGACATTCCGAGTATAGATGTCCCTCTGAGCTTGGAGGGGATTCTCTGAGTTGATAGAGAGGGTCATCTGAACCGCTGCAGGACATCCCAGTATAGATGTCCCTCGGAGCTTGGAGGGGATTCTCTGAGTTGATGGAGAGGGCCATCTGAACCGCTGCAGGACATCCCGAGTATAGATGTCCCTCTGAGCTTGGAGGGGATTCTCTGAGTTGATGGAGAGGGCCATCTGAACCGCTGCAGGACATCCCGAGTATAGATGTCCCTCGGAGCTTGGAGGGGATTCTCTGAGTTGATGGAGAGGGCCATCTGAACCGCTGCAGGACATCCCGAGTATAGATGTCCCTCTGAGCTTGGAGGGGATTCTCTGAGTTGATAGAGAGGGCCATCTGAACCGCTGCAGGACATCCCGAGTATAGATGTCCCTCGGAGCTTGGAGGGGATTCTCTGAGTTGATGGAGAGGGCCATCTGAACCGCTGCAGGACATCCGAGTATAGATGTCCCTCTGAGCTTGGAGGGGATTCTCTGAGTTGATAGAGAGGGCCATCTGAACCGCTGCAGGACATCCCGAGTATAGATGTCCCTCGGAGCTTGGAGGGGATTCTCTGAGTTGATGGAGAGGGCCATCTGAACCGCTGCAGGACATCCCGAGTATAGATGTCCCTCTGAGCTTGGAGGGGATTCTCTGAGTTGATAGAGAGGGCCATCTGAACCGCTGCAGGACATCCCGAGTATAGATGTCCCTCTGAGCTTGGAGGGGATTCTCTGAGTTGATAGAGAGGGCCATCTGAACCGCTGCAGGACATCCCGAGTATAGATGTCCCTCGGAGCTTGGAGGGGATTCTCTGAGTTGATGGAGAGGGCCATCTGAACCGCTGCAGGACATCCCGAGTATAGATGTCCCTCGGAGCTTGGAGGGGATTCTCTGAGTGATAGAGAGGGCCATCTGAACCGCTGCAGGACATCCCGAGTATAGATGTCCCTCGGAGCTTGGAGGGGATTCTCTGAGTTGATGGAGAGGGCCATCTGAACCGCTGCAGGACATCCCGAGTATAGATGTCCCTCGGAGCTTGGAGGGGATTCTCTGAGTTGATGGAGAGGGCCATCTGAACCGCTGCAGGACATCCCGAGTAATTATGATGCAAAGCTGATGGCTCAAACACGTATTTATCGTTCGATTTTTTGTCAGTTTGCCCTTTTAGGTGAGTTGCTCGTGCCAGAAAGAGCCTTCTCTTGGTTTCCCACGGCCCTTCACACTTTTTCGGACCATCGGGGCTCGTGGGGAACCGGTGCCCCACATCCCTACGAACTCACTAGCCCTGGTTCCCATACGAAGAATCCCATAAGGCCTGCTAAAAGTGGGTGGACCACCAATGTTTTTGAGCTTAGATTTATGTGCAATGTAGATCGGTAAAAACCCAAGCTTGGCAGTCTTTGAATTCACCACTTGAATTTGGTTGGTTATTGGTTTTACGACACGTCGACTGTTGAGTCATATAGCGTCGCCAATCTCTCACGCCGATTGGTCGCGGACGAAGAGTAGCGACAGGTGAGACTCGAACCCACAATCTTTCGATTGTGAGACGAGCATCTTACCCCTAGACCACTCGTCCCCGAATGTCTACTTGAATTGCACAGGTTTTCCTGTTGGCCAGGTCTATCATGGCAATTGGTATAACACGTTGTGGTTCAAGGCATTGCAGTGTCAGAAAAAGGTCATATTTCATGTAATGAACATTTTATATGAGTAAAGTAAAAGATTAAATGAACTATATTTCATATGATTCACATCATGACATGGGTGGGTCTTGTCAACAAATGTAAGCCGATATCATACAAATTGCTATCAAAATTTTGGCAATAAACGAAAGAACCGAAATTTGGATTGTTGTATATATCTTTAATGGAAACTATTAAATACCATGTTGAATTACAGTTCACATGTGGCATGATGGTGATCAGAATTAGCTTACTTGACATTTATCTTGATATTTGTACACTTCTTGTACCTTACACTGAGCAGGCAAAAGACCGCTCAAAAGCCCCGCATATATCCCACAGACAGGTAAAAAAGCCCACCGGTCTTCAACGGGTTTTCTAACCGGGGCTTCAGTCTAAATTTCTCATCTGTAGTCTGTACCGTCGCACACATCTGTCAGGCGGCACAGTATTTCCTGTCTGCCCGCCAGACCGATGGCGAGGCAGCGCGGGCCGGCACCACGGCCGGCAGCCGCCTAGCCGCCAACGGAGACGCGTGACCAGTTTCAAGGTCACACGGTCTCGTGACTCGAACGTCACGCCACGCTTCAGGCACACAGGAGGCGCCGTCCGTCACGCGGCAGGCGCCCCCGGCCGCCCCGGTGGCGCCCGACTCCCGTTCCATTCAGGGTGTAGATGTCCGTTCAGAGCGGTCACTCCATTCGGAACGTTGCCATCCTTTCCACATGTGACCGTACCTTCAGCATGCTCCCGTTTGCTTGGAGCGTGTTGCTGTCTCCTGCACTGTCGACCGCCACCCCGGCCCACCTCTTCCCTCCGGTCAGGTGTCTGTCGCACTTGTGTTGGTTCGAGGCCGACAGATCAGAAGACATGTGGTTGCGGGCACAGCTGTGGAATGTGGATTGGTGCACCTGTGTCGGTGGGGCACTAGGCCAGTTGACGCCGTGCTGGCGGCCATATAAAGGTCAGGCGGACGGTCACGGACACGGCAGTTACCGGAAATCGATGGTGTCCGACAGCTTCGGCTGTAGTATGCGCCGACACGTCACAAACAACGCCGCATAAATAAATGCAGGCATACCCACCCGTCTCACGATAGCCGCTTAATAGGCATCGCTTGGCGTTGCTGCTTTCGTTCTGTGCCTGTTCGAGATTTGCCTGAAGTCAATGACGTGCCGAAGGGCAAAGAGGACAGGTTGCCACGCCCCTTCCCCTGAGAGGTTGTTGGGCCCACATTAATCGTACCGGAGTTCGAAGAAATTTCTTCTGGTCCCTAAAAGTCTCACTACGGTCCCACAGATCGCACTGGGGCAACTAAAAATTACATTGGGGTTCCGAAAAAACTCGTATCCCAAGACGAAGAAAAACGCAACGGGTACAGAAAGAACACCAAACCAGGTCCTTGGTTCGGAAACAATATGGGAGTATATATAACCAAACAGATCAGGTGCATCAAAGGTCAGCAGGTATCCCGATTTCTTTAGCATCAGAAAATGTGGGAAGAAGAGAAATAATCATGGACTTGAATTCATCGAATTTTCCCAGCGAACCCCCATACGAAGCATCCCATGTCGTCAAATATAGCACAAGACTACCACGTGATACCACTTGTATACATTATATACATTCATTGTATACATGTCGCATACATCTTGTTGTATACAGTCATGGCCCCTCCCAATAATTTTCAGAAGCCATTTACCAATGACGACATCCTTTCCCTAAATATTTGTGGATATTATTGCTGGCAAGGCCCATGGCCGAGAGTTCTTTCAGCTTTCTAAAAAAAAAGCCGACATAAGTCCCGACTTATGTCGGCGTGAAAGCCGACATACCCGGCTTTCACGATTCCCGAGATCCGGCTCGACCAGGTGATCCGGCTCGATAAGTTGTTCGTAAAAAATCAATCCAATTGTCATAAAGGATGTTCTGCATTATCGACTAAGATCTGAGTGCCATAGTTTTATCCAGGAAACGTTTGTCTGCAACTCTGCAATACTTACCAGACAACAGCACATTCGTGTTTACGAAAAGCAAACCAGGGACTGCACCGTGATTCACAATTGCGCCACCTGCATATCGCGTTGGTCGGTTGGTAAGACCAGCAAAACCAATCATATTTTCAGGATTCTACTCGACTTTCAAGAAGTTTTGAAATTCGAGTAGAATCTTGGAAATATTTTTGGTTTCGCTCGTCTTTCCGTGACAAACGAGATATGCCGGTGGTGCAATTATGAATCGGGAATTATACAATGTGCACAATATGTGGAAGGTGCTGCGTGACTGGGGGCCTTCAGAAGAAAATGTTCTGCCTACATTTGCTCTCGATGTCGATTCATTATGATAGCTGAGGCTTGTGGAGTAGAGACTGCACGCAAATCAATCAATCAATCCTTGTATTGGTACCAAGAGATACTCAGTATCAAATGTCAAAAACGCTTTAAAAAAGGGGTGGGACAGGAGGCTACTAAAACATTAAAAACACATGCATACAATACTCAAACATTCCCACGTACAGCTCTTTTCAGCGCCTCCTTCAGCTTAAACTTAAAAGCCAGTCGCATATTCTCGGCCCTAACTTCCTCGGGGAGACTGTTCCAAAGAACTGCAGCACGGTACATGAAAGAGCGTTGCGCAAAAGAAGTTTTCAGGCGTGGGCGCACTACTGAAAACGGTGTTGATCGCGTAGATCGAGAGCTGACGTCACTTCTCAATGTCACAAGATCACGCAGGGTTTCAGGTGCTCCCGAGTGATGCACTGCAAGATGAACCAGTGAGCAATCCCTAATGTCGACAAAGCGTTGTAAGCTAGGCCAGCCTAACCGCTCAATAACATGCGATATATGACCATAGCGAGAGGTCCTAGTTATGATCCTAGCCGCCCTCATTATGACTTTTTGGATTCGCACGCGCTCGGTGTCACATGCAGCAGACCAGATTGAGCAACAGTACATTACATGGGGGAAAACCAGTGCAAGCACTAACTTCGACAGCGTTTCTTCAGTAAGAGAACGTACATGCTTGGCTAGAGGAAAGATGATGCGGTTACATTTCTTAGCAATATCGCCAATTTGTTCACTCCATGTTAACGATTCGTCCATGGTCACACCCAGAGCTTCGGTTGTTAATTAAAGCATCTTTACTTTATCCATGCACATCATACCAACATTTTAAAATCATATTTTGCTCGTCGGATCATGCGGCTGCTCGTGATGGTTGATTTAACTTTGTGATAGCATCAGACAGATTACGTCATGCCTGGCATGGAGCAATTTCGCTCACGGTGAAAAATAGAAAACACAATTCACGAAGTGCATATGTCGTTGCCATGCGAATCGCTATTGTCGGAAAAAGAAAACATACAGATTATTCCGATCAGTAATAAATACCACAGCATTAATGCTTCAAACAATATTCGCCAGGTCGTATGCAAAATACATTGAGGAGCTAAAAGGGGCAACCAGGTGCACAAAAGGGGCCGGATATCCAAAATTCGTCTTTTATAGACATCTGTCCGAAAATGATGTTAAGATGCCTACGGTCCACATAGACCAATTTAACTGCTTATTTTCGCTAGTAAATTGATTGGAGGAGCTGTTGGTACATACAAGTATCGGCAGCCTAACATCAATAAGACGGCCACAATTTGAAGTCTTGCTCAAGGAGGCGCAATTCCTGTGCTACCCTGCATTCATTTAATACCACTAAGCTTGTGACATGCGATGTGCTTGCATGGTCTGCTCCGATGCATGCAGACAGTCGATTCCATAAAGGTCGAGGCACAAGCGTTCTGAACTTCGTGCCATAAACATTGGGCGGCCAACAAATATTTTTTTACGCGAGATCCTCTCAAATACCTTGACATTCACATGTATGGGCCAATACCTGTTTAATCAGCAATGTTCTAACCTAGACTTGCCTTTGTCTTAATTTTGGGCTTGACATATGTAGGTTCAGAATTGTCTACTGCCCATCGTTGAAAAAGAGGTAAAAATAAGCATAATTACAAGGTAATCACAATGGTACATTGTCCATCGCATGCCGGGGCTGCCCTACTAAATTGCATACAGGAATATCATACGTACGTATGCATACAACGTACGGTGTACATAAGTGCACATATGTACATATTATACACCCATACACCCAAGAACTTGCAAGAACGTCCACTCATACACACACACGCACACGCACATACGCACACTCACACACGCACACGCACACACGCACACGCACACACGCAAACACACACACGCACACGCACACGCACGCACACACGCATACGCACACGCAGAACCGGAGAAGCTCGGCCTTCATGCAACTTGGCAAGCACTCAGAGGGGACCGTATTGCGCATGCGTGACCAGCCACACTCTCAGTTGGCCGACAAACGCTGTTGAGTGAAGGAGCGAGTGGGTACTGTGTGGCCGTCGCATTCACAATGACCGAGGGAGTAGATCAGCGAATCTGCACACAATTTTGCTAAAAACTTGCATATTCGTCCGCGGAAACTATTCCAATGATGAAGGAGGCTTTCGGGGATGATTTAACGAGTGAAGCCCAGATAAAGTTGTGGTACAGACGCTTTGTAGATGGCCGGAAAATGTGGACCATTATTAGCGGATTGAAGTAAGTCCTCCGTAACCTCGGCACGAAATTCCTTTTGCTCTCGTGACGGGAACCGCGGAGCGAATTTTGCCGCCATACGGTCCATGCCAAGATCCTCCGTTAACATCTCTGAAACACCAGTCCGTGGAATCCCTAGATCTTCCCTCTAATTCTCGCACTGTCAATCGCCGATTTTGGTCCATTGCAGTCCGCAGGCGTTCAACATTTTCGGGTGTTCTGCTTGTTGAAGACCTTCCAGAACGTGGGTCACTTTCAATGGATTTCCAGCCACCTCTAACGCGTCTGTACCACAACCTGGTACCTGGTTCTCTAAAGTGGATAAGTAGCCTGTTGTGAGGTAGATATTAGGTGGATAAGTAGCCTGTTCTGAGATAGATATAAGATGGATAAGTAGCCTGTTGTGAGGTAGATATAAGACAGATAAGTAGCCTGTTGTGATGTAGATATAAGGTGGATAAGCAACCTGTTGTGAGGTAGATATAAGGTGGATAAGTAGCCTGTACTGAGGTAGATATGAGGTGGATAGGTAGCCTGTTCTGAGGAAGATATAAGGTGGATGAGTAGCCTGGGCTCGGTGCTCGACGCGACCGAACTCAATACCCTGTAATCAATGAATGTCAATTGATTTCCCTAATCGATCAAGCACTCCTCTACCAGGAAACTACTAATGGCACCACTTCCAGTCGGTAAAAATTCCATCACCCGACCGCCGCCAATACTTGGGGAAATTACCTGGTCATATGGCCCCGATGTCACGGCACAGCGGGCAGGGCGGGCTCACCCAGAGTTCATCGCAGGCTTCGCCACAGGCTTCACCACGGGGCTCACCACGGGCTTCACCGCAGGCTTCATCACAGGGTTCATCACGGGCTTCACCACATGCTTCACCACAGGGTTCACCACAGGGTTCACCACAGGGTTCACCACAGGGTTCATCTCAGGCTTCATCGCAGGCTTCACCACAGGGTTCACGACAGGGGTCATCACAGGGCTCGACACAGGGGTCACCATAGAGTTCACCACAGGGGTCATCACAGGGCTCGACACAGGGCTCGCCACAGGGTTCACCACAGTGGTCATCAGAAGGTTCACCACAGGGGTCATCACAGGGTTCACTACATGGTTCGCCACAGGGTTCATCACAGGGTTCACTACATGGTTCGCCACAAGGTTCATCACATGGTTCACCACACTGTCTGCACCAATTAATTCTGACTGGGGGAAGGGGATCCATTGGCGGCTACCAGGACACCATTCGACTCAACCGGAGGCTTGACTGAGCCCCCTCCCCCAATAATGCTCAGGAAATGAGGTTGGTTATCGGCGACGTAGCCAGGATTTGCTTAAGGGGGAGTGTGCGATCACAAAATATGACGGAGCAGAGATCACGTTTCGTGCACGAAGGGCGTCGAAAATGTCTGGTTTTGCGTGTTGAAAATGAAAAATTATCTTGTTTGATCTAGAGTATGTTTGGTTACTAAGGTGGAGGGGTGGGGTCCTGTCCCTTTGCATGCTCCTCTGTTGGTCACTGACTGGGGGAGGGATGATGTCATGACTAGGAGCAACAGCCCACCCCTCCATCTAGCATGTTAGAGGAAGGAGGTCCTGACCCTTGTTTCGTTTTCTTCCTGCCTCCGTCGTAACCAGTATGCATCATAAGACTGTCTCGTGGGACAACACTAAAGCAAAAGTACTGTCCATGGACGCAGCGTGTAGGCAGCGCCTGGAAAAGGAAAATTGACGCAGCGTATAGGCAGTGCCTGGAGAAGGAAGATGGACGCAGCTTGTGGGCAGCGCCTGGAGAAGGAAAATGAACGCAGCGTGTAGGCAGCGCCTGGAGAAAGAAGATGGACGCAGCTTGTGGGCAGCGCCTGGAGAAGGAAAATGGACGCAGCGTGTAGACAGCGCCTGGAGAAGCAAGCCATCGCGGTTACGGGAAATGGTGCAACACTGGAAACACAAAGTCTAGTATGCAGACATGTCATCTGGGCTAAAAAGGATGCTAAATGTAACTAATCGCAAGTGTGAAAAATGCAAACCACTTCTGAATTTAAACAGCATTCCATTAGATTCCACTTTTCAGTCTTGAAATTTTTTTTTCCGTACGTTATGAATTGGACTTTTACATAAGACCGATGTCTGTCTGCTGAATTCCGCTGCTGGGAACCGAAATCTGTTGTCTACAGTATAGCCAAGTAGGCAACTTTGTGCGCCACTGCCACTGCCCCTTGTATCTCCCTTGCAACTGCCACGGTCCCTAGGATCGCCCTGCAACTGCCACGGTCCCTAGGATCGCCCCTGTAACTGCCACGGTCCCTAGGATCGCCCCTGTAACTGCCACGGTCCCTAGGATCGCCCTGCAACTGCCACGGTCCCTAGGATCGCACCTGTAACTGCCACGGTCCCTAGGATCGCCCCTGCAACTGCCACGGTCCCTAGGATCGCCCCTGCAACTGCCACGGTCCCTAGGATCGCCCCTGTAACTGCCACGGTCCCTAGGATCGCCCCTGTAACTGCCACGGTCCCTAGGATCGCCCTGCAACTGCCATTGTCCCTGGGATCGCCCCTGAAACTGCCACTGCCCCTGGGGATCGCCCCGCAGCTTTGTGCGCCACTGCCACCGCCCCTGGGGATCACCCCTGCAGCTTCGCCGGTCGCCACAGGGCTGGTCGTTCCACTGCCTGGATCAGTCTCGCTGGTATGCATCCCGGCCCCCGCCAGGGGAACAAGGGGAGGACCGCATCGCGTGTCAGTTCATCACCGTCAATCCGAGGGTAGCGGCCCTTGCCGTGAGGGTAGCCGTGGCCTTTATTTCAGGAAGTTCGCCGCCACCACCAAATACAGCGAAGGAGAGCCCAGGTTCTGGACCACCGCAGTGATCTTCCAGTTAGTCTCTAGTCTTCCAGCTGGCTAGGTAGTGAAGTCTGGACGCACCAATCTCGCCGGTCCCTTCGCCATGTTAGCGGATGCACACACGACCCAGAGACATTGCACAACTGCAGGAATATTGACGGCGGCGTTAGGCGTTCCGGTGATGCTCGATTGGAGGAACGGATCACCATATTCTTGGAAATCGCCGCAAACGACAGACTGTCGTGGAGTTCTCAAGTTCATGTGCGACTCGTAGCGTCCAGCCAATGCGGCGTGTCAGACAGTTTAACCTTTCCTACATCCTCAACAGCCGATGCTCCAACATGGCGCTGCCGCCGGTAGGGCCGGACAAATGTCTCAGGCGAAAAGGTCACGTCAAAACGCGAGAAATCCGACACGACATGCATGCACTTCGCACGTGTACGTTATTGACTACCAGCACGGCCGGACCCACCGCCACCGCTACCGCTTCCGCCACCATGTCGGATGCGAGACCCGTATTTGGCCACACCGCCAGCCCAGGCCCACCCGATTCCCCCGCCAGCCAGCCGAGTCGTCCCAGGCACAGCGATCACATGACTTGCCGAACAGCCGCGGCACGGAGCACGCAAACAAGGACGGCTGTCGGCATGTCCGGCATCGCCATAGTAAAATGGACGGCTGCGACTCGTCTCTCGTGCTCTCAACACCTTTATTCGACAGACAAAAACGTGATGCATCTAGTTAAAATAATGCTGACACTTTTCGATGGGCAGCTTTATCACTGTTTCAGCTGTCGCAGTTAAAATTAAATGTTGAATAGCTCCTGGATTTGCTTCCATTTCACGTACTTAGCATGACGGCTGTCGTTGATTCATGTACGTTGGAAGATAGATAAGACAATCATGTAATCAGGTCGATGGTGTTTTCATGTTGCTTTGAATAGTGCATTAACCCTGTTACGGGATGGCTCCGACGGATCACGAACTACTTGGTGAGGGAGAGGGATGGGGGTTGGCACTGTGCAAGTGAATAGTAGATACACATCGATCTTTACAAATAAAAGGTGAATTGAAGGTCAGAGATGGGGTGAAAGTGGCTTCGGCTTCGCGAAACCATGATTGTTGTCAGTGTTGGCTTCGGCTTTGGCCTCGTGCCATCTGATCCCTCGCAGTGCGGGATGGGGGGGGGGGGGTAATATTAACCGCCCCCTGATAGGTATTGTTCCGAGGTCACACCTAGAACGGTAACGCTATCGCTTTGAAATTTTGCATGCGAATTTTAGATGCGTATTGAAACAACTTTAATAAACAAACCATGCAACTACCAAACCTGATGTAGTCCAAAGTGACAAATTGGTGCATCGACAAATGGTGAAGAAAAATGGAGAACTTAGAAATGTGACCTTAGGTCTGGTCTTGAGGTCAAATGAAGGCTTAAATTAAAAACATGATCCTTTGCTGATGGCTTGATTTTTTTTTTACTGGAGTGCATGTAGTGGAAAATTACGTTTTTTTAAAGCTTACCGGGATTCAAGTCAACATCAGGTCAGGTCATTGAGATATGACCCGAAGCGTCTTGAAGGCGCATGTATTCCAGGGGCACGTGAGTAGTTTATCAAGAACACATGCATTAACAAACCTTGCTGAGTAATAACGATGCCATTCAGCACAAGCAGGCTTCAGGACTTCAAACTTCAGAACTGCTCAACAGTAAGCCAGCACCGTATGAGCCACATACAGTGCCCTAACGCTGACGGCTACCGTCAGCGGCCACTGGAGAAATTAACGCAGAGGCACCGGCGTCCCGAGACAGAAGTACGGCACAACCCAGCTGAATACATAGCTATTCTCGGCAGCTCACCAGGTGCGACAAGTTATCAGAAGCGCTCATCTTGAGGTTGTTTGAAAATAGCGTCCGTACGTCAGTGAGGATGCTATTTTCCTAAATTGCACGAATTAAATGAGTGACTTTAGTGACATGGCTCTGAACGGACGACCCTCCAACTTCACATACTGACAGTTGCAGTTGTTTTAATAGGCGCAGTAAACCATTTATAGTGACGACTTTACAGCATATTTGCAATACTAGCCCTTGCTGGAAGTTGAGTGTCGCTTCGGTTGTATTCGTGTTGGCACTGATCCTTGTTGGAAGGTTAGTGTCGTTTCGATAGTATTCGTGTTGGCACTGACCCTTGCTGGAAGCTTAATATCGTTTCGGTTGTATTCGTGTTGGTACTTAATTTTGGAACATAATTTTGCCTGTTCACTCTGAGCACGAAATTAGACTGTCACCATGGTGACAGTCGACTAGGGTATTCAACTCACCAGCCTTGAAATACTTCCGATATTTCTGACTTCCATGTCGGCCGAGCAAAAAAAGGAGCATTAAGCGACCATAAGAATACGGCACATAGACCTCTTCCGCCACCAGTGTTGCAATCCTAAATACTATCCCGCCCTCTTGTACTGCCACGAAGTTCCCAGCAACTGTGGAGGCACCAGTATCCTGGAGACCCCTTCGGCACGGACACCTGCTCAGCCAACCGCCGCTGAGTATGTTTGCTCGGCTTCTTCCGTGTGCGGTCGATAGGCTCCAGTCGGCGTTTGGTCGGCTGCTAAACCCAGTGGGCTGGCATGAACCCAAGTCGGAATTGAAGTGAATTACTTATATACAGTGGTGGGCACTCCATAAATTGACCCCGACTTCGATAACGATAACTCGATAATTTTCGATAACCAAATCGGTGACTTCGATATCGCGATAACGATAATGATAACTTTTTTTGAGCAGTTTAATCGAAAAAAACAAAACACATTTAAATAATGCTTATTTTAGCTTCTGAATAATATTTTAACACATTATTTCATTAAACACCATTATTACTCAGTTGTTTACCCAAAAAAGGAAGTCTTAAACGGTAAAAAGTGTGCATTTTTTGATATAGTAATATATACGAAACAAACAAAAAACTATACACAAACTAGGCAAGGACGTCTTCTTCCTCCTCCTCGGGGATCTCGAACTGGATCAGGTGCGCGTTACCCTTCAGCAACACAAACCTCTGAAAGTTCATGGATGTGAGGGTGCTCCTCTTGGGCTTCAAGATGTCTGAGCCCATCGAGAACACCCTCTCCACCGCGGCTGAGCTGGGGATGGCCGTGTTGTAGCGCCTGAACAAGCTTACAAACATCTCCCTGTAGCGTGCGGGGAAGAGGCTCTCGTCCACGACCCCTTTGGACATCCCGCCGGACGACCACGAGTGGAGCTCCTTGGCCACCCTGGTGTGGACGGTGCGGCGTGTAGGGGTGGGCTCAGCGGGCAAAAGGTTGGCCAAGACGCCGAAGAAGTTATCCTCCTGGCTCTCCTTGCTCGGGCCCTCCCCTCCGCTCCCGGACTCCTCGGCATCATCCAGCTTTTCCCTCACCTCCTTAATGATGCGGCCCCTGATGGCTTCGGCCTTGGTGGGGTTCATGGCCTCTACGATTGGCATCCTGAATCCCGCGTGCAGGGCTGTCGCCATCAGGAGGTCCTCGTCCTGGAAGAGGTCGCCGAACCTTGCCTCGAAGCCGGTGTTGCGCCCGACACCGTCCAGCAGGGCATCCACGAGGTTGTCGGCGTGGGTATGGTTGTTGGCCTTCTCCTTCAGGAGGTTCGTCTTGATGACGAGGAGGACGGGAAGGAAAGAGCCGGTATACGCCGTGGTCTCGCCCTGGATTTTGTCGAGCCCCTCTGCCACCGGCCTCATGACGCGGATGTACTCCTGCGCAACCTCCATATCCTGGTTGGTGAAGCCGGGCTGCTGCAGGACGTCGTGATGGGCGCAGATGGTGTTGAGCTCAACCAATTTGTTAGCCAGCACAGACGCCATCACAGGCGTACGAAGGAGTCGTACAGGCTGTTCCACCTCGTCACTGTCGGCGTGACAAACTTGCGGCCGAAGGTGTCCTTGACGGCAGCGGCAAAGACCGGTCGCCGGTTGTGGGCGTTCCACAACGCGTGGGCCTTGGCCTTCGTCTTGGTGAAGGCGGCCCTGGGCCCTGCAGACCAGGTGGGCACATTGGCCGTGTCTGCCGCTGCCAGCAGGTTGAGGGTGTGGGCGGCACAGCGGCGGTGGGTGGGCAGCCTGATCTCCTCGTCCTCCTCGTTGTCGGGGCCCTCCAGGAGGATGTCCCCCAAATTGACGGGCTCAAACGTGGTGGGCTCCTCAGTGTCGAGGACGTCGTCGGGGTCGTCCCCGCGCTGGAGGGCTGGGAGCTGTAAGTGACAAATTATGAAATTATGAAATGAACTGTTAGTATTCAAATGAAATAATGAATTCAAGTGAAATAATGAATGAAGATTATTTCTGTTCAAATTAAAATTAAATTTTTATGTTCAACTTTAGAACATTTGAGAGAAAAAACGCAACATAAATTAATATTAATAGAAATTAATTTGTGTGCATACCTCAATGAAGTACTCCTTGAAGGCCTTCACAAAGTTGGAGCCGTTGTCGGTGGTGGCACAGATCAGCTTGCCCTCGATGTTGTAGGAGCAGTGGACGTCCCACATGGCCCTAGCCACAACGTCGAAGGTGTGCTTGACGTTGAGCTCCTTGCAGCAGAGAACCGCGGTCATCCTCTGCAGGTTAGCGTTCAGCCAGTGCGCCGTCATGCCGAGGAACGACCTGTTGTGGGCCGTCCACAGGTCGGCAGTCGTGGCGACATGGTCGGCCTCGCTGAGCACCTCCATCACCTTGGCCCTGCCCTCGTCAGCCCAGTCCTTCAGGCGGCGCATGAAGGTCCTCCTGGAAGGCAGGCGGACCTCTTTATTGAGATAGGCGGCCCGCTTCCTCATAGCCGGGGAATCGACGAGCTTGACGGGGAGCATCTCCTGAACCATGAAGTCCATGAAGAGCTTGTGAGCCTTGTGAGCTGTTGTACTTGGGGCCAGCCTTGGCAAAGGCAAAGAGTGGGCTGGCCTGGACCATCCTCTTGGGGGTGGGGCCGATGGAGGAGTTGCCGGACGAGGAATTGCCCTGGGCCGCCCTCTTGGTGTTCCTGTTGGCTTTGCAGGTCTCGTTGAACTGGGTGGCGTGGGAGGGGTGCATCCGCTCCACGTGGCTCTTGAGGTTGGCGGTGCTGAGGCTGTTGCAGCTTATCAGCTTGTTACAGCCTAGCTTGCACTTGACCTTGCCGTTGATGGACTCCCTGCCGTCGGTCAAGTGGTGCGACACCACGTTGCAGATGTCGTCGCAGAAGGGGCGCAGGTACGGCCAGGGGTGCTCGTGGTCGGCAGGCCAAACCGATTTAATCGAAGCAGCCGAAGTGACCGAAGCGGTGCTCTGCGTACTGGGGGCCGGGCTAGGGGGTTGTCCACCTCCATAGTTGCAGCGGCAGCCTCCTGAGTGAGTTCCTCCGGATGAGACATGTTGGCGATCCTTGGAAAACAAACAGTGGACGAGGTTAACTGTGAGGTCACGCAGTACATGTGATTTATCACTTGTAGTAGCAATTGCTTTCATCTCATTATGTTGCGTTGGCTGGTTATGGCTTTGAAACCTTTGCAAAGCCATAAGTCCCCATAGCCAGCCAACCTGTCACGGGAAAACCACCGAAGTGCGCCTAACACGGACCCCTCTCATGGTTACCCAATCAAATCGTTTTCTGTGACGGGAAGGTCAAAGAGCACGACGGTAGGACAGACTGTGACAGTTGGTTGAGGTAATTCGGAAGCCCACTTTACCTGCCTCGTAGTTATACTTCTAGCGCATTTGAACCATCGTACCTCCTCATATAGATGCAGTAGAACCTGAAGTATGTAGTTTACTAGTTGACTAGTTTACTAGTTGAGGTTAAAAAAAATAACTACAGGCTAGCAACTATAAAACTAGTTAAACTACGTATGTACGTAGACTACATACAGTACATACACATTAACAACTTATTGTGAAATCTTTTCAAACGAGCAATTTTATGGTTCATGACTTTCACCTAATAATGTAGACCATTATGTATAATTAAACTGATAATTAATACATGGGTGGCAATAAATATATGCATTTAAAACAATGTTTATAATGAAATTAATACACACCTCTTACGTGAGCGTTGCTCTCCGTCCGCTATCTTATCACTGCTTACTGTGCTTACTGCTTAGTAAACAAACCATGTGCCCACGGCCGCCTATGTTCGTTTGAACGCGTTTTATACTTGTATTGAACTTGTATAAAGGTGTTGAAACTGAAAACATATAACATAACTTAATAAGATATTATCTACTTACACAGGGATAATATAGCTTACTTTGAAGGGGTTACTGAGTAGTGGTACCCCATCGGCCATAATGGGTTAAGAATTATTCAACCGTTTTAAAAAAAACGGCTAAAAACGGGCGCCGTATTTAATGAAAAAGTTATCGAAAAAGTTATCGTTATCGATTGGCCGAAACGGGGACTTCGGTAACCTGACTTCGATAACGATAATCGATAACCGCAAATTTAAAAAACGTTGTCGTCGATAACGACTTCGATAATCGTTGTCGATAAAAGTTATCGGAACGCCCACCACTGCTTATATATATATATATATATATATATATATATATATATATATATATATGTATATGCATATGTATATGTATATGCATATGCATATGTATATGCATATGCATATGTATATGTATATGTGTATGCATATGCATATGCATATGTATATGTATATGTATATGTATATGTATGTGTATATGTACATGCATATGTATATGTATATGTATATGTATATGTATGTGTATGTGTATGTGTATGTGTATGTGTATGTGTATGTGTATATGCATGTGTATATGTATACGTATATGTATATGTATATGTATGTGTATGTGTATGTGTATAAGCATATGTATGTGTATATGTATATGTATATGTATATGTATATGTATGTGTATGTGTATATGTATATGTATATGTATATGTATATGTATATGTATGTGTATGTGTATATGCATATGTATATGTATATGTATATGTATATGTATATGTATATGTATATGTATATGTATATGTATATGTATATGTATATGTATATGTATATATATATTATATGTATATACATATACATATGCATATACATATGTATATGTATATGTATATGTATATGTATATGTATATGTATATGTATATGTATATGTATATGTATATGTATATGTATATGTATATGTATATGTATATATATATATATATATATATATATATATATATATATATATATATATATATATATATATATATATATATATATATATATATATATATATATATATATATATATATATGTATATGTATATATATATGTATATGTATATGTATATGTATATGTATATGTATATGTATATGTATATGTATATGTATATGTATATGTATATGTATATGTATATGTATATGTATATGTATATGTATATGTATATGTATATGTATATGTATATGTATATGTATATGTATATGTATATGTATATGTATATGCATATGTATATGCATATGTATATGCATATGTATATGCATATGTATATGCATATGTATATGCATATGTATATGCATATGTATATGCATATGTATATGCATATGTATATGCATATGTAAATGTATATGTATATGCATATGTATATGCATATGTATATGCATATGTATATGCATATGTATATGCATATGTATATGCATATGTATATGCATATGTATATGCATATGTATATGCATATGTATATGCATATGTATATGCATATGTATATGCATATGTATATGCATATGTATATGCATATGTATATGCATATGTATATGCATATGTATATGCATATGTATATGCATATGTATATGCATATGTATATGCATATGTATATGCATATGTATATGCATATGTATATGCATATGTATATGCATATGTATATGCATATGTATATGCATATGTATATGCATATGTATATGCATATGTATATGCATATGCATATACATATGCATATGCATGCGCATATGTATACGTATGTGTATGTGCATATGTATGTGCATATGTATGTGCATATGTATATTTATATGTATATGTATATGTATATGTATATGTATATGTATATGTATATGTATATGTATATGTATATGTATATGTATATGCATATGTATGTGTATATGTATATGTATATGTATATGTATATGTATATGTATATGTATACGTACATGTATATGTATATGTGTATATGTATATGTATATGTATATGCATATGCATGCATATATATATATGTATATGCATATATATGTATATATATATATATATATATATATATATATATATATATATATATATATATATATATAAGGAATTGACGCCGCATTAACTTCCGAGGCTGAGTTCCTGGTAATGCGATGTATCTATCAACAATAACTTTATTTATTTTGGATATGCTATATTAAATAGAGTATTCAATTTGGTACCTTGCATTAATCTAGCTCAGTGTGTAATCTAGCGCACCGCCACTATTAAGCACCACCTCGAGATAAATTGCCTAACTTGACTCCTGCTATCGAAACAAATCGAAATGCCTCTGGACCATCGGACATTTCCCTCGATCCACGACTCCATCTCTCTCCCCCCCCCCCCCCCAGATTCGATGCAGTTTGATTTCGACGTGCCGGAATCAGTACCTTCACCACCCAAAAATCCCGGATTTGACCCACTGAATAATGCGTGTTAAGAAAATATACGACCTTCAATATACCAGGAGGTGCTGAGTTGACATCAAAAGTAACGAGAAAGATTATACTTTATTACTCAACGTTTCGGCCAGGGGCCATCGTCAGGAGTAGGATAGGTGGGCAACGTCGGCATCGAGCGGGTAGCAATCCCAACTATGTTTACATGAGACTTCCTTTTGTCGATGATCAACTATGTCGACAGGTAAACGCAGCCATCCGTTCGTCTCATCTAAACCATGTTAGGGTAGCCTGGACTAGCGGACCTACGCTGAAATCTTACCTGGTCCGCTCAGCCCTAGAAATGCCGCTATGCCCTGCTGGTAGGAGAACGTGCCACACCTGTATCAACGGGATCAAAGGTAGATGCACACGGAAAAACGTAGTTTACAAAATAACGTGCAATTGCTGTCTTGGAACATTTTAGGTCGGTGGAACCAAACGTAGCATTAGGGATAGGTACAATGAGCACTTGGGAGATGCCAGACTTCGGAGAGCATACACACCTTTAGGCGAACACATGATCGACAAACATTTTAACATGGAACACAGCGACACTTACACAAACTTCAAAGTAGAAATTCTAGCAACAGCCAGGGACAACGCTGATCTGAAGGTCCTCGAATCTCTACATATACGTAATCTACGGCCGCAACTAAACACGCAAACGACGTTTTGGTATATCACATAAAATTACATAAACATAAATTATATATAGTATGTATTACGCGTTATATTGGACATATGCCTATATATGTGCGTGAGTGTATGCATCGATATGTATATGGACCATCGGCTCGGGCTTCCTCAGAGGATTCCTTCTTGACATAGTTTGTTTCTGGTTTGGAGTTTCTGTGAGTGTCTGCACCACTGAGGAGGCTTTTCTGCATTCCACGTGTCATTTTACACGCTTTTTTTCCCGCGTGCTTTTTTCAATTTTTTAAGCTTGAGCTTTTTTCATCACTCCTGACGATGGCCCCTGGACGAAACGTTGAGTTATAAAGTATAATCTTTATCGTTACTTTTGATGTCAACTCAGCACCTCCTGGTATATTGAAGGTCGTATATTTTCTTCACACGCAATGTTTAAAACCCAGGAGCATCTAAGAGCCATTCTTTTTTTATTAACCACTGAATAATCACCAGATGCACTAATTTCTGAAAAAAATAGCTTCCTACTGCATTAGGAAATGGGAGGGGCAAATTATTTTGGGGCCTGTGCCCATAGGGGCCAATGCTAAATATTAACATGGTTAGGGCCCAACCAACGTTGAAGGAGGGAGGGGGTTAAGGCCCCCTTAAACGCATAGCAAAGGACACCCATTATCAGCACCTCCACGACCATGAATGCATATCTCAGCCAGCCATCCTTCCAGATCAGCGTTCTGGAAATGGCATGGAATCGGCGTTTCCATCAGCGTGTCTGAGACAGATCCACGGTGACTCCGATGAATTGGCATTTAATTGGCACCTCCATCATCCACCTCCCCGCCGCCAAGAAGTTCGCGGCGATGTCGCTGCATCGGCACCCCCATCCCCTATAGCGGTACACACGGCTGGTGATGATGCCAGTCGCTGCATCGGCACCCCCATCCCCTATAGCGGTACACACGGCTGGTGACGATGCCAGTCGCTACATCGGCACCTCTATCCTATATTGCGGTACACACGGCTGGTGATGATGCCAGTCGCTACATCGGCACCTCTATCCTATATTGCGGTACACACGGCTGGTGACGATGCCAGTCGCTACATCGGCACCTCTATCCTATATTGCGGTACACACGGCTGGTGACGATGCCAGTCGCTACATCGGCACCTCTATCCTATATTGCGGTACACACGGCTGGTGACGATGCCAGTCGCTACATCGGCACCTCTATCCTATATTGCGGTACACACGGCTGGTGATAATGCCAGTCGCTGCATCGGCACCCCCATCCCCTATAGCGGTACACACGGCTAGTGATGGTGGCAGTCGCTGCATCGGCACATCAACGCTCTATTGCGGTGCACACGGTTGGTGATGGTGGCAGTCGCTGCATCGGCACATCAACGCTCTATTGCGGTGCACACGGCTGGTGATGGTGGCAGTCGCTGCATCGGCACCTCTATCCTCTATTGCGGTGCACACGGTTGGTGATGGTGGCAGTCAACTGACTGCATTGCTGACATCGGGAGGTCAGAATTACGCTTGTCACAAAGACTTCGTTCATAAATGAAATAAACCTGGCAACAATTCCATCCACGAATACAAAGTATTAGCCCACCCACATCAATGTTGAGTTGCGACTCGGAAGTTGGGTCTGAAAAATTCAGAGCACATCCCATCCTTCCGGCTGCTTATTCACTGAACAGATATTTCCTCGGGGAACGCAGCGAGAGCGATCACACACACACACACACACACACACACACACACACACACACACACACACACACACACACACACACACACACACACACACACACACACACACACACACACACACACACACACACACACACACACACACACACACACACATGCGCACACACACAGATATATATTATATATACATATATATATATATATATATATATATATATATATATATATATATATATATATATATATATATATATATATATATATATATATATATAGATATATATATATATATATATATATATATATATATATATATATATATATATATATATATATATATATATATATATCTATATCTATATCTATATATATATATATATATATATATATATATATATATATGCACTCGTTTCCTAAGGACATTATACCTGTCTGAGGCCCTCTACTACATTCGCACAGTTGGACGTTGGACTTTATTTAGATGTGGCTTTTTTCCGGACTCTAAATTAGGTTGGTGCACGCATTTGTTGGCTCCGTACCAAATAAGGTCCGCTTCAATTGACTTTCATATACGTCTCTGCATCATGTTTGTATATTAAACTAAACTCTGGTCTGAAAGAGATGCTGATCGAATAAGAAGCTTGCACATGCTTGGATGCATATCTTAGTTACATCTTATCGCAAGAAAGATAATTCAGTGCTCTTATTTTTGTCATTTTGGTTTCAAGATATATGTTATCATCATTTTGTATTGCGTGCATGTTAAATTATATTGTGCAAGAAGTTTCATTCCAAACGCGTGATCTCCGTTGACCCTGTGCATTACATCTGGAGAAAACTGGTAGCCTAATGTTTTGTGTAGTCAGCGACAAGTTGCGGTAGAGTTTTCTTGTTTCCATTTATGGTCGAGTAAGAATGGTGGATCAAGTTAAAAGAGGAGGACATTTGTTCCAGGTCTATTCATGCCTGTGTTTAATTCGAAGCCATTTTCACTACAAAGATGTCGGTTCAGCACGACACTGTTTCCACGTATGGGTAGACAACGCTTACCTTGCCGACCCTTGAAAACCGTCACACTGATGAGATGCCGAGCAGTTGGACACCCATTTCCGCCTGGCACGGCCAGCAGCCAGATCCGGCCACCTGCATCTGACGGCGCGTGGCCGGCCAGGTAGGAGTTGGGCGCCGGCCAGGTCAATAGGCCCTGATCAATAGCCGGCCGGGCCGCCCATGCGACGGTCTCTGGCTAAGTGCGCGCTTGATACGATGCTCCGCGATATGCGGTCCGCCAGATCGTTTGGCGGTCGAGACTTCTCGGGCATCGTAGTCATTTATTCTGATCATTTTTGTACAGTCATTCATGCCCTTTCCTGCAATTAATGTACATCGATGCGAGTTCCATGTTTCCCAATGCCCCAATCGATTCGAGTCCCATGCTTTGGAATGTTCGAGACCATGACGTGTTGCTGTGGCAATACATTAAATTTCAGGTCAAAAGTGACAAGGTTTTACATAGCCTGAGGCATGGGCGGCGCCAAATGGGGAGGGGACGGATGACATTTCTCCTCCGCCAAACGTTGTAAAGCTAAACATTGAGCCTATGGTCATTGCATGTAATGAGTGGACCCAAAAGCGATCATGTCCCCCTCCACATTCAAAGTTTGTGGCATCGCTGACGACTTCAGGACAAGTTGCAACTGAGCTGTTTGACTGGCAAGCCAGTACGTTACATCAGCACCACCGGAGCACGCTGCACCGGAGCAGCGTGGTGCAGCACCGGACCGGAAGCGTTCAACCGTGCTCGTGTTCACTTCCAGGTACTACGAGCCCTGTATCGTGCGGCGCGGTAACACCGTACAGTACCAGACTGCCGTGGTGACTGAGGCGGGCCTCTTCTCGGTCGAGGAGCCGCCCAAACACCTGCAGCAGTTGGTGCGCCTATTGGACATCGTCAGCATTGAGCGGGTTAGTGGCACAGATGTTGGTAGTTTATCGTTCATGCAGGGTTGCAGCTTTAATTGCTGCTGGGAGGGCACTTGCCCCTCCAGAAAATGTTGCCTGTCCCCCCCCACCCCCACCCAATGATTTACACTTTTAACATGGGACCATATGTGGTTTTCTCCCAATCCATTTGGGCCTGCCCACTGCCGTCATGTATTGCGTCCCCCCACCCTCAATAAATTTCAGAAACCTATGCCCGTGCGTCCATATATGCTATATATATATATATATATATATATATATATATATATATATATATATATATATATAAATATGCAGATATATTCGTCGAAGAATCGCCTAGGATATATTTTGATGGGCTACTCTATATTCCCAATTCTAATTTTCACAAATCTAAGCATTTTCAAATTTAATATAAGATCCTGAGTAGCTACCACTCAGCTTGCATGAGCTTCCAGGCCGACAATTGCAACGAAGTTGGCTTCTGGCGGTAGCTTTGGCATCCAATTAAGTAGCCAAGTTATAGCTGGATATGTTCGAACGTGCCGGGCGCGGCTTTCCGCATTGCAGCAGCTGGTTGGGCGCGCCAAGTTGCTGAACCAGCGTCTGTGTGTCGATGGCCGGCCTACGGACTCCCGTGACTTTGGCCTGGTGTGGCGGGTTTATGGTACGGCCGCCGGTCAGTGAAGTGCGGAAGTCTCCAGCTCTACAGGAGTCGCTGAGGAGTTGTTGACGAGGTTGGACAGGAGGCGCTGCTCTGAGCAGAGTCACTGAGGTTACGTCGGCAGTCGGGCGCACACCCGGCTGACGTTTCAAAGTCCAGTTAATGGGGAGAAGTTAGCAGCAGCTCTTTGGAACCAAGTTACCACGGTCCAGGCGAGGCTTTCTGAAGCCACAAGAGTGGGAAGGAGCTCCAGGCGGGGTCCAATTTCCGAACACTATATCTTCCGAATATTTTTTTTAATCGGTCATGTTTCCTCCGCTGGTACGATTAATAACGGTGTGGTACACAAAAAAAGCTGTCAGCTTGTGACGGTATGAAGCAGATAAGCTTTTCACCTGGAGTTGTTTTGTGGCCAGCTACATTACGGGGTATAGTACCTTGCCACCTTTGAAGCAATCGCTTCCGTCTGTAAAATCTCAATGAGAACTGAGACTGAGAGTAAGAAGACACTGAGAGTAAGAAAAATCAGCTATCTAAAAAAATTATCACCTATTGCAAGCGTCTTATGCATAAAAACCATGTGCATTTTTATCCTGAGTAATCAATGTAAGATTGAAAACTTTGGGAATTGTGGTAAAGTTTGATTAAATGTGATGCAAAATGGTCCTAGTTAGCCACTGGTTTCTCATGTTTTGACAATTAATATACGACAACGACAATTTGCATTTCCTCAAGAGAGTTGCTTTATGCATCAAATATGAAAACAAAAATCATTTTAGGAACAAAATACTCGACGTTTTGTCACTGGCCATTATCAGGTGTACGACGAAAAACGCCAGGTTGGAAATTCTGGAAAATTAAAATATGAACACACCAGGTAGACCAGTTGTCCATTCTCACCAATGACGACAGCACGCGTCATAACCCACCAACGGCATTGGAAAACAAGAAGCTAAACTCGTCCAAACTGCAAGTAAAAGCAGCATCCTGAACCCAAGTAGGACCTCGAAGAGGGAACCGGTTGGGTAGTTTTGAATTGTGGTCTGTAGGTCATGGCCCATGCATAAGTAGGCAAGAAGCTCCACAGCTTTAAGGTCGTTTCAGGCGGCTTCATTTCAAATTTCAGATGCGTCACAACTCGTCTACCTATACTATCAGGTATCGCTGACAGCACTGGCAGCAGTGCCTGGTTAGTGACCATTACCAATAGGTGGGCATAGTGTCCTATTGCCTATTGCGTCGTGTTGGGTGGTAGGTGGTGTCTCCATTGGTGAGGAGTGACAACTCGTTCGTCGCGTGGTTGTAGCTTTGGGATTTCCATGCTCGTTTTTTATGTTATTCCTGATGACGGCCTTCTGACGAAACGTCGAGTATTTCACCACTAATGTCATATTTTGATTTGATCATAACTCCTCTGAGATAAAGGAGGTTGTGCTTATCCTGTACTAATTGCCACATAAGAAAAAGTGCAAGGTACAAGGGCCAGATAGAGAAAAACTCGGCTTAACGAAATGCGATATACGAATTAACAGCAAAGGAAATGTTAAGTTCCTGAAAGGCGCGTGCAGGTTGATGCGATTCCGCTTAAGTTAATCTAGGTTCGCTGCATCATTTTTCGCCGAAGGCGACACAATGAAGATTAAAGGCCTCCGGGGCACGCGGCAGAACTGCGGCAGAATCTTTCCTGGGCAGACTGGACGTTCGCGACGCAGGCGGCAGAAATAGGCAGGCAGCGGCAGAAAGTAGCAGGGTCACGACTCTGACGTCACGTTTCATTCTGCCAACGTCATACTAACGGGCTGACGCCAGCTATCCAATGCGCCACGGAGCGTCTCGGTTGTTCGTTTACTGCGCTACAAATGGTCCGCTGCAGTACAAATTGACTCAAGTGGTACCACTCACGGTAGTACCCAGATAGCATTGATTTCTATGTATTTTGTACGAGCTCACTACAATAAGGGCTCTTGCATGCCTGCATGCATGGTTTTCTATGAAGGATGTGGTAGTGAGGTTACGGTAACAGGGAAGCACAACAAAATATATTCCTGTTAAAGAGCTGAAAAGGGTGCCGAAGACCGAAGTGTCGAAAACTGCTCATTCCTACCAGGATGAGACCAGGGCGCAAGAACCGAACGGGGGTTGGGAGTTAAGGGGGTAACGATCCCAACTTTGAACATGTGGATCATTAACCGTATGGGTTTTCCATAGAAAGAATCGACTTCCCAAAATTATTTGTGTTGCTGAACTAAATGTTGAGTTATTTCATTACATGCGACAACAAAAGCCTAAGGTTAACCTTCGCAATTGGTGCTGCTTCAGCAACACACAAAACAAGTGCATCAAGTTCAACCCCTGAGCAGATTAAATTTGGTGACATGAGCCTCCTTGCAAAAAACATGTGAATTTGGCATACCATCTTTTGCACTTATTTGGATTGCAGTGCAAGGCATATTACAAAGGACAAGGGAAAGCGCAATTTACTCACCAATATGTCCATCCACAACACTCGCAGTGTTCAATTTTAACAAGTGTAGCCACCGAAAGGCCGGACAACAACTACAAAAACTTTCAGACGCTCGCGTCCGACGGCAGAACGCGGCAGACAACTTGAAACATTTCAAGTTGTCTGCAGCCGACGTCGCCGACTTCGACAAAGCTACCAAATCATAATCGCTATGGCTAATGCATTGCGTGACATCACCCGTGTATGCTGTGAAGTCAGAGGCTGCTGGCGTCGCCGATGTCGGGTTCTGCTCGATTCCATGCTCGGTTCTGCTTGGTTCTGCTCAGTCCTGCCAACGTCACGATTCTGCCGGGATTCTGCCGGGTTTCTGCCTCGTGTAATCAGGCCGAATCGACGCGGTTTCTGCCGCGTGTAATAAACGAATTTGTTGCGACTATGATGAGTTCTGACTCGAGTATTCGAACTGAAGCCTGCGTTATCTTCACAGCCTAATCTAACTCGCGCACCACTTGTAGGTAATATTGGTGTAAGCTAGATGGTTCAGGCTAGACTAGCATAGCATAGCATAGGTTATGTCATGATAGTTTAGGCTAAGTTAGGTTTATTTAGGCTAAGTGTGGTTAGTTTTCGATAGGTGGGTGGACTGGGCTTTGTTAAGCCTACCTAAGACCAGAGTAGCTAATAGGTGTCAGACGTGCTTAAAATGCACATAACTAATCTGTGATAATTGCGTCTACCCATATAGCATTACAGCGTACGCTTCTGTATCGTATGAGTTGCTTTTACCCCCTGTGTCGTGCACATGCCACCCCCATCCCATAGCCACTTGTTTTCTACTTTGGCGCAGCTGTCTGCCGATGGCCAGTGCCCCGCTTCCAGTCGCGTAGCACGTGCCACAAGTCTGTATTTTGCTTTCGGCATCCACGAGCCACTTCTTCCATGTGTGCTGCAGGTGCACGACGTCGTCGAGTTCCTGCGGGAGCCGCTGAGGGACAAGGTGCAGCACGTGCGCATCGAGTACCGGCCGCGGCAGCTGGTGACGCCGGCGTCGGCTCGTGCTGACGCTGGTGCCGGCGACGGCGACGCGGGCTCGGCGGTGACGACCGCCTCCGGCAACGGCCTGCTGACCGTGCCGACCAGACGCACGCCGCGGCGCAGCAGCGACTGCGCCTCGGAGCGCCGCCGCACCCTCAGCCGCCTCGAGGAGGAGGTGGAGGAGTTCAGCGGCCGGCTCAGGATCGACGGCCACTCGCCCGACCGCCAGACCGCCAGACCCAGCCTCGACCTCAGGTGAGACCATCGGGCCACCAGACTTCCAGACCACCAGACACAGCCTCGACCTCAGGTGAGACCATCGGGCCACCAGACTGCCAGACCACCAGACACAGCTTCGACCTCAGGTGAGACCATCGGGCCACCAGACTGTCAGACCACCAGACACAGCCTCGACCTCAGGTGAGACCATCGGGCCACCAGACTGCCAGACCACCAGACCCAGCCTCGACCTCAGGTGAGACCATCGGGCCACCAGACTGCCAGACCACCAGACACAGCCTCGACATCAGGTGGGACTGCCGGATCGTTAGATCGCCAGACCGCCAGACCGCCAGACCCAGCCTCGACCTCAGGTGAGGCCGGACCGCAGGACCGCCAGACCGCCACATACAGCCTCGAACTCAGGTGAGGCCGCCGAACCACCAGACCGCTAGACCCAGCCTCGACCTCAGGTGAGACCATCGGGCCACCAGACTGCCAGACCACCAGACACAGCCTCGACATCAGGTGAGACTGCCGGATCGTTAGATCGCCAGACCGCCAGACCGCCAGACCCAGCCTCGACCTCAGGTGAGACCGCCGGACCGCCAGACCGCCAGACCGCCAGATCCATAAAACTACTTAAAAATGACTGCATTGTGTGAACTGCATGATCCAACATCCATGGTGTCATGTGGTTTGCTATAGAGGACATTGCTTTGACTAATTGCCATGCTACTTGGTCTGATAGTAAGTACGGCACATGAACAGTTTCGAAGCATCGCTTTCAGTCTGTCATTCCATTAACGTCCATTGTCAAACATGCGTCTGCAATTATTCAATCTGCGTGGTGTCTGCACGAGCGAAGGTGCGGTTATAGGCGCCGATCTGCGCATCAGTGCAGTTACTGTCCCGATCGAGATCAGTCTCCGCCTGGTGGTGTGTCGATGTCTCCAGTCCTCGTCCGGTGGTGTACGGGTGTGTCGATGTCTCCAGTCCCCGCCTGGTGGTGTGTCGATGTCCCCAGTCCCCGCCTGGTGGTGTACGGGTGTGTCGATGTCCCCAGCCCCCTGATGGTGTGTCGATGTCCCCAGTCCCCGCCTGGTGGTGGACAGGTGTGTCGATGTCTCCAGTCCTCGTCCGGTGATGTACGGGTGTGTCGATGTCCCCAGCCCCCTGATGGTGTGTCGATGCCCCCAGTCCCCGCCTGGTGGTGGACAGGTGTGTCGATGTCTCCAGTCCTCGTCCGGTGGTGTACGGGTTGTCGATGTCCCCAGTCCCCGCCTGGTGGTGTGTCGATGTCTCCAGTCCCCGCCTGGTGGTGTACGGGTGTGTCGATGTCTCCAGTCCCCGCCTGGTGGTGGACAGGTGCGTCGATGTCTCCAGTCCTCGTCCGGTGGTGTACGGGTGTGTCGATGTCTCCAGTCCCCGCCTGGTGGTGGACAGGTGTGTCGATGTCCCCAGCCCCCTGATGGTGTGTCGATGTCCCCAGTCCCCGCCTGATGGTGGACAGGTGTGTCGATGTCTCCAGTCCTCGTCCGGTGGTGTACGGGTGTGTCGATGTCCCCAGTCCCCGCCTGGTGGTGGACAGGTGTGTCGATGTCCCCAGTCCCCTGATAGTGTGTCGATGTCCCCAGTCCCCGCCTGATGGTGGACAGGTGTGTCGATGTCTCCAGTCCTAGTCCGGTGATGTACGGGTGTGTCGATGTCTCCAGTCCTCGCCTGGTGATGGACAGGTGTGTCGATGTCCCCAGTCCCCGCCTGATGGTGGACAGGTGCGTCGATGTCCCCAGCCCCCTGATGGTGTGTCGATGTCCCCAGTCCCCGCTTGGTGGTGTGTTTGTTTCCCCAGTCCCCGCCTGGCGGCGTGTCGATGTTCCAGTCCCTGTCTGGCGGTGTGTCTGTGTCCCCAGTCCCCGCCTGGTGGTGTGTCTGCGTCCCCAGTCCCCACCTGATGGCGTGTCTGTGTCCCCAGTCCCCGCCTGGTGGTGTGTATGTGTCCCCAGTCCCTGTCTGATGGTGTGTCTGTGTCCCCAGTCCCCACCTGATGGTGTGTCTGTGTCCCCAGTCCACGCCTGGTGGTGTGTCTGCGTCCCCAGTCCCCACCTGATGGTGTGTCTGTGTCCCCAGTCCCCGCCTGGTGGTGTGTCTGCGTCCCCAGTCCCCACCTGATGGTGTGTCTGTGTCCCTAGTCCCTGTCTGATGGTGTGTCTGTGTCCCCAGTCCCCACCTGATGGTGTGTCTGTGTCCCCAGTCCACGCCTGGTGGTGTGTCTGCGTCCCCAGTCCCCACCTGATGGTGTGTCTGTGTCCCTAGTCCCTGTCTGATGGTGTGTCTGTGTCCCTAGTCCCTGTCTGATGGTGTGTCTGTGTCCCCAGTCCCCACCTGATGGTGTGTCTGTGTCCCTAGTCCCTGTCTGATGGTGTGTCTGTGTCCCCAGTCCCTGTCTGATGGCGTGTCTGTGTCCCCAGTCCCCGCTTGGTGGTGTGTATGTGTCCCCAGTCCCTGTCTGATGGTGTGTCTGTGTCCCCAGTCCCTGTCTGATGGTGTGTATGTGTCCCTAGTCCCTGTCTGATGGTGTGCCTGTGTCCCCAGTCCCCGCTTGGTGGTGTGTCTGTGTCCCCAGTCCCTGTCTGATGGTGTGTCTGTGTCCCCAGTCCCCGCTTGGTGGTGTGTATGTGTCCCCAGTCCCTGTCTGATGGTGTGTCTGTGTTCCCAGTCCCCGCCTGGCGGCGTGTCGATGTCCCAGTCCCTGTCTGGCGGTGTGTCTGTGTCCCCAGTCCCCACCTGATGGTGTGTCTGTGTCCCTAGTCCCTGTCTGATGGTGTGTCTGTGTCCCCTGTCCCTGTCTGATGGTGTGTCTGTGTCCCTAGTCCCTGTCTGATGGTGTGTCTGTGTCCCCTGTCCCTGTCTGATGGTGTGTCTGTGTCCCTAGTCCCTGTCTGATGGTGTGTCTGTTTCCCCAGTCCCCGCCTGGCGGCGTGTCGATGTTCCAGTCCCCGCCTGGTGGTGTGTATGTGTCCCCAGTCCCTGTCTGATGGTGTGTCTGTGTCCCCAGTCCCCGCCTGGTGGTGTGTCTGCGTCCCCAGTCCCCACCTGATGGTGTGTCTGTGTCCCCAGTCCCCGCCTGGTGGTGTGTATGTGTCCCCAGTCCCTGTCTGATGGCGTGTCTGTGTCCCCAGTCCCTGTCTGATGGCGTGTCTGTGTCCCCAGTCCCCGCCTGGTGGTGTGTATGTGTCCCCAGTCCCTGTCTGATGGTGTGTCGATGTCCCCAGTCCCCACCTGATGGTGTGTCTGTGTCCCCAGTCCCTGTCTGATGGCGTGTCTGTGTCCCCAGTCCCCGGCTGGTGGTGGACGGGTGGCCCGTGAGCCCGGTCAGCCCGGACGGCCGCCCACTGGCCGCCGACGGTGACCAGGTGACGCTCTCCCTGCTGCTGGAGCGGCGCCACGCCGCGGGCAGTCCGCTGCCGCCGCCCACCGCCGCCGGTCGCAGCTTGTCGCCCGGTCCGGCCCGCCACGGCGGCGAGTTCGAGACGGGCCGCGGCATGACCCGGTCACAGAGCGCGCTGCCCGCCTACCACCGGTCGACCAGCGCCAAGGACGACCTGCCCGAGCGGTCTCGCAGTGTGCTGGACGCGCCGCACGTGCTGAGGTGAGGGCGGCCCGGCCCCGGTGCGCACGGGTGAACTCGTTATCTCTCACACGCATGCACAGGTGAACTCAGCCGCCACACTCACCACCAGCCACATACGGGTGAAGTCACTCCCAGACACTAACATACGCAAGCGAGCTCACTCCTCCGCACTTAAAGGTGAACTCAGCCCCTCTCCCTCACACACACACACACACAAGGGCTCACTCCTCGCACTTAAAGGTGAACTCAGCCCCTCTCCCTCACACACACACACACACACACACACACACACACACACACACACACACACACACACACACACACACACCTGTGCACACATACACACATACACACACACACACACACACACACACACACCCTATGCACACATACACACACACACACACACACACACACACACACACACACCTATGCACACATACACACATACACACACACACACACACACACACACACCTATGCACACATACACACATACACACACACACACACACACGCACACAGGTGGAGCTGAACTCGCCATACCACAGACACCCATAGACACGCAGATGAAACCTGGCATTCCTGAAACGCCAGGTCACGATGGAATATCGGGCTCACTCGGCACACTTACACACGCACATGGTTGGAAGAAGTGCTTACTGATGCGTCTAGGACGACATATGGTTGATCAAAGGGTCGGTACATCAGGGATAGTTTTATTATGTAGAAGAGCTTAACCAGTCATACTCAGGGACTGACCTGGCCCTTCGTGAGTTGGTAAACTAATCTTGTCCAGTCTACCCCACAAGAACGCATGCTGCTAATGACTATTTAATTATAATTAGCACTAGCACTCGGCAGCCGACGTGAGAGGCGTTGTAGACAATTACCTCCTTGCCCTCACGGTAAAGATCCCTGGGTGCTCTTCGACAAGAGTTAGCTAATGCCGACACCCTGGCAAAATCAACTTTCCTGCCAGCCCTCATCGACCGCAAAGTACAAGTTATATTGTGGAGTAGTAGGTAGAGTATACTAAGCTTTATCAAAACCGTCCCAACTACCTGGGAACGGTACCCCCCCCCCCCCCACCGCCTTCACCACCTAACTTCACATACTCTATAACATAACACTCCTTCAAAGTAAATGCACACTTGCCTTGAACTTACATGCATAACCCACTAGTTTTAAAGGCGGCGGAAATAACCACTGTGGTTCGGCACGCCTTTAATCACTCTCCCTCCACCTCTCGGCAGTGCAGCTGCGGATCGGCAGTAGCCGCTAAATAACGTGGTCCGTGTTAGTTTTGTCGCCTGTACGTTAGATATGCCAATGCTGTCAAATGTAAACAAACCAGTTGCCCAAACCTACCCTGCCTCAAAGCGGGGTTAGTGTTCCGGTCGATTTGTTTACATTCTCGCGACCTTGGATCGTCACCGGGCCTAGCCAGCTGATTGCGGTAGACAAGTGGGCACTGCCTATTGACGAATCCATGTTAACTAAGGGTATCCATGGGTATCCATGGTAACTAAATTAAGCCATGTGTAACTAAGTCACGCGTCACCGCGGGAACCGGGGCACTGTCGATGAAGGTCAATTTCAGGCTGTCTAGTTCGTACTTTGGTTGTAGTCCAGGCTTGCTCTTCATTGAAAATATTTGTTGCTAAGAATAACCACGCATAATTTCAAGTTTGGAACAAAATATAAATGTTGAGGTTGAAAATTAGTACCTAATATCATATATTAGTGGTTTAAAAAGTTACCTCCAAATCTGGGATGTAACTAGTTATATTCCAGATTTCAGGCCTGTTCTTATAACACAGTATTAGTTGATAGATCTATCATGCGAGGTAAACTAATCTAGTATGCGGGTAAGCTAGTTTCATCGAATAATTAATCAGATTCAATAAGACACTAAGGTGCATTTATGGGCACACGTCGAACCCGAGTTGATTTTCCTTCCGACTGAATCATTTTCACCACCATCTCATCAAGATATATGACAACAATTGCACCCAAATTGAAGTTCCCAAATTATGAGAAGTCAGTAAATTATGTTTACCCTGGTTACCCTTCAAAACAGCCCCTGGTTCTGCTTTTTATTAAGCACCACCGACACTAACCGCGAACGCCTATGAGTGATCACATCAGCGGTATACAATTCTAGTAACTTCTTCACCGTTACTTCAACGACACAGCAACCTCGACTTCTCGTACGAGAGCTTAGCCAGTCCCAGTTTTATTAAGCACTACCAACACTAAGCACAAAAACCTATCAGTGAACTGATCACACCAGCGATTTCAACTTCTTTCAGCAAATAGATGTCGAATCACATTACACCGCTTTTCATCGTCTACGTGTGTCTGTTTAGTATTTAATTACCATATGCTGCACCGTCAATCCAGTGCAAACTATCTCCCCGATTTTGTGACAAAGGTGAACTGAATGAACTGTCCATGTCGCTCCCAATTTTCCAAGACGACAAGATACCTAACAACAGGTACCAAGTGCTGGATGATGCATTGCAAATGTATGCAACACATCTGGTTCACAATACAAATTGAGGATGTACACCGTTACTGAACTGAAATATGCACATATTTGCACACACACATACACACAGACACGCACACGCTATATATATATATATATATATATATATATATATATATATATATATATATATATATATTTATATGTATATCAATGCAATTATAAATACTAAAATCAAGAATAATTGATAGAGATGCAGTGAGGGGATATTAGATAAACTAATGGAAAGATATCATATTTTTCATTTCAGCGTTGTAATGATGTTTGTCTGTCCGTTGCAGACTTTCACGGTCGGTTGCAGTGTGTCCACGAACCAATCAACGGTAGACATTCTAACATGCCGTGATGTCAAGAATCTGATAAACGCGTTCCTGAAGAACGGTTCGCTCCACCCAAAATAGCACCCGAAATAGCTCACGTTATTTCGGGATGTTGTTCGGCCTAGCTCGATCGATGAAGCGCGTCAAGATGCCCAACAGGGGTCAAGTGCTGGTGACGGACCCTGTGACGGTACCGTCACACTTTTAGTGAAGCGTCAATTATCGGTCATGACCTTACCATAATATATGCTTGTCAAGAATGATGATTTTTTGCTGAGGGGTGATTTCCGAAAATGTGTTGGACAAAAATGGGGTCGAATTTTGGGTTACGATGGGACGCAGAATCGCAAGTTAATTAGTTATGTTATACCATGGCGTAGGAAGTTATTTTCCCTGCTCATCCGAATTTTTCAGATGTTCTGATTTAAGATACCTTGTTGCAATTCGCAATGTTAAACATTGCGGTGAGATAGCAAGCTATGCATATTTGTAATTTCATGGAAGGTGTAATATCAAATAAAGCCTACTCAAAACTTCAATGAGTCAGATTGCTAAAAGTTCTGAACATAGACAATAAAAGGGCTCTGTCCCTCAGATAGGTAGGATTATTCAACACAGATTATCGGCGAGGAATATTGTATATCGGTATTAAATGTTGATTGCGAGGAAAAGTAGCAATTATTATATTCGAGTTGGGTCTTCGTGATTCATAAATATTCACCGCTGTCTTCCGGATTGTGTTTACGACCTGCAACCAGTATAACCAAAATGTCGAAATACGCGCCTGCAGCCGACCGGTGAAGAAGAGGTCCACCAGTCTGGACGACGTGCGCGGCGCCAGTTCGCCGCCGGCCGTCCAGGTGTGCCACATCTACCTGCTGCAGGAGGACTCGCCGTTCCAGCGACACATCAGCAGCGCCTGGCTGACGCGGCTCATCGTGAGTGGGACGTGTTGCCGCCCGGCGGCACAGCTGGCGCCGTCTGGTGTGTTCAAGGTCACGTCTCCCGTTGACATTTGTTGGGTGACACAGCTGGCGCCGTCTGGTGTGTTCAAGGTCACGTCTCCCGTTGACATTTGTTGGGTGACACAGCTGGCGCCGCCTAGTGTGTTCAAGGTCACGTCTCCCGTTGACATTTGTTGGGTGACACAGCTGGCGCCGCCTAGTGTGTTCAAGGTCACGTCTCCCGTTGACATTTGTTGGGTGACACAGCTGGCGCCGCCTAGTGTGTTCAAGGTCACGTCTCCCGTTGACATTTGTTGGGTGACACAGCTGGCGCCGCCTAGTGTGTTCAAGGTCACGTTTCCCGTTGACATTTGTTGGGTGACACAGCTGGCGCCGCCTGGTGTGTTCAAGGTCACGTCTCCAGTTGACATTTGTTGGGTGACACAGCTGGGCCCGCCTGGTGTGTTCAAGGTCACGTCTCCCGTTGACATTTGTTGGGTGACACAGCTGGCGCCGCCTGGTGTGTTCAAGGTCACGTCTCCCGTTGGCATTTGTTGGGTACCGAATTCTCCCAGGTGTCGTGTCGTGTCGGGCAGGAAATTATCACAGGCATTGCTTGTCGATATGGCAGGAGTGGAGCGGTTTGCATATTATTGGTGCAGCCCAATGCATCGAGACAGTGAGTGCTGTCAATTTGATTGGTGGGGCCCACCACAAAGGGTCCCATGTTAAGAGAGCATGAAGTTGGTCGGCTCAAGGCAAGGCTAGTGTGGCGATTAGGCGATTGCACACTTCCCTGTTCATCTTGCAGTATCATGTTGTTTGATACAACGCTGGATCGGCGATGTCTGCCGAACCGTTATGACCGGATCCAGCGGACAATTTCCGACGCATCGAATGCGCATACGCTTGACTACGAATGTCGCCTACGTCATTGCAAATCGGGTGACGTTTTGGCCAATATGAATTCAGGAAGTTGTTTATTCGCGTCTTGTGCGTCAAGTGCGGAGAAGCCGAAGTGATTTGAGTGATCTGCATTTGACGCATCAATACTCGCAGTATTCAGTCTTCTACAGCCGTGAATGAGTAGTTGCTCGTTGTTCGGGTTTCGGTGCGATGCAGCGAATGCACCTGGTGGATGCAGCGAATGTTCCTCGTGGATGCAGCGAATGTTCCTCGTGGATTCAGCGCAAGCACGGTTGTTGAGATGCAAACATGGTCAGAAAGGTGAAGAGCAAGTTTCTTCCAAGCTTATACGATTGGTTTATTATCATCTAAGCTCACTCACTTGTCTTACATTTTCTTAAAACAAGCTACGAAGCATGCTAACGACGATGTACATATTTGAGCAATCGTCATACTTTTGCACGGGCCAAGGAATTCATTGCGAATCATGGCGATTCAACTGATTTTCTCTGCAGCTACTTACTCTTCGGGCGCCTTCTGTCTGCATCTAGCTGGCTCATATTCTGGTGAGCCACTGAGCCATGTTGGTGCCAAACCAAGCCCTATTCTGCTTGGGTCTCATGAATATTTGGGTGATAATGTGCTTCCCCCTCCTGTCACAGGCAGGAGGAGGAACAGCTGCGTCGGTGTCCTGCTTCTGTGGCGCCACACTTACGTGTTGTGACTCAGGGGGAGGTGGATGCTGAGATATGCCGAGCAGTGGTGCTGTGACTCAGTGGGTGCCACGGTATGCCGAGCAGTGGTGCTGTGACTCGGAGTGCATCACGGTATGCCGAGCAGTGGTGCTGTGACTCAGGGGGTGCCACGGTATGCCGAGCAGTGGTGATGTGACTCAGATGGGGCAGCTGCTGGAGCGATGACCCATATGTCACGGTGGTGGTGATCGGCAGACACTTGGGCGCAGCCTGGGCAGTGCGTACCGCGCAGCTGTGTACAGTAAACAGATGCTCGGTCAGTACCCAGATCACGGCAGGTCACACTGCCCAGCACGTACCGCGCGTGGCGCGCATGACGTGCCCGGTACCATAGGTGACTCCTTTGAAAAAGAAAAAGCTCCGCCCTACAGTTTCCGCTGTATAGAGCTGTACGGCTGTGCATTCTCACCTGTGGTCTGCTGCCCAGTCTTTCACTGCCAGTAGTACCACCGATTTTCCCTTACTCCCCGACCATCATCAGACAAAATAATGTCATTACGTCACGTGATGTCAGCAGGCCTCGACAACCCTCCTTGATGTGGCCGACGAAACATCAGCTCGAAGCACAGCTAAAATACCGGATCGAAACACCTGTACGTGGCGTACCAGATCCAAATGTGGTACCGGGCGCCCGGTGTGACCTGGCGAGGTAATGTGCATGGCGTGTTGACTGGGCCGCGGGCCGCGGGCCGCGGGACTCTGGCTGCCGCTCCGTGGCCGGACCGCCTCACGAATCGATGCCGACGTATAAAGGCTGCCTTCATTGTGCGGTGCCCCGCTATGGTAACCGGTAAACATTGAACCTGGCCCGACCGCCGTGCGACGGCCGACACGGCACACCACTGCAGCGTCACAGTCCCGTAACGACACCGTAACGGTACTCCGACCTCACTGTACCGTCACAGTCCCGTAACGACACCGTAACGGTACTCCGGCGTCACTTTAGCGTCACAGTCCCATAACGACACCGTAACGGTACTCCGACGTCACTGTAGCGTCACAGTCCCGTAACGACACCGTAACGGTACTCCGACGTCACTTTAGCGTTAGTCCCATAACGACACCGTAACGGTACTACGACGTCACTTTAGCGTCACAGTCCCGTAACGACACCGTAACGGTACCGCAACGTCACTGTAGCGTCACAGTACCGTAACGACGCCGTAACGGTACTCCAACATCACCGGAGTGGTACCCCGACAGAAACGTCACAGTACCGTAAGACTACCGTAGCAGTAG